>CM068369.1:210976645-211324145 GCA_034769895.1 Magicicada septendecula | reverse complement strand
AGGATTGACAGTGGGAAAACACTATAGTACGGACTCAAAACATCAAACAATCAAATTTCAAAAATTACTTCTCATGTAATTATTACTGCTTTCTCTGTAAATATACAATTGAGTTTTGATGTTCATAATGTGGCTGATTTTATATTTATTGTATCAGTTTTTACTTTTACAAAGTAAGTACAAAGTACAAAGACTGTACCCAAATAGTTTTAAGTAAGTGTTAAAAATTAATGGAACAGAATGTTAGGTTCCAATTACCATAAATGAACTCTATGCATCAGGTTTGGAAATAGAGATTAATTCTTATATTTATAAAATGTTATTGTGTTTAACAGTTTGAATTAGGAATGCAAGGTCTGAATGTGGATACCATTCTTATATAATAAAATGTTTTTTAGGAGTTACTGTAAGAAATCAGTACAAAAAAGGGTATGAATTTAAATACTCTTTTATTGTAGTAAAAGAAGGAATTATTAATGAATATTA
Source organism: Magicicada septendecula (assembly GCA_034769895.1). NCBI lineage: Eukaryota > Metazoa > Arthropoda > Insecta > Hemiptera > Cicadidae > Magicicada > Magicicada septendecula. The sequence goes on along the minus strand of CM068369.1, from coordinate 211,323,659 downwards.
TATTAGAATAGAAGGTCAGGTAAGGGTATAAACTAAATGTATTATTAAAAACTTTGTAGGTAACAACAGATAAAATCTAGGCCAAATAGTAAATCTAAACTACATTATAATTGACAAATCTAGTCCTATAAACCAACTAAACTGATGAAATTAATGCAAGATAAACCCATCACATAGTAATACAATGTAATTTATACTTTAAAAAGATATTGTCAGAAGATAGGTAAAATTATGAATAAAATGAAATGTATTAACTAAAATTTCAGAGGAAGAGTCATAGCTAAATGAATTATATTTAAAAACAATAATTAATGGACAAAATTGCAAGAAATTAAGTAAAGATAAACAATTTTATCAATCTGAGATTCAATATAATAATAATTATATAAGATAAAATGGCTAATATTTGGACATGGACAGGAAACAAAAATTTAAGCCTACTTTTCCAAAATGAAAGAAATATAACATTTTTAAATAAAAACTTTGTTAAACTATATTAATTAGTATCAAAATAAGCAAAATAGATTAAAGAAACCGAATATGTATTTAGCATTTCATAAAATTAAATAATAACGAAAATATTTTCAGTGATATAATGTATTTAATAAAGATGTATTGGAAGCCAAGGTAATTTGAAACAATCTATGATGTATATTAAATTGGCTAAGAATTTCAGGAGACGAAGGAAATGAGAACAGTTAATTATAAAACAATTAAACTACAATAAAACAGAACCACATACGCCTAAATTATTGAATTAATACCACCACAAATAATTATTACGGACGAAACAAAAAGGGTTAAGTACGACATATTTAACCAAAGTGAAATAGACATAATCACACACATTTAAACAAAGAGAACTAAGAAACACTGCACCAGGAACACTCAATTAACTCCAGAACGAATATCCACAATTGCTGAGACGAGGAAACGGCGAAAAGGCATCTTTATTGCAAGAAATATTTGTCGAGGTGACTGACGTTAACCTACGCAGTCTTCAGTCGGCCATTTTGTTTTCCCAGCATCCTATGCGAATTGGCACAAATGAACATCGAGTCTTCACTGGTTCGAATAATATAATATATAAACTTTCAATATTGATTAATAACCTTGTAATTGTTAGTTTTAAAACTTCTAATTGTAAGTGTTATACTTTCATGGCCCTACCCTTCTCTGGCTGTTTATAAAATAACCGTTAAAAGAACAAAATATTATATACACTTTTCATGTAAATTTTTTATCGACCGGCCCTGAGTAACGAGTCGATACTGTTGTCAGTAATCGATTAACCATCGATCTTTCTAATAAATTGTTAATAAATAATATAATTCTGCAAATCGGTTGAAATTTAATTTAAATATAATTAAAAATAAGTTAATTCAAGATCACGGACTATCCGAAAGGCGGTATTTACAAAGGAATAAGGAGCATATTGAAGAAGAAGAAGAACCGTCTATCGACTAGTACCGGAGTTAACTATATTAACGCGCAGGAGTTATTCAGAGAAAGTGATACAACAACCTAAACAACCATAAAATAATTAAAATTTTTACACAATATAGTTACGAAAATTATTTATTAAATACATATAACAAAAAACACGAAACAAATATTTTTTCAGAAAACAAAATTTTTTATTTGAAAAATTTTTTTTATATTTCAAATTTTATTATTATTATTATTATTTTGTACAATATAAATTTTGTTACAAAATTGGCGCCCAACGTGGGGCTTTAATTAGGGATTGAAGGACTAATATAACTCGCCCAATTTCTAATTCAAGCTTGGCAGTGGTTATCCAGCCAGAGAAACAGGAAAGATGCAACGTCGTGCCACATCCAAGAAAAGGGCGGCAGAGGCCGAAAAATAAATTAATATGGAGGATAAGGAGGCAACGCCGGTGGAAGACGTAGAAAGGTTATTACCCCCAGCGGAACCTAAACAACCCGCACCACCAGAGGAACAACTGGAAATAACAACGCAAACAGGGAAGGTCAATCTCCAGGAGAAGGAACTAGAGAAATCCAAGATAACGGAAGATACAAAAATGGATAAGATAATGCAGATGTTCCTACAAATGAGGAAGGACATGAGAGAAACTTGTAATAAAATGGATGCCACAAAAGAAGGCAACCAATCTTTGAAAAAGAAGATGGAAGGAATAAACAAAAACATAGAGTCAACAAAAGAAGAATTGAAGAAGGACAACCAATCCACAAAGGAAGAATTGGGTAGTAAAATTGAAAACACCAATAAGAGAATTGAGAAAACCAGTAAGAAAATGGAAGAGTAAATGGAAGAAACCAGCAAGAAGATGGAAAGTGACAACCAACAATTAAAGAAGGAATTAAGGGAAAATAACAAGAAAATGGAAGAGAAGATGGGGGAGAGGTTGGAAGAATTAAGAGAGGATAACCAACTATTAAGGGAAGAATTAAGGGAGGTTAACCAGGAGAATCTAGACAAGTTAGACGAACGAATGGAACTATTAAGAGAAGAAATGAACAAAGAACTCAATGATAATAAGAAATCTATAAATAAAAAGTTGGAAGAAGAAACAATAATTATAAACCAACAGATCAGAGAAGTTGATGAAAGATGTTGGCTAACTGAAGGGGAAGTACAAGAATTCAAGGAAGTGATAAACACCAAGGTCACGAATATAGAAGAATATAGTCGCAAGAAGGCAGAAGAGAACCGAAAGGAAAGCCAGGAAGAACTAAGTAAAGTACGTAACCAAATTACTGAAAGGTGCGACGGAATGGAGGTAGTGATGACGAACATCACCGGTCAAGTGCGGCAGAGCCAGGAGGAAATGGAAGCAATTCGGAACCGACCAACCAACTTCACAAATATCCCCATCAACGAAAATAGGGAATGGCTGAACTTCCGCCAATATAAAAGGAAGCCAATGGAGTTCTTGGCCCGAATCGAGGAGTATATGGCCAAACATAGAGGCAATAGGTGGCTAAATAATCGAGAGCTGCTGGACGAATCATTCCGTGAAATGACGGACAACTGGTGGATGGCAAACCGGAGTGAGATAGAGGATTACCAGCAATTTAAGAATTTGTTCAAGGCGAAGTATTGGTCGGAGACCACCCAAAATTTAATACGGGACAACATCTGCCATGGCCGATACAAGACACAATTTGGTAATACGATGACCGCGTACTTCATTGGAAAGGTATGTCTGGCGAAGCACCTGGAACCAGCCATACCAGAAGAATGCCTTGTAAATAAACTCTCATACCATTATGATGAAGAAGTCATACGAGCAAGAAGGGGTAGCCAAATAAAGACCATCCAGGCGATGACGGAACTATTAGAAAACTACGAGAATGAGGAATACTATCGGCAAAGCAGAAGAAGGAATGAGCGGCCAGAATTCCGAAGTAATCCGTACCCGAACAACAATAATCATCAGACCAGCAGTGGGTACCAAGGGAACCGATATAATCCCAATTATAATAATCATAATAATACCAAGAGTAGTAATAATAATAATAACAACGGTCCCATGAACCAAAATATCAACAGGAATAATAACGGGTACCCCGGTAATCGAACCAATTATTACCCAAATCCAAATGTAAATAGCCAGAGAAACCCAAACCATACTAATAATACTGAACGGTATTATAATAACAATAGGGGTTACCCAAATAACAATACCAATAACAACAACAGGTTCTCCCGACCCCGGGTAAATTTTATACGCGCCGAAGGAAACAGCCAACGCAGATACAACCATCAACGGCGGAACAGTTTCCATGAATATGAAGACCGACGCAGAAGCCGAGAACGGGATAGTTCAAGGTATAATCCGCCTAGACGAAGTACCAGTCTAGATGACACAGAGCGGCAACCAACTAGAGAACAACTATTCGAACAGCGAACGGAACGGCTGGAACCCACTCAAGGTTTCCCGACTGACGCCTCAGTTGGTCCAAACAATAATAACCAAGAAAATGAGAATTTAAACGGGAGGAGGCAGTAATAAATAATCAGGACCTTTTACTGCTCCTATCCCCTAGGTATCAAAGAGAGTTGCCAAGAGCAACTAATAATAACAATATTACAATTATTAGTTGTAATTATTTAAAAAACATACGAAAAGAACTATTGGAGGAGGACGACACTCGCCTCCATAGTATAAATAATTAAATAATTTACATTAATGCAGAAATAGAAGGAATCTTCGCACAGCTAATGATTGATACAGGTGCGAATGTATCTATTATTAACTCAACAGAATTGGAGAGAATCCAAAAGAAATGTGGTCAATTATTGCCGACTTTACCAATAAATAATATCGTATTTAATAGGTGCCACTGGTCGCCAAAACAAAACTATCCGAAAGCAAGTATCGTTAAACGTGATTAGCAAGGGTATAGCAATAAACATGATATTTTTAATTGCGGCAGGATTACCCTTTAATATATTAGTGGGATGCGATGTGCTGAGAAAAAACTCTGCTATCATCGATTTACGCTCAGAGAAAGTATCGCTGTTTACCGGAGGTCTGACCTGGACGGCCGATTTAGTCGGTAGCTAGATAGTACTTCCCAGCAGTATCCACCAAAAAATTCGTAACATCAACTATATGGAAGGTAACTCCATCATTAACCCCATAATATACTACAAAACGGACCAAGGTTTATGGTCCCAAAAGATACAAGAAATAAGGGATTTCCGGAGGGGAATTACTAGGGAGAAATTGCCCATTAACCAAGCGAATCAGTTGATCAGAATTTATGAAAAGTACCGCTCAGTATTTTCGGACGAGCCAGGTAAGGTAAAAAATTACCAATGTACCCTTAAATTCAGAGATACAGTGGAGTTTAATAGAAAATCATACCCTATTGCGCATTCACGAAAGGAGGCTGTAAGAGCGGAAATAAACCGGATGATTAATAGTGACATCATAGAAAATAGCCAATCTCCATACACCAGCCCTATCGTGGCTATTCCCAAGAAAAACGGCCAAGTCCGGCTTTGCTTGGATGCGCGGGAAATAAACAAAAAGATAATAAATGGTAGAACATCGCCCGGTGAGATAGAAGAAATCCTGAAACGATTACACGGTACTAAGTACTTTAGTACCTGGGACACGGTGTGCGGTTACTGGCAGGTGGAGTTACACCCACGGAGTCGCCAGTATCTGGCTTTCATATTCGAGGGGCGCAATTACCAATTCAAAAGACCGCCCTTCGGACTCGTAAACTCAGTTGCCATCTTTGTGACCTGCATGGACCATATATTGCGACAGGAAGCACTTCAGTTTACCACCGTGTATGTAGACGATCTACTAGTAACCTCAGAAACGTGGGAGGAACACTGCTACCGTGTGGAACACGTGCTTGCGAAGTTATCTGTCAGTAACGTCACGCTGAAGTTAGAAAAGTCCAAGTCATTGCCAGAGAAGTTCAATTCTTGGGTTTTAACTTGGACGACCAAGGAATCTCACCGTCGGCAGAAAAGGTGGAAGCGATCCAGAAATTCCCGGCACCCAAAAACAGAAAGCAATTACAGTCATTCCTGGGACTCTGTAATTACTATCGCACGTTCCAGGAACAATATTCGGAATTAACCGCAAGATTTCAAACACAATTGCCATCAAAAAATAAATGGATATGGTGTTAAGAGCAGGATGTGATTTTCCAACTTATTAAGGACAAATTTCTGGCAACAATAATACTTCGCCACCCAAATTTTAAACTACGATTTTTTATGAACTGCGATGCCAGCAACATCAGCCTGGGAACGACATTATATCAAGAAGACGAGAAGGGTCAACACCAAGTAATTAGCTTCGCTAGCAGATCTTTGAACCAGTGCGAGAAGAAATTCACTGTAACTGAAAAAAATTACTGAGCGTAGTATTCGCTTGCGGTAAGTTCCGCACTTACATCTTGGGTTACCCAGTTACCGTCCGAACAGACCATAAATCAATTTCGTTCCTAAAAAGCTGCAAATTGAATCATGGCAGACTAACAAGGTGGATACTTGCCTTCAAGAATACCACCTAAAATGGGAATACATCCCAGGTAAAAAGAATGTCGTAGCCGATGTGTTATCCCGTGTCAATGTGGAAGAGCAAACTTTCGAAGGGGAGAAGGAAAGCGTACTAAAAATATACCATCTTCTTAGCACCAGAGCCGAATTAACAACATTATTAACAAATATGAGCACCCACCAACAAGCAGACCCGAAATTGAGAAACCTTAAAACTCGATTAGAAGAAGGAGACGAAACCGTTGCTCAATATTACCAACTAAACAAACAAATCTTGTTTGTTAAAACCTCACTGAAGCAGGAGACCTGGAAGGTGGTTGTTCCAACCCAGATCGAAAAAGAAATAATAGTAAACTACTACATACGATATGGGCATATGGGCGCCTTAAAGGTGATAAAAGCTCTGGAGGAGAGCTGCCAGATAAAAAACATAAATAGGAAGGTCCGAATGTATATTAAAAGCTGTAAAATCTACCAGCTCGTAAAAACAAACAACGAGAAGAAGGAAGGTGTTATGATTCCTATAACCTCCCCGGCTAAATTGGAGAAGGTATTCCTAGACATCTGCGGACCATTTCCCCGTAGTGGCGGTCGACACCAATATCGATACCTAATAATCGTAATGGACCACTTCACAAAGTTTGTTAAGCTATACCCTACTAATCGGGCAACTACCCGGAAAATTCTGGGAATATGAACGGAGCAGTATATCCCAAACATGGGGAAACCATCTTCGATCATCACTGATCATGGAACCCAGTTTAAGGGTAGAAAATGGCGGGATACCCTATTATCAATGGGCGTTCGTACATACAAAACCTCGGTCTACCACCCGAGCAGTAATCCGACAGAGAGGGTGTTACGAGAAGTGGGGAGGATCCTAAGAACTTATTGTCACCATCAACAGAAAAGGTGGCAAGACTATCTAGAAGCCACTGAGGGATTCCTCAACTTGGCATACCATCCAGCTATAGGAATTACCCCACACTCCGCCATGTACGAAAACCACCCCCACGAGAGATCGAAGAAATCCTAGAGTTCCCTATAAATAATGTTTACAAATTTGACAAGGTAAAGTTCTACAACAAGGTGGCCGAAGACCAGGAAAAACGGCAAAATAATTATCAAAAGGCTAGTGGTAAAATAATAACTTATGAAAAAGGAGAAAAAAATCGTATTAAAAAATCGTGAAATACCCAGCACACTGGAAGGAATAACGAAGAAGTTATTGCTGTTATACACAGGACCATATGTAATCTCCAATATAAAAAACAATAATACTTATGAAGTAAAGGAAATGGATTCAGAAAGGATCAAAGGTGTATATAACCAGGCTTCCATGAAAAAATATTATGAGTAATTGGATGTATATAAAAGAGTTTTGAAAAATAATTAACTAAATTCAAAAAACAAAGTAAGTACATCTTACTACCAGCTATTTAAGAAACTCATTTAAGAAATAAAAAGGAAAAAGAATTTTGACAAAATATAAATATAAATTATAAAAAATAAGTAAGCACAACTTACTACCAAATATTTATGAAACGACTTTTGAAATAAAGAAAAAGAAAAAGAATTTTGAATAAATTAAATAAATTCAAAAAACAAAGTAAGTACATCTTACTACCAGCTATTTATGAAACTCATTTAAAAAAGAAAAAGAAAAAGAATTTTGAAAAATAATAAAATAAATTCAAAAAACTAAGTAAGTACATCTTACTACCAGCTATTTATGAAACTAATTTAAGAAATAAAAAAAAAGAATTTTGAAACAAAATAAACAAATAAATTTTGAAATTCAAAAAACAAAGATTGAAAGAGTGCATTTGGATAAAAAGCAGGAGCTGAATAAAATGTTGAAAAGGGAAGAAATATATATATATTAAAATAAATCCATAATAAGAATATGATCATAAAATAAATGTCAATTATAAGAAAGACAATTAAAAGAGTAATTGCAAGAACATAAACCTAGTGGAACGATTCATAAGAATTAAGAAAAACAAAAATATTATACAAAATATATGCTACCAATAAGAAGAAGATTGTAATAACAGTCAAGTAATAACAGAGAATTAAAATAAAAAAACTTTACACTGAATAACAAGTGATAATTATATTAAAACAGCTTCCAACCATAATAAGAAATAATATACCAGCAGAGTTAACCATTGAGAAAAATAACTGAGATAGAAAATAACTGAAACAGAAATATTAACAGATCTGAGCAAATACGAAGTGAAGTATCCAAGGATATTTTTTTTTATAGTCATAAGGTTGACTATTCTTATATAATTTTTATTAATAACTGTCTGTAGATAAGTCCAGCAGTATTATTATGTTTTGAGCAGAGATTATTTGCCTCTGACCTCAATAAATGACGTAGTATGGCCAGCAGAGAAAGTAGCCTACAGTGCCCGTCTGAACTGCCCCAGCTCACGTGTTAGGGAATGTTAGGGAATAAATATCCCAAGGATAAAGAACCAAATTAAGAAAAAATGAAAAATAAAAAATAATGAACCTCAGATGACTATTACTATCAAGGAAAATCCAGTTTATTATGAAATATAGATAAGCTCAAAAATAAAGAAGCAAAAATTTAGAAATGAGAAGGAAGTAAAGAAATGAAATTTATAATAAATATCATAAGCAATTATTTCAGACAAACCAAGTATGACCTGAACTAATCACTTCTGGAGGAGAGCAATCTGTAGCATGACAGATAATCCACTTAAATAGATTACCATATGATCATTAGTAAAAATCAATTATATGGAATATCCAGAAAAATCCAAATGAGAACCAAATAAAAATCACAATAAATTACCACCATAACAAGAAAAAGTAAACATAAAGAAAAAACTCTGCAACAAAAAATAAATGTATAACAAAATAAAACTCCAAAAAACTAAATTTAAAATAAGAATAATACCCAGGTAGGATAGGAGTAGGTAAGGAAGCTACCCAGACCAAATAAACGAACCAGAATAAACAAGAATAAATACTAATGAAGAAACCAAGAACGAAAAGGGAAGAGACCAGAACAAAGAAAAATAATAATAACAAAATGGTACTGAAGAAACCAAGAATGAAGAAGGAAGATATCCAGAAGAAACCAATAAACCTAATGAACAGGGACAAGTTTGAAGATAACATGTAATAGAGGAAGTAGAATACGACCAATACCCAAAAGACACCCAATAGGGAGAAAACAAAAACCCCAAAAGAAAGTAAATGTCACTATAGAAAGTATAACACCCCAAAAAACCAGAAACTCATGTAAAATAAATAAAAACAAAAGTGTTTAAAGTGCACCCAAGAAAGTTATTGTATAATTAATAAACAAATCTTAACAGTTCCCCCAAGATTAAACAATTTGCTATTATAAAACTATGAAAATGACTAGTGATAGTATCAAGAAATAACAGGGGACAAGTGCAAGTTGTTAGATTATCATAAATAAACTTTGAGAGAGCACATTAAATACTGTACCTTTAAATAACTTTAAGTGTTTTAATATAGTATCATGAGTGCTATTTAATAAAATAGTATGGTGAAAGAGCAATAACTACACTTTCTAATGAAAGGCCACTATTTATGTAATAACATTCAATGGAGTGAATAATATAAATAGAGAGCTTGGAGTTAATACATAAAGTGACAAAGGATACATCCCTAAAGTTAAGGAAAAACAGATAAGACTGTACCCAAATAGTTTTAAGTAAGTGTTAAAAATTAATGGAACAGAATGTTAGGTTCCAATTACCATAAATGAACTCTATGCATCAGGTTTGGAAATAGAGATTAATTCTTATATTTATACAATGTTATTGTGTTTAACAGTTTGAATTAGGAATGCAAGGTCTGAATGTGGATACCATTCTTATATAATAAAATGTGTTTTAGGAGTTACTGTAAGTAATCAGTACAAAAAAGGGTATGAATTTAAATACCATATTTAATGTCAAATAATTGTTATGTTTTAATTGTTTAAAGTCAATACTAAATGTTATTGTAGTAAAAGAAGGAATTATTAATGAATATTATATTAGAATAGAAGGTCAGACAAGGGTATAAACTCAATGTATTATTAAAAACCTTTGTAGGTAACAACACATAGAATCTAGGCCAAATAGTAAATCTAAACTACATTATAATTGACAAATCTAGTCCTATAAACCAACTAAACTGATGAAAATTATGCAAGATAAACCCATCACATAGTAATACATTGTAATTTATACTTTAAAAAGATATTGTCAGAAGATAGGTAAAATTATGAATAAAAATGAAATGTATTAACTAAAATTTCAGAAGAGGAGTCACAGCTAAATGAATTATATTTAAAAACAATACTTAATGGACAAAATTGCAAGAAATTAAGTAAAGATAAACAATTATATCAATCTGAGATTCAATATAATAATAATTATATCAGATAAAAAGGCTAATATTTGGACAAGGACAGGAAACAAAAATTTAAGCCTACTTTTCCAAAATGAAAGAAATATAACTTTTTTAAATAAAAACTTTGTTAAACTATATTAATTAGTATCAAAATAAGCAAAATAGATTAAAGAAACCGAATATGTATTTAGTATTTCATAAAATTAAATAATAACGAAAATATTTTCAGTGATATAATGTATTTAATAAAGATGTATCGGAAGCCAAGGCAATTTGAAACAATGTCTGATGTATATTAAATTGGCTAAGAATTTCAGGAGACGAAGGAAATAAGAACAGTTAATTACTATCCGTTGAAGCGAACACTTGAACGAGGTTTTGCTCCGTTTAACCTATGTAAGAAGCATAAATGGCGTGCGATACATAAATCGAGTTCAGTGAAAATTTATAACTTTTTTAATTTTGACTTTTAACTTTAGAAGCAGTAAACACAAACAATAAAACAATTAAACTACAATAAAACAGAACCACATACGCCTAAATTATTGAATTAACACCACCACAAATAATTATTACGGACGAAACAAAAAGGGTTAAGTACGACATATTTAACCAAAGTGAAATAGACATAATCACACACATTTAAACAAAGTGAACTAAGAAACACTGCACCAGGAACACTTAATTAACTCCAGAACGAATATCCACAATTGCTGAGACGAGGAAACGGCGAAAAGGCATCTTTATTGCAAGAAATATTTGTCGAGGTGACTGACGTTAACCTACGCAGTCTTCAGTCGGCCATTTTGTTTTCCCAGCATCCTATGCGAATTGGCACAAATGAACATCGAGTCTTCACTGGTTCGAATATTATAATATATAAACTTTCAATATTGATTAATAACCTTGTAATTGTTAGTTTTAAGACTTCTAATTGTAAGTGTTATACTTTCATGGCCCTACCCTTCTCTGGCTATTTATAAAATAACCGTTAAAAGAACAAAATATTATATACACTATTCATGTAAATTTTTTATCGACCGGCCCTGAGTAACGAGTCGATACTGTTGTCAGTAATCGATTAACCATCGATCTTTCTAATAAATTTTTAATAAATAATATAATTCTGCAAATTGGTTGAAATTTAATTTAAATATAATTAAAAATAAGTTAATTCAAGATCACGGACTATCCGAAAGGCGGTATTTACAAAGGAATAAGGAGCATATTGAAGAAGAAGAAGAACCGTCTATCGACTAGTACCGGAGTTAACTATATTAACGCGCAGGAGTTATTCAGAGAAAGTGATACAACAACCTAAACAACCATAAAATAATTAAAATTTTTACACAATACTACTACTACTCTCCAGCACTACAGCCCATGGTGAGCCTTGGCCTCCGCTACGACCCGTCTCCACTCATCTCTGTCCACTGCCTTCAGTCTCCAGTTCCTAATGCCCATCTTTCTTAGATCTTCTTCCACATCCTGCTGCCATCTTCTTCGAGGTCTTCCTCTTCTTCTTTTGCCCAGTATCGTTCCACTTAATATAGTTTTGGGCATCCTCGTAACATTCATACGGAATACATGTCCCAGCCATCTAATTCTAGCTGATTTTATGTGTCTCACCAGGTCTTGTCCACCAATCAACTCATTTATTTCACCGTTATTTCGGATCCTATACATATTCCCTTCCTTCACCGGTCCAAATATCTGTCTCAAAATTCTTCTTTCAAGAATTTTTAGTGCACTTATATCCTTATTTACGAGAGTCCATGTCTCGGATGCATAAGTAACAACAGGTCTGATCAGTGTTTTATATAACATCAATTTGGTTCTTGGAGTTAGTAGCTTTGATTTCAGTAATGATTGGTTTGCATAGTAGGCTCTATTGCCGGTTATGATTCTTTTTACTATTTCGCTGCTCACTCGGTTTTCATTATTCAGAATAACACCTAGGTACTTATATTCTGTAACTCCTTGGAAACAGTAATGGCCTGTGTGAAGGTCTAGCAGTTCTCTATTTTCCTTCGCAGACACTTTCATGTATTTTGTTTTAGCCTCATTGACTTCCAAACCAATCCTGCTCACTTCCCTCTCTATTTCAATAAAGGTGTCTTTTAATACATTTTTGTTCCTGGCTACCAGCACAATATCATCCGCATATGCTCCTAGTTGCCTCGTCCTTTTGAAGATGTGTCCTCTGAAGTCTATCTTGTTTATAGCATAGTGTAGTGCCAAGTTAAAGAGGGTCGCAGATAATGCATCACCCTGCTTCACTCCAGTACCAACCGTAAAATCTCGGCTTTTGTTTCTTCCCAGAACTACTTTTCCCCTGAAATCGTTCAGACTGAGCAGTACCAGTCTCACATTTTTACACAATACAGTTACGAAAATTATTTATTAAATACATATAACAAAAAACACGAAACAAATATTTTTTCAGAAAACAAAATTTTTTATTTGAAATAAATTTTTTTTATTTCAAATTTTAATATTATTATTATTTTGTACAATATAAATTTTGTCAATATTAGAATTTGTATGGCTTCTCCGTCATATTGAATTACTCAACCTTTCAATACATTTTTTCTAAAAAATCTTTATAACAACATCAGTCTTTATTACTTCATTTTTAGATATATATTGTTCCGTCAATACTTTTATACAATTCCTCGTAGAACTACACGTTCAGTGTTGGAGTTAATTTTTACTTCAAACGACAGCCATTATCTGTTGTTTACGTAATCATATTATTGCACACGTTAAACTAGATTTTCCCAGTAAAATATTGAGTTCTTCTGGTGTCATAATTTTAAAATCCTTGCTTAACCTCAGCGTTTAATCCTTTGACCCTCACTTCTATGTTTGCACCATTACAGAGCAGTTAAAAATTAGTCCATTGCTATTGGATTCATACATTCACTGATGTCGGTAAAATTCGTTTCTTCCTGTTGTTCCTGGGTCCACACCCACTTATGATATGTGAGCGATTCCTTCTCTGTGACATTACTGATCTAGAGGCTTCGAAATAAATTATACTGTATATTTTCAAAATATGAATAAGTAATGAAAACATATATTTTTGTAGCAGTTCGGAAACATATCTTAACCAAACAGTCAAGTGTAAGAATATGAGGATTTGTCGTAGCACATAGATCCCATAGGTGACAAATGTTGGAGCTGTTCTGTTAGTTGGCGACTTTAATTAAACACAGCACTATTATTACTTTAAATTTAATTATACTAACCGATGCTTTTTAACTTCTATCCACTTTCAAGCTGTAATACACTTTTTATATATAGGCCTTACTACTATTTTACGTTACCACTTTGAACACTACTTGGCCTACGAGCATGTATAAAGTAAGAGTTTATCAAGTTAAATTATTCAATGAAAATATTAATATTTAGCACATACTAATTCTCAGTAACAAGATATCACACTTACTTTCGTGTACCGACTCTTTAGAATTATCCCAGGGCGCCAGTAATAAATAAACACAATTTGATTGTTATTAATTAAGTTTTTTAATAACGATTTGCATTCATATATTTCAAAATTTATAAGTCAGTACTTCAATAAATTTACTATAAAATCAGTTAGTTTTTATTTCTTAGCAATGGATTCTTAGATTGATTGAGTCACCAAACAAGATTGACATATATTTAAAATTAATAAGCAATATTAAAATGATTGTTTGTTTTTGTTATTTACGTGTATGTTGAATTACTCTGCGATGCGATGTCCTCAATGCTGTGGGTTCCAGGCTGGTGGTTCGACGTTGTCCGTTGAACAGTTATCCTCGTTAGTTTGCACTATTTTACACTGGTTTCACAAGCATTACACAATTCACTTAATTAACTTAGTGACAATTACACATATGCCGTATATTAATACACTTGTTTAATACTCAGTATATCCTTATCAAAGCTAAGTGCGTCCAACACCGGATTGATACTACTCTCGACCGACTGTCCCGTACAATGATATTTGACACATTAAACTTCGCTATGTAATTCGGATTTAACGATTGATATTGTACTAAGTAACACTTGGATATATTAACCGGTTTTAGTTTATCTTCTTTATTTACCCTAGAACTATTCTTGTCAACGCTTATTAAGTGTTTATGATGCGTAACTTTCACACGGCTTAATATCGCGTTACCGTAACTGATTTCCGTTGCGATTGAAAGATACTTATTTAATTTACTGACAATTTCTTAATACGCTAAATACGAATCTTAGTAATGTAATCTCTCCGTAGACTAAATTAACTTCTTACACTTCGTTTCTTTGTACTTTGCTACAAACTACCCTCACCAACTATCGACAAAACACAAGCCGATTGGTCTGACATACCGCTAATTTTAAATCTACCCAACCTGTCTAGAGAACAAGTCCCGCTTCAAAATGGCGCTTTCCGTTATTCGTTAACTATTTGCGGGTGAACATGTGGTAGGAATCTTAGCGTCTCTCTCCATCTCGCTCTTCTCGCTCTCTGTCTAACATAACGGTTTCCTTTGTTAGATGCACTTAACTTTTACAATCTTAGGGGAGTTTTCTGCCACCCTTGAAAATAATACAGTTTTATGACGGTACGTCCGCTATGCTACATTTCATGGTTTTTAACCGACTCACGGGCGTCAACGCAAGGTCGTTTGTATGAATAACTACCGCGCCCTTCTAAAACATTGTAATATTTCTTACTTTGAAGTACCACCGCTCTAATCGGTAGTTTTAAATTATTTTCTCCCCGTTTTCTATGAATTTATATTTCTCCCTGGGTACCACATGACTTTGTCCCCGTAAAATTGTTGAGAATGCAATTTTCCGTTATAAAGCCTTAGACGATTATCTACGTTGCATTTATTCTTTGCGTGTGTTGTAACAATACTGTTTAATTCACTACGCTTTAAAAATGCAAAAATCATTTGCTGTTTTTCCCTCTCCTGTAAGTGATCCTGAATTCCTTCAATTACTAAAACTGACACCTCCTGTCTGACACCACACACACAAGTCCTTAACTTCAGGTAAGCCATAATAGTTTCTTGAATCAGTAATTGCACAGCTTAATGCCGTTTTATATTCAACTCCACCTCAAACTACCGTTACAGATAATCCGTATAATGACTTCAAGACTTTACAGATGTATTTTCAATAAAAAGAAAGAAAAATTTCGCACTCTGTGCAATAGTAATCCTGAACTCCCTCTTCTGCACGGTCACCCTTAATGCCGCGCCTCCGGTTGTTGGACGTTTCCCAGATACGATTTCCCACGGCTCCGACTACTAAGCTACGTCAGCTTACCTATCTAAAGTTATGGATGTCGCAGATAATGCCTAAACGGTTCATACATTCTAGTTCCTGCAACTCTCGCCTACTCACAGTGTTTCCAGCTTGAGGGACCTGATTAGTTGTGGCGTCTGAATACTACTCTTCTGAAACTTCCAAAACTAAATTGTTTCTATCAAAAAACTACTTTTATCTAAACACTCCAAAAATACGCGAGCGCGCTTACACAAACGCACACGTGCGCGCACATATACAAGCATAAATGTGTAGGCATTACGTAGTAGTTATCTACTTTTAAATTATTCTTTCAATATTTTTATAAATTTGGCAGTGACAAATCGATTTTGATTAAACACCTCATTACGTAATAAAATTTCTAGTAAATTTTAACAGGTATTCATTAGAATATATGTTAAGTAAGATACATTAACTAATTTATTTATGTTTAGTTACAATTCTTTCCTCAAGTTTTACACAGACATAATGAACACACCGTCATGTTCTGTTGGAGGAGAATGGCAAGCTGTTTCCAAATTTCTATATCGTAGTTCACTCTGTAGAAACCACACTGTAGTGTATTCAACTTAATCCATGTTAAATCTGCCGGTATCTTTATTTCCACTGTAAAAAGTTGATTTCAGTTACAAAATGCTCTAACATCTAATAGTGTAACAGTACAACTATATTTTAGGCTAATTTCTAACTACAGTAGATTACTTTATATTATTTATATCGCTCATGTCACACACGTAATCTGATTGAGGTAGCTTTTGGCATAAAAAGAAGCTTAATTAAATTAACTTATATCACTCACACCTGACTCACTAACATGCACACCCTACTTGTTTACTTTGTCAACCAGTTGAGATGTAAATCACCATAAAGTTGTCAGTTAAGAATAAAATCTTAGTGAACTATATCATTCCATGATTTTTAATACAGCTTATACAGGTTAATATAGTCTATGCATACATTCGTTTTGTTAGAAATTTGGTCAGAAAGTTTCAATAATAATTATTTTACTCACCAGATCTTATGTTGTACTATTAATAAAGTAATATTTTATTCTGTATTTTAAAAATACTAAGTATATTTTAACTACTAATAGGTTAAAAGTAATCAGGCTTTCAAAGGTTATCCATAGGCTATGAGCAACATAGAGAAGATAAATAAATTTGTACACCTGATAACTCAAATGTGTACCACTAATGGCATCAGGTCAGAAATTATTTCAAGGTAATATCTGGCAACAAAGCATGATGTGTACTTATGCCGATGCCATTTTAAGCTACAGTGAATGCATAATCTCTAAAATACTTATTGGAAATGTTTTAGCATATGGCATAAACATGGAACTGTTTTACAAACATTGACGCTAACCAAAACCAATGAACGATTGTTAGGAGACTTTGAGAGAAGGGTGTTAAACCGCCTGTAATGGGGTAGTACAAGGTGGCTTTTGCTCTCTCGTCACGGATTCAGTGATCACATAGAAAGAAAGCACGACAGACAAAGCAAATACTTTATTCGAGGCCCATGGGAATAGACACAGAAGAAGTCCAAGAATTCGATTGCAGGATCAGGTAGAGAAGGACCAGAAGTGGCTTTATATTAGGAACTGGAGGTAGAGACAAAAAAGTAACCCACTGTTTCCAAATGTTATTTTTATTAAAATTTTTGTTATAAATTATTTTAAGAATTAAAGTCAATAGGCTTACTGAAAATTTTTATCATTTACAAATAAGTGAAGTAGACAACTTACAAGTAGGTTTTTCCACGGTTAGCCATTGCGTATCTTTTATTAGGAAACCGTTTGCTCCCTTAGCATCAAATGGAACGTCCCATAGATATCTAGCAATTGGAAAGCACTTGTTTAGTTGTTAGCAGACACATAAAATTATATCTGTACAATGACGTCTTTAAACATAACTTTCTATGGTACGTGATCATTATCAGAAGGGTTAGGTCAAACTATTACTATCATTAGAATTTATCACACTACGTTTTGACCGCTAAGCGATCTGTAGTCGTCTTCAGGTGTAACTTAAAGTAACTTAGTGTATTAAATACAAATTTACGTCTACCCAAAATTGACTGTTAGGTGCAACGGAGCTGAATTATCTATTTGTGTACACATAGTCACTGTATGGTGAGGTTTTTCAGTATACTTTATTTTAATCTGCATAGTGTCTAGTGAATTCTCTCTATAGAAGTTGGAATTCACTTACTTAAATGGTGATCCACTGCTGTCGTATGTAACGTTTTTGTTCTTCAAAAATCTCGACTGAGTTACAATGAGCTTGTTATTGTTTCGCGTGACAGTAAGCAATGGAAAGGTATTCTGTAGAGTCCAAGTTTCCATCATCCTCGAAACGTTAAAGTTCGGTACAAACAGCTGGATGGACTTCCACAAGTTGTCTACCGGCGAGCTTTTGTACGCGTATTTTGCTACATAGTCTCTGAAGCCTAGCTTCATGTTTGAGAATCCTATGACACACTCCAACATCCTGAACAAAGCAGCACCCTGTACGCAAAACAAAACAAATATGTATCTCAAAGTTAGTTCTCAGCATATGATTAAGAATCTGAAAAGGGCGCAACCCTAATATTGGTAGGAGGAAAAAGTCCAAGAAAAAAAGTAGTGACGAAATATCAATAAATCTGTATTTAGCGTATGCACTGAATAAAAACTATGTAACTTAAGTAGGAATTTCAAAGTTCTACATATAATTTCTATGATCCGTAGTACTGGTAACAGACCGACAATTAAATCCAATTACACTTTGGTACTGTTAACTCGCTTATTACATCCCTCCAGTTTTTAAACCCAGCTTTCTTGCATTCAGTCTCGTGCACTTGACCATTCTATCTTGACTTTGCTCCTCTATTTAGTCTGTTCTTTAATAGTCTCTATGTATTTATCTTCACATTTTTCTGAAAAAAGTATACTTCATTTTTAAAATCTTCTCACAATTAATTATACTACTTTACAATTTCTTAAAAACTATTTATAATAATAAAGGATTTAGTTTCCAACTAATTTACAAGAGTCATTCAATAATTAAAGAGACAAATAACTGTTGAAGAGAAAACTATTGGTAGGTGGAGTAGCTATTATAGTTGCAGAACCGTAAGTAGGCATCCCTGTGGTGAGTTCTGATGAGCAGTTTGATTAGAATTATTTTGTTTATAATCTCAAATCCTCATTTGACAACCGCGAGTCCTCTTGAAGTTTTAGAATTAGTTGAACAACGTGCAGTGATCTGTTTTTTGCATATATGAAGGTAAAAACCCAGCTGTATGAACCGTGGAAATATTTTAAAGAGAGCAGAATAGTTTAATAAGATCAAAATTCAGTGACTGACGTGCATTTTTCTAGACAACCAGTTGAGGTTTCAACTCCAGGCAAGTTTTTTTTTATAATTTTTTTAGATGATTAGCGGACAGTAGACAGTGCAGACTATTCTAACATAATTTAATTACCTTGTATCCGTCAGTGACTTCGTTCTAGCGTTTTTTATATAGACGCGTTTCGTGACATGTGTCACATCATCAGTAATCCTCGTCAAATGTTAAAATTCACATAAAACACATAAAAACACATTTGCACATATTTACTAAATCACAATAACGACACACACATAACACGATGTAACTTCGGCTAAGCTAGAACGAAGTCACTGACGGATACAAGGTAATTAATTTATTGTGAAAAAGTGACTTGGATACTATATAAAAACAAAATATTCTAACATGATTATCAATAAAGTAAAGCCGGCAGTGATGCGTAAACGTCTTGGATTTCTGCCCAAAGACGTCGTTATCCTTTATAATAATGACTGTCCACATTCAGGTCAGTTAAAATATGAAACATCATTAATAAATTGGCTTTGGAGACTCTACATCCCCTTCCTGCAGACCAGAGTTGGCTTCATCTCATTTCCATTTATTTGGTCTACTAAAGGTGGCGACGACGATGACAACGACGAAGACATAGAAAATGTCCTAAAATAGCTCCGACAAAAGTATTGTCATACTTTTTAAATTAGCCGTTTTACCGCCACAGCTGTTTGTCTCTTTAATTAATAAATGACCCCACTGTAGTAGTCACATCTGATAGGCAGTTGACGCATGATGAAGTCATCAATTAACGTATATAATCTTGCTATGACATACCATTTCCTGATGTCGTCGTGCCTGCGACTTAACAAATTTCCACGCCACCGTTCCTTATTTGTAATTTTGTCGGAAATGTTCAATAACAAATGTTTTTATTAACCAGGTAACATGCTGTGTTAGATAGTTAAACAACTAAAGGTTGTAAAACAGTCTCATCCTGTTGCCTGGACCTATGTAAACCACATTAGCCTCTGTTCTTTCAAAAACCTTCTTACATTATCAAATAAAAATCTGTAAAATATTTACCTTATTTCTTCCGTCGTGTGACTCCGTTTTGCGTTTTGATTTGCTTTACGCGTTTCGAGACATATGTCTCGTCATCAGAAATAAATAAAATAAAAATTCACTCTTAGCGAGGTCGTTACACATTAAAATACAAATATTCGAAAACGATTACACACATACCCGCTTTACTTGAGTGTGTAATGGTTTTCGAATATTTGTATTTTAATCTGTAACGACCTCGCTAAGAGTGAATTTTTATTTTATTTATTTCTGATGACAAGACATATGTCTCGAAACGCGTAAAGCAAATCAAAACGCAAAACGAAGTCACACGACGGAAGAAATAAGGTAAATTTTATACAGATTTTGTCACTAAGTGACTTGGATACCATTTCAAACACGTCTTTCAAATTATCAAATAAGACGTTAACAAATGAATCATAACCTTCTTTTTTGTTAAAGATGTGATTAGTTAATGTAGATGGTATTGCAGAAGCCACGTCAAAACATGGTTGCTTCTTCAACAAAGACTAAAAGTTAAAATGAAATGTAACCAAATTAAAAGTAACTATAACCCGTTCTCAAATAGAAACAGCGATAAATTTGCTAAACGCCCGGCCCTACCCAAACCATTTTATGAACGTATTAATATCTACCTACGCAAATTAAACACTCATTTTCCTTCTGTTTTCACCCAGCAACATCCACCAGAGCCTCCTTGGTGTCGTAAACCTCTCAAATTTGATAACATAATCTCAGAATCTCTAAAGCTACTACAACTCCGTACATTTTCTTGTCTAAGTTCTACGAAAAACTTGATAAATACACAGAGTACAGTCATGTGTTCACGGATGGTTCTCGTACAGATGGAAACAATGGATGTGCAGTAATATTATCTGGGCATGAATACTTATTCAGGTTGGACAGGATCTGCTCGGTTTTTTCTGCGAAGCATATGCAATTCGTTCAGCACTGGAAATAATAAAAGATTCCATGGGCTCCAAGTATATTATCTTCTCAAATCCTCGAAGTGTTTTAGATAGTCTGCAGCAGGAGGACAGCAAAGAACCCATTATTCAAGACATAAGCAACATAACCCTTGATATCTCAACTAGACAGTGCAAGGAAATTATTTTCAGTTGGATCCCATCGCACATCGGAAAACAATGACCTTAAGAAATATCTGCATTTAAAACTTCTGGAGCACTGGAATGATGAATGGCTTAAGTCACCACCCGCCAAGCTATTCCGAGTGAAGAAAAATATTTACAAGCAGCACTCACTTGCTACAGACTCCAGGAGAAATCAAGTGGTCATAACAAGACTCCGCATCGGCCACACGCTACTGACTCACAAGTACATTTTCACAAGAGAGCCTCCTGCGAGATGTAATCGCTGTGGCACGGTTTTGTCAGCTTTCCATCTTGTTTCAGAGTGCCCTGCTCTTCAACATCTACGAAGCAAATTTAATATCCCTGCAGATGTGCGAAAAAGCTTAAATGACAGGACTGCAGCCGCCAAAATACTTCTCCTCTTCAAGGAGATTCAGTTGTTAACAGCAATATAGGTAACGAACTAAGAAAATTATGAGAACATTAAAAATTGTGTAGTTAAGTTAATGGACTGATATGTTATTATGACTTATTGTTATATATTTGTTATATTTTGTTACTTAATGTTATATTTGTTATATATATATACTTAGTTATATTTATTTATGTGCAAGATGTGTATTTATATTGCTTGTGTTGTGGGGGGTTAATATTTCTCATTTTATTTGGCTTCAGTTAAATTAATACTGTTATTTGTTAAATATTTTTATCTATCTCATTTGTTTCCACTATTTGGTATTTAAACAATATTTACTATACGTTAATACATCTGTTTAAGAATCTGTACAAATTCATTTTTGTGGTCGCTAATGACCGTTGCTGTTGCAGCGACCTTATAAATAAATGAAATTAAAAAAAAAAGGTTTTATTCAGTAAAAATACTTGAAACATGTAATAGTGCGTACTGAGAAAAATGTACGAGTCTTGTAGTAATTTTAAATCTGACATTCGTGTCGTGAATATACATTTTGTATCTGAATGTATTAACCAACTACGACGGTCGGTTTCAATAACTTTATGAAATGTTTTAACTTACATCAGAAAAACAACATGATATAATCAACCTTGAAAGTTTAGTTTTAAGTTATAATTACATATTTCTTCACGCAGGAAAATTGACAGATTGTCTGATTTATAAGCATTTTTGACATTAATTTCATGTAATTAAATGTAAGGAATCTCATGTATCTTTAATGAGTGTGTCATGTTCTTTGTTCAGGTTTGTGTCTGCGTGTACATTGGAAACTGGATTATGCGTCAGACATAAGGAACATATGTGTGTGTGTGTGTGCATATTGTATAGTGGAGAACTATCAAAGTTTAGGTAATTAATTTTTTATTTCTTTTCGTTCAATGTTATACCAATTGATTTTTAGCAGCAACATTGAAGATCTTGTCTGACGGAAGCAATATTGTGGCAGAAGCATAAAACAACAGTTTTATATAGTCTACTTCTGCACCAGTAAACCGTAACACTCAAATAGGCGCATTGACGTTTTTCGGCGCATTGATGGATTGACTACAACAGGACGTTTTTCCTGTCAGATCGACAGAAGTTGGCTGTTAAAATTTGACGGATTATCCAGTTTCAAATAGCTAAATACCGGTTTACGTAAATATGCATTCTCCTTATATTTCTTAATAATAAAAAAGATGTTTTATTTGTTAAAGATTACGTTTTTTAATTTTGTTTTATACTATTTCGACAGTTTCCTTTACTGTCATTTAGATTTCTGTAGCTGACAGGAAAGGAAACTGTCGAATCAGCGTAAACAAAAACTAATAAAAGTATATTTTCGCATGAGATAAAACATATTTTTAATTACATAAAATATAAAACAATAATAATTATGAACGAATATGATTGTGCATGTGTGTGTGTCTGTGTGTTTATGCAATACACCTATATTCTGAAGAGATAGGCCTACAAAATTCTGTTATCATAAAATCTATCGATTTACATTAAAAAAAATAGTAAATACTAAAGTTCCAAATGTTCAAGTCTAAATTTTAAAATGTATCTTATAGAATGACATTAATTTATTGACATTTATTATTCTAGCTTTGTATAATTTAGAATCTCTTTAAAATTAGAATTACTAACTTTAGTACTTTTATAATAATCATAATTAAAAATACTACTGTCACATTATTATCGGTTAATATTGGTCAAAAAGGTTCTAAGATTTGTCACGAATGGTCAGTTGTCGGTTGTGACTAATTTGGTTTAATTGAAACATCAGACTTTAAAACCTCTGCTCAGAATATAACGATTTGTATTCAATATAAAGCAATCTTTTAAAAATCAGAAGTAATCATTAAAATTATTTGTTTAAATAAATATGTACTACACTATTTACTTTTATTTCGGTTCATAAGAACGTGGACGCCTTTTTTACTTATAAATTGGGTTTTTGAACTCATAATAATCTCCCAACGAGACGTACAGAATATTCATACAGGGAAGACAGTGTATACACTATTAACTGCAGCGCCTATTATTACCCTTGCTATTACGTAAATTGGGGGGTTAGTATTACCCTTGCTATTAATCTCCTAGAGGAGGGGTTGTCCGGGACGTTGGCCATTCCCGTCACCTGATTTTATGCCGTGTTCCGGGCTTCTTACAGAGCTCCCGCCGCGGGAACTATAATTCTCTTGGTTTATTGGATGTGCTCATTTTTTTATTTAGGTACTCACCAGCATCCTGGCCTTTTCAGCATTGCACTCTGAATTACTTAACACCTCCGTCAATAAACGATGGTAACAACATTTTTGGCTTACCATTTTTGTACGACCTTCGAATATGAACTTTAGATTCCATTTTAGTATTATCTGTAAGTATTCATTTCAATACACACACAGACACACACGCACACACAGACACACGCACACACAGACACACGCACACACAGACACACACACACACAAACACTTTAAATAATTGTCTTCGTAGCAAATTTTCTATCATAAAAATTTTGTTGTTCGCTGATATCCCTGATACCATTCCTTATCCCTTTCTGGATATTTCTGTCATTCTTTGCCGGAAATAATTATTAATGCTTCCAGTCTTTAACTTTTGACAAAGTTGATTTATTTACCACATTTCAACACATCTACAATACAATACAGTTGGAACAAGTTAGTTTTTTAGACACTAATTTGGTCTAGACGATTAGGTTGATGGTTTTATTAAATATTTTTATTTACCGATTCTGCTTTTTGTTTTGCATACTTACCTTTCGCCACTTTTGGTATTTTCCCTAAAATATTCAAATTCACAACTTGAGTAGGTTCTTTCTACATCGTTTTTAAATATCAGACTTTGGTATTCTTCTCCCGAACCTAACTGTAAATTCGTTACATTGTCAAACAATCACTTCATACCAGGATTCAAACAACTGTTCCTTTCACCAGATTATGTCAATAAATCAGTATACACTTGCGGCTGTGCTGCATTTCGGTATGGAATTGACTGGTATTTAATGTATTTTTCATTGACGATAACTAATTAGATACATAATTTATTAACCAGCGTCATGTTTTCTTAATTTGTTTTCACACTCTGTTCCACAGTCTTCTTTACTGTCATCTACTGTACCGACATTGTAGCTGACAGGAAAAAAGACTGTCGAATCAATGTAAAGACAAACTAGTAAGACAAACGAGTATATTTTCCTATGACGTAAAACATATTTTTAATTACTAATAAATATATAACAATAATAACTGTGTGTGTATGTGTAGATAATAGACCATGAAAAATTGTGTTGTTGTGCCCAGCACACTCCACATTATGACTTTATATAAATATATATATATATATATATATATATATATATATTGTACTGCTGTTAAAATGCACACAGTACATAATAGGGAAATAATAAATTTTAAAAGAGAAAAGATACAAATTTAATATTAAATGGAACATATGATTTAAAATGTAAATATATACATTGGGACTATCGACTCACCCAGTCAACATAGAGGTCGATTCCTATATGATATAAAACAATATTCAGTTATATGTTCTGAAAAGAATATATGAAATTGGAATGAATGTTATAATAAGAGTAAATAGTAATAAAATTATAATTTAATAAAGACCAACTAGAATTACGAATATTAGAGATAAAATAAAGATGTTTAATAAGAAATAGAAAAATTATATATGTTTTTAATAGGTATATGATAAACAGATGTAAAGAAAGTAGGGAATTATCAAATATATGTAGACGTATTTACCAGATATCCGTCGTGCGACTTCGTTTTTCTTGTCCTTTATGACGCGTTTCGGCAACGAATTGCCATCTTCAGAAAACCTGATCACTCATTAGAGATCGTTAAAAAATTTAACGATCATGGACGCACTTGAGGAGTATGAAATATATAAAGCCGTCAAAATCAACACTGATTATGTCTTGAACGATAAACTTACATTTTCACATAACATATTGTACGACACGGCAATACTTGCACACGGGCGCCGGTAAATAGAAAGTTACAGTACACACGGGCTATAATAAACAAAACAGTTTTATCAGTGATATATAAACAGTGAATCAGTCGATTGATAATGTCCACGCGAGAAACATAAAATTTCTTGTTCGCGTATGTGAATTTCCGCTGTCGTAAAAGTGCACTTTTACTGTAATGATTTTAGTATTTTAATTTTTTAACGATCTCTAATGAGTGATCAAGTTTTCTGAAGATGGCAATTCGTTGCCGAAACGCGTCATAAAGGACAAGAAAAACGAAGTCGCACGACGGATATCTGGTAAATACGTCTACATATATTAATATAAGCGACTTGGAGACAACTAACCTAAAATGTAGAATTATCAAAGTGGCAAATTTGAAAATTGTTAAAAATTGTATTGTATAGAGATGAAAGGAAATGTTTTTAGTCTTCAAATATATTTAATAAAAGTAACATCAAGAGGCTAAAAATATATCATCAAGTTTAATGTCATATGTAAAAGAAAAAACAGTAAAGGAACATAATTTGTTATACCAGAGTTTTGATTATAAATTTAATAAATAAATAATATTACAAGAAACCTAAACATATCCTTAATCCTGACTGAATGAATCCGAGGAGACATCTGTGTTGCAGTCGTGATAGAAAACAACATTCAGCGGTGAAACTAATAAGAAATTTGTGTGAAGGAACGGATAGCCAAGCCTGATATTGCTTTTGAAAAACTAAACATCAACCAGAAGTGAACCCGTGGCAGCTGGAAGAATTCAGAATCAGTCAAGTTACATTAGTTTGGTATTTATTTTTTACATGGTTATTTCTCAAAATACTACATACTAACTGTATTTGGTTTGGTTTAAAGAAAAGAAAATATTATATACAATCGTAAATACGATCAAACAGCTTAATAATCATTAACCCTGAGAGAGAGAGTTTCTTTTCATGTACTGATAAACAAAAAATATAATAAAGGTAGTTACATATCATAATTACATAATTACAATACCTTTATAAAATAAACAACAGTAGGCTACATAATTGGCGCCCATAAGTGAAAGCAAAGATTTTCTTTAAACCAGCACCAAATAACACAATTTTGTTGAATTTAATTAGCATAAAAAATTTTGTTCCTTTTAATTAAATTAAGTTAAAGATTGTAAAATGGCTAACAAACCAGAGCAACGATATGAATTAAGGAGTAATAGTGCTGAAGAGGAAGAAACTGAAATGGAAATAATAGTAAGGGATGCCCAAGGGGACCAACCAAAGAAACCAACCCAACCAATGGATGCAAATTTTCAGGAGATGATGAGAATTATAATGGAAGGGAATAACAAAATTAATGAAACATTGAAACAAAATAAGGAAGAATTGAATAAAAAAATTGATAGCAATAATGAAACACTGAATAAACAAATGAGGGAAGATAAAAAGGAATTAAAGAAACAAATGAAAGAAAATAACAAACATTGAATGATAAAATAGAAAGCAGTAATGAAACATTACAACAACAGTTGAAGGAGGAGATTAGACAAAGTAACGAAGAGTTAAAAGGACAATTGAAGGAAGAGAGCGAGAGAAATAAAGAGGAATTGAAACAACAGTTAGAAGAGTATAAAAAAGAAGTAAGGAATAGAATTATAGAAACTAACCAGAAAGTTGAGAAAACGGATGAAAATTTAACTCAATTACGTGAAGAGGTAATAAATAAAATTAGTGAAGTGGAAGAGAAATTAGGAGAAAATAAACAAGAAGTCATTGAACAGATGACGAGAGAATTGGTAAAACACAAACAGGAGGTAACTAGCAATATTCAATCCATGGAACACCAGTGGGACAACAAAAATACCAAAATAGAGGATACCATGGGAGAATTAGTAGTAAGGGTCAATGAAATAGAACAAAATAGTAATCAAACATGTGTTATCCGAGAAGACAAGAATATTAGTCATGAGGTGCCACATATGAAAGGATATATAAAAAATCCTATGGAGTATTGAAATAGAATGAAGGAATATTTGCATAGTACCAAGGAAAATAGATGGGAGAGAATTAAGCTAATGTTAGATCAAGGGTTCCATGAAATGAATGATTATTGGTGGGATGCTGTTAGAAACACCTTGAATAGCTACCAGGAATTTATGGAAAGCTATAAAAATAAATATTGGACGCGATCCATACAAACAAGGGTGCGGGAGACCATAGTATATGGTAGGTACAATCCAAGTATAGGACAAACACCGACCTCGTATTTTTTATCGCATGTTTGCAGGGCAAGATATTTAGACCCACCCATGGATGACAGACATGTGGTGGAAGCTTTGAGTCATCATTTTCCTGAAACGGTAAGCTTAGCACAATTTGATAGTCAAGCCAATACTATAGAAGCGATGACCTCATTACTCACTGATTATGAGAGGAAAATGAATTGTGACAATCGCGCTAAACAAGGGAATATGAGAAGAGACAGCTACCCTAATAGATATCCGGAAGAACAAAACCGTGATAGGAATCAAATAGTAGAAAGGAACGACCAAAGAAATGTTCCAAGATACCAAGATAGGGAAGGTGGAAGAAATTACTACAGAAACGATAACCGGAATGACCGGAGATATGATAATAATAATAATTATTATTACAATAATTATTATAGGGGCAACCACGCTTCAAATAACTATCGAGCGAATTTTATACGCCGAAACTATGATTCCCGAACAATCAATAGTCGTTACCCGAGGGAGACTGATCGAAATGGATATTCTCGCAGTGAGGAGAGACAGAGTGAGGTGAACAACAATTATGAACAGTTAAGAAATAGAGAGCAACATAGTTCCCTTTCCCAGTCAGAAAATAGTCAACAGGAAGGAAGGAGAGAAGAGAGAGTAACCATAAATGAAAATCAGGAAAACTAGAGAAGACTGTGAGTGAGTGCAGTGGTCAACCACAGTCAAATAGCCGATCACTGTCTTGGATAACCAGTTTAGGTCAGGATTATATGGACAACGGGAGAATCAATAAAAATGTAATTGAGAGTGATGTAGTGTCTATTACCGGTCAATATGGAAAAACCAATCAAAATTTTATTATTGATACTGGTGCCGAAATATCATTGATGAGTATGACTAAATACCATGAATTAAAGGAAATGGAAAAGGGAATCACGTCATCCGAAGGAAAGGCTAATAGAATCTATGAATTACCTGTGAGCAAAATTACTATAGTGGGTGTAACAGGACGAGACAATCGAACTGCTCGCAAAGAAATAATGATGAATGTACAATTCAATGGAAGGGTGATACCATTAATATTTGTAGTATATCAAAATATAGAAACGGGAATATTAGTCGGATGCGATAACATGCGGAAGTATGAAACTATTATTGATTTAGAAACTAATCAGGTGGTATTTACATACGATAAACAAAAAATACCTATAAAAATTATAAATAGAAATGAAGGTGTAAGGAAAATGGTCAATTCAACCAAATTAAGTGATAAATTTGAATTCTCATGTAAGGATAGACCAATCAATAGAAAGTCACTACAGCAGTTAACAGTAAATAATCCAATGGGGGAGGAGAAAATGCAAGAAATCAGACAATTCTGTAATCATAATAATCAACTAAACAAAGAGCAAATAGATCAATCAATGGAAATTTATTTGAAACACTATAAAGTATTTTCAAATAAACCTGGCAAAATAGTAGGAGTGCAATGTAAGTTACCACTAAGAGAAAATGTGACATTTAACAAAAGATCATATCCCATACCCTACAAATTAAGAGAGCAAGTACAGGAAGAAATCGACAAAATGCTTCGTGAAGACATCATTGAACTAAGTCAGTCAGAACACACTAGCCCATTAGTAGTAATTCCCAAAAAAGATAAGTCATTAAGATTGTGTTTAGATGAACGTCAAATTAATCAGATGATAATTGCTGATAAGACGTCGCCCGAGAACATAGGAGAAATTTTAAAATGTTTTAATAACGTAAAATTTTTTAGTAGTTGGGATGCTGTATCTGGATATTGGCAAGTAGAATTGCATCCAGAAAGCAGAAAATATGTGAGTTTCATAGTAAACGGTAGGAATTATCAATTTAAAAGATTACCTTTTGGTCTGGTCAATAGTGTGGCTATATTTATAAAATGTCTTGATGAAGTATTGGGTAAGAAGATTTTGGAATTTACTACAGTATATGTCGATGATTTGGTAATTGCATCAAGCAGTTGGGAAGAACACTGTCATCGAATTGATAAGGTACTTACCAGATTGGGAGAACATGGAATTACGCTAAAATTAGACAAGTAAACATTCATAGCCAGCAAGATTAAGTTTTTAGGGTTTATAGTTTCGGATACCGGCATATCGGCGGATCCTGATAAAATACAATCAATACAGAATTTCCCATGTCCAAAAAATGTAAAACAATTACAAAGTTTCTTAGGTCTTTGTAATTATTACAGAAATTTCCAAAGTAATTACTCCGACCTAACACATCATTATCAAAATTTAATTTGTAAGAAGAATAAATGGAAGTGAACCGAAAAGGATGAGGAAGTATTCAATGAAGTGAAACAGAGATTTTTACAGTGCGTCATGTTAAGTAACCCAGATTTTAGTAAAGTTTTTTATTTAAATTGTGATGCCAGTGAAGTAAGTTTGGGATCGGTGTTATATCAAGAAAATGACAAGGGAGAACCAAAGGTAATAGCTTTTGCAAGCCGTACACTAACTAAAGCAGAATTTAATTATACAATAACTGAAAAAGAGACATTGAGTGTGGTTTTTGCAATAACCAAATTCCGAACAACTTATTAAACAGTGAGGTAGTAGTACGAACCGATCATCAAGCAATAACCTTTTTTAAAAACTGTAAGATGTCACATGGAAGGCTCACAAGATGGATGCTCCAGTTACAAGAGTATCATATACAATGGGAGTACTTACCAGGCAATAAAAATATAGTAGCGGATATATTATCCAGAGTAGGTGATCAAGAAGAAATAATGGCCAAAGAAGCACGTAAAATTTTGGCATGCTTTAGGAATAAAAGAGAATTAAAACTCATCGTGGAAGAAATAAAGAAATTACAGCCAACCGATATTAGAATACAAAAGTTGAGGAAAAGGATGGAAAGCACTTCCAACACTACATCACATTATATGATTCATGAAGGAATGATGTTTAGGAACACCGACAAAAAAAATACTGATTGGAAAATTTTAGTGCCGGAAGAGGTATGTAATAAATTAATTGTTGATTATCATGAGAGATATGGACACCAAGGCCACAAGAAAGTAGTGTCAGCACTCAAGGAACACTTTTACATGAATAAGTTAGAAAAGAAAGTAATTCGATCCATAGAAACATGTGACATTTGTCAAAAAAATGTAAAATAATTACAAAGTTTTTTAGGTCTTTGTAATTATTACAGAAATTTCCAAAGTAATTACTCCGACCTAACACATCATTATCAACATTTACTGTAATTTGTAACAAGAATAAATGGAAGTGGACCGAAAAGGATGAGGAAGTACGGTTTGGGTTTGAGATTATATCTGACGTGTACATGGACATTCGAAAATGATCGAAAAACTTATAATGGGTATAAGTTTCTTATTTTTTGTCATATCGTCATTTGGATAGTGGCATTAAACCGCGGACACTTGCGTCTTTATTTTAAGTCCAAACAAGCAAAAATTCCGTCCATTAATAATTCACTTTATCTTCGTCAAAACTCATATAGTGGTTCTTAACACAACTAAGTCCTTTTCACTACATTTTGTTGTAATTACACCTTAATATTTATGACTAAACATTTTGAGTCCATTTCTCATTCATTCTAGTACATAATATTGCTATATTTACAGTTTAAACAAAATTTGCTAATGGCGTATTAGCCAACTATGTCCCATTGTTTACATTCACTTATATCGCTATTGTTCCTTATTCTACTACATATTTTTGTATTGTAACATTAATAGGTATATCTATATACATTTGTTCATACTTTATTTTGGTAAAATGTTATTTTGTTTACATATATAGTATGGTTCAAAATACATTATGCTCTCATCTCGCCATTTTGTCACACTTATTTAGTTATTTTACTAAACATTGGATATATTGTTAACAATGAAAATTGTGTACAATTGTTTTACATGGTTAGTTTAGTGTATTCACTAACTTTTTGTTATCTGAAATCTCTCTAAGTTATTGTATAGTAGTTATTTACACCTAGTTCTATAATTGCAGTTAGTTGGTTTATTAAATTTCAATCATTAAATTACTAGTATAATATTTGTGATGTGTTCTGATAGTAGTATTGAACATTTCTCTAACTACTGGTAACACTTTTTACATTCTCTTTATAAGTTTTGATAATGTTTTTTGACTAACTCTCTTGTCACATTGGGGTTCTGTCTATTTGGTTTATTGTTATTGTACTTAATCTGACTCATTTGTTGTGTCCTTCAGTCCATATGGTATTCATTGTTTTGTATTTTTATCCTTATTTAGTCTCTATTTGAAACAATTATGGATAATTACTTTGTTTAATTAATGTATATGATTTTATGTTGTAGGTCCAATTCATGTGAGGTTATGTGTCATTTGTTTGACAACAATGTGCTTCATAGTTTTTTACAGTATTCATCTCAACTATTGCCATCCCATTATGGCATGTTACTACAATGGTTTATTATTATGTTTTACACATTTTTACACTATCTGTTGAAACAATACTACTGGTTTCTTAGTCTAATTATGTTACATATTTTGGTGGATTGTATCTAGGTTTTGGTACATTGACCTGTTTATACTCAACAAATTAGTTTATTTACTACTATTTGTCTTGACATTCATCTACATTTTGTCCTGTGTTGCTATGACATTCAGGCACATTTCATCTCAAGGATCATAAAGCTTTTATTATTGATCTCTATGAACAATTATTTCACTTTACTGTATCATATATTTGGTGGTCTTATTGATTATATCTGTGGTTTTACAATCTTGGATTAAACTTGGTACACTAATTGTCTGTGCATTTCACTTGTTAATCGTTGATTCTTTCACTTACAAATGGTTAATCACTTCCCTCCGTTATAAACACTTTCACTGTTATTGTTTGTGCTGTTTACCTGGGGTAAAATATTATTATATCATATGTTGTTACACTTATACTAAGTATTCACTGTCATTGTTTGTGATCACTTATTGATGCTCAACACTTGTTTCTTTATTATTGATAGTCCAATAATCATTACACTTGTTCTGGTCACTACATTGATTTTGATGCTTTCCATATTTTGTGAATTTTGATGTCTTGAACTGGTCATACATAATCTTCATTCTTCATGGTACATTTCTTACTCTTCTTCTTCTTCTTCTTCTTCTGGTTAGTTGTTTGTCACTTTTGGTGCTTTTCTTGGTTACACATTATTTGTAATAATTCATTTTCACTTAATATAGTCATATTCTTCCACATATTCATTCATTATTATGATAGTCATTGTCCTACATTTATATCACTCTAATAATAAATTAGTTTGTTTTTTCACTATGGTGATCATATTTGATTCGTCTCCTTCTTACGATGATAATTATTTTCGGCATATCCCCTCACTATTTTGATCTATTGGGCCTGGATGCTAACGTATTACATTGACTCATGGTATTTTCTCTTCCTTTGTTATACTCGATGATATTCTTATTACTCTTCCTTCTTCTTCGTTGGGTTGTTTCAATATTTTTTATTCGTAGATACACATTTTATTTTTATTCTCCTGTTCCTTCTTTTATGCTTGATGAAATATTTTCATGTTATTCTTCTATTTGACGTATTAGACATTTCTTTTATGTAACTGCTATTTTGGTACGTTACATATGCCTTCCTATAGGAATTGATTAATTCTGAATTCGTATATTTATTTTTACTGAAGGATTCATCAATTGTTGTACATTTCCAAGTTGACTCTTATGCTTTTCTTATATCTCTTCATTTTCTTCTATTTGAATCATAATTATTTTCTTTCTATGTAATTATCTCCCTTGTTTATTTAATTCCCTAATTCCCTAACATAATTTTAGCTGGGGCAGTTCAGAGTGGCTTAATTTTGCATACATCTCTTCTAGCCATACTAACATCAATAAATACAGAGGAACATCATCTCTGTCAATAATATAAATGATTGCTGGAATATTTCATCAGTCAATTCATCTCAAATCAATTCAAAATATAAAGTGGTCGTTCTTTCGACAAATAATAAATATCCTTGGGATCATCTCACGCATCTGCGGTTCATATATTATTATATTCTCTTCTTCTTGATTCAACTTAACTAAATTCTTCACATTTTACTGGGATAGTTTGTTTACATTTCATCACTGGTATATTCACATGATTTTCTTCGTTAGTATATTATTTTCATTCTTCTTTGTCATCAAATAATCTTTTCTCTTGGTATTACATTAAACGTCATTTCATAATCTTCTTCATTTTCATGATTCACGTCTTTGTGTTATATTTCATTTGGTAGAGGCTCTCTTATAGTGTCTTGCCTTGTGTTTGTGTATCATATATTGTTTATATCAATAATATTTACTTGTTTCCATTTCTCCAACTCCTTATGTTGCTCGTTCTCGTATATCATCTTGTATATAATATTCTAATTATTAGTAGTACGGGTAAGATGTTCTTTACTAGTTGACTCGGCTCTTGGAATTCACATACACATTTCATATATTTTATGCCAAAGTTCTTGGGTGTCGTTCTCGTATATAATTCTTATTGGTACGGGTATATACAATTTTCTTCATACTTTACATTATTTCTTTGGATCACACTTTTATATCATAAAATTAAAATATAGTCAACATTTATTCTTACAGTTATATTCTCACTTCGTACTTAGTATCAGCAATAAATAATTTTCATCGTAATATTTCATTCTTTTTTGCATTATTTAATTCTCAATATATCGTTTCATGGAAGTCTGGTTGTAGTTGCCTTTTATTTTCTTTGTCACAGGGTCTTGTATGTCGTATGTGTTGTTCATGGTAGCATTAGTCGTTATCAAAAAAATCCGTCCCATTTCTCGATTTAATTTTATTCAGTTTATCCATAATCGTTGCTCTCCTCTCTTCTTGTCGTTCGAACTTCTTCAGTGTTCAGGCTTCTATCTGTTCTTGTCATATACCTTACTATTATTCGGTTTTTCCATTTTTCTGCTATCAGATCTTCATCTGCTTTCCGTTCTCCCGTCTTCTTCTTCTCACTATCTTTGGTATACACGTGTCCATTGTTCTCCTGGTCGTTGTTATTACTAACATGTGGTATCTCTGCTAATTCTGGTTGATCGTCATCTGTTTTCTGGTCGGGTTTTTCCATTGATTGGCTCCTCTTCTTCCGCAATTCTCTTATTATTTGGGCGTATCCTTCAATGATCCGGTCCCATTGTTCTTGATAACTTTCCTTTTTCTTGAAATGCCTTATTCTTCTTTTGAAAATATTTGCTTGAAATACTTTATTGTTTATATTCTTCTTTGTTATTACATAGTTCTTCTCTTCGTCCATCTTCATGAAGCTCCTTCGATACTCATTCCTATAGATTCCTTCTTCACGGTCGATGACTGGGAAGTTAATCATATTAATTAGATCACTTCGAGTCATTTCTATTAATTCTTTTGTGATCCTTTTCTTCTTTGGGCGTATTATTCTTCTTTCTTCCGTTTTCTTCTCTCCCGTTTTATTAATTATTTCCTTCTTTTCTTCATTATCTTTAATTTTCGGTTTCACTTGTTCCGTGTTTCTACTTCTGGGTAACTCTTTTGATTCTACTTGGTCATCACACCTTGGCAGATTATTTTCTTCTAAATCTTCATTCTCGGCTAATAACTCTTCCGTTTCTTTAATTACCTGAGTCTTCTTTACACCTTCGGCGTTGATCTCCTTGTATTGAATATTCTCCTTGTTTCTGTCAAGCCCATTTTCAGATGATAATGTATTTGCGCCTTGTTCAATTTCTGCTTGTTCATTATTGGTTTTAGCTTGCAAATTTGATTGCTCCATGATCTCCTCATTTGGTGTTTCTGATATCGTTGGTTCGCCATCGTTTCTCATCTCTTCTCTCCATAGTTGCATGATTTCTTCTCTCCATAGTCTAATATCGTTTATCATTTCTTCTCTTGCCTTCTCAAAGCTACTCTTTATGGTTTGGGGAGACTGTTCCCTTATAGATTCCACCATCATCTCCTGGAAATCCATCATCTCTGTTGGTTTAGGCCCCTCGGGTTGGTTTCCTGTGGTGTCACTTGCGGTCACCTCCCCTTCAGGCGTTTTCGTGTCCTGGGTTTCTATTAATTTTTTATTTACTGGCTCTGGGTTTATATTTGTATGTTCTAAGCTCACTGCCGGTGCATTGTCGTTTACTATTTCTTGGACTGCTTCATCGTTCACTTCCGTCGTGTCATTATATTTATTCACCTTTTGGTAGGGGGTTTCTATGTCCTCACCAGTGACTTCACTGTGTTCACTTAGATATTCATATAGTTCATATAGTCCTTCCTTGTTATTGTTTCGGTCTCTGGGCCGGCTCTTACTACTTCCTCCTCTTTTTCATTATTATTGACGTCTTGTTCTGTGGCATCTTTAGTCATATTTTCTTGTAGTGGTTCCGTGGAACCCTTCTGGCTATGGTCATTCTCAATTCTGTGGTTAGTATTTTCCCATTCTTCATTAAGCCTTCATCTATCTGTCTCTTCTCGTTTTTTGATTTCTTAGCATTCTTCAATTCTTCTTCGAACGCTTCCCTTCGTTTACGCTCGTCTTCCCGTCTCTGATTCCGACGTCTTGTTTCCTCTTCCTCCCGCCGTGCTGCTTGGCTATAGAATAGTTCTTCATTTCGTCTTATCTGGTTGTTCCTTAATTCTCTTTCGAATGCTTCTTTTCTATTACGCTTGCTTGCCCATCTCTGGTTACGGTAGTCCCTCTTCTCTTCGTTTCGCCATGCTGGTTGGTTATTATACCATCTTGTATTCCGGTTCCTCCTTCCTTGTTGGGTTTCCCCGCTGTGTAGTTTCGCAAAATCTTCTTCCATCTTGCGTCTTAATTGGTCTGACTCCTCTCTTATTTGTCTCTGCTCCTCTTCCATTTGTCTGCGTATTTTCTCACCGTCTATGTTTAATGCTCTGTATACTAGATCCATGTCCACTCTCTGGTTATAGTAGTCCATGTCTACTCTCTCCCTTCTCGTTCTATTTCTCCGGTACATCTTTATATCTATGTAATGTACTTGCCGTCGAATTAGGTTGAAAAATTGTTTATTTATTTAATTAATTTATTAGGTATCGTCGTCCTAATTCGCGCTCAGACGTTGGGCGCCAATCTATAATAATTCTAATTGGTTTTGGATTGTTTTAATGTTATTAGAATGTTTTATTTTTATTGGTTTAATTTTATTTTGATTAGTATGTTTTATTAACTCGTAGTGTTGTTGTAGTTGTAGCCTTTCACGTCGTTATACGGTTTGATTAAGATTTAATATAATTAATTAGCAATGGGTAATTAGAAGTTAAAGTTTATGTTTAAAAGAGTATTAAAATCACTAATAATTCGTTGTATTCACCTCCCCACTTACCATCCGTGAATATCTTCAATCTTCTCGATGGGCGACTCTCTCTCACTGCAAATACATTTACAACACACAGATATTCCGTTTGAATATCGCAAAATGCACATTAAATAAAACTATTCAAATATTCAATTGTAGATTGAATAATACAACATCAATAATTTGAATATTGCCGCCACCTTGTGAAATAATTGTTTCTAAAAAATAAGCTGTTTACTTCTATTTTACACAAATGAAGACTCTATATCCAATGGTAATAAATTGAGGATTTTATTGACAGTAGTGAAATTTAGCAAAACTCCTTTAAAACAATTTATATTGATATCTTTAAAAACAACAACACATTAAATAAATATTGAGACTTCTTCAGCTCAAGGCTGGTAACACTGTTACAATGTACGATAATATAGTTAACTAGGTTATGTTCACTTTGGTCATTTGTATTACCAATTTTCGTGAATTCTTTTAAGATACATGATACAAGATATAAAGATGTGTTAATAAATAACAATGTTTATTTATTTATTATGATTAAAAAGAACAAAATTTAAAATTACTAATCTCAATACGATAGTCAATACTATCGTACTATCGTACGGTACTCTGGTGCCTAGTGAAGCTAATATTGTAAACAAGTGCTAGTAACGTTGCACATTTAAAATAATATTATTAATTTATTAGTTATTACTACTATGAACTGGAAAGAGAAAAAAATTGAAAAAACTCTTATTATCGATTTCACTTATAAAAATCATTTTAGGACAGAAGTGTTTCTCTGTGACAAAATATACGTTTTGGTTCTAGGTTAGTTTACCTAGATGAGAGTAAGTTATTACGTATAATAAGTAATATCATATAAAATTCTTAATACTATTTTTACAAACACTTTATTTATTAATAATATGATGTAGAATTATCAGTAATGATAGAACCCACAAAAGAAAATTATTATTTATCAAGACTAAATTCATAGTCAATTAAGCCAATAATAATATATATAATAATATAGTCAATATTTGCCAGTAATTGTGAGCGGTATTTAAAATTAATTCCGCTGTTATCAATTATTCTTTAAATATAAAATACATCTTTTAATTAATTATCGCCATCACAATGGATGCTAACTTTGTTCATCAAATTCTGATAATTATTCATCGTTATCGGTGAATACACTCAAGCGTGTTTACTTGACTCGTGCAGTCACACAATAATTTTCGTTTACACAACGAGAATTATTTCATTAATATTTTTTAAAGTTGTTAAAGTATTATACTCCCTGTTTCCTTTCACTTGACATGACCCTTATTACACACTGGCCATGTCTT
Source organism: Magicicada septendecula (assembly GCA_034769895.1). Classification (NCBI taxonomy): domain Eukaryota; kingdom Metazoa; phylum Arthropoda; class Insecta; order Hemiptera; family Cicadidae; genus Magicicada; species Magicicada septendecula. The sequence goes on along the minus strand of CM068369.1, from coordinate 211,284,972 downwards.
TTGTTCACTATTCACTTATTACACTGTCACTCGATAATGGGGTGTTCAGTATAGGTTAATATTTGACCACGTTACTGGGGTGACGCGCACATTTTAAAATATATCTTGACGACTGTGACACGTTCCTCTCGCCTCGAGTGTTGGAAGACCATTAACTCATCTCGCTAAAGCGTCTCTTTTCGTCTGGTGAATTTAAGTCATTTGATTGGTTTAGAAATCCATACTCTCTACCCCAAACTCTTTGGTTAAATAAAAATTATAATTTTTAGCGTTACTAAGTTTGGGTTTGAGATTATATCTGACGTGTACATGGACATTCGAAAATGATCGAAAAACTTGTAATGGCTATAAGTTTCTTATTTTTTGTCATATCGTCATTTGGATAGTGGCATTAAATCGCGGACACTTGCGTCTTTATTTTAAGTCCAAACAAGCAATAATTCCGTCTATTAATAATTCACTTTATCTTCGTCAAAACTCATATAGTGGTTCTTAAAACAAATAAGACCTTTTCACTATATTTTGTTGTAATTACACCTTAATATTTATGACTAAACATTTTGAGTCCATTTCTCATTCATTCTAGTACATAGTATTGCTATATTTACAGTTTAAACAAAATTTGCTAATGGCGTGTTAGCCAACTATGTCCGATTGTTTACATTCACTTATATCGCTATTGTTCCTTATTCTACTACATATTTTTGTATTGTAACATTAATAGGTATATCTACATACATTTGTTCATACTTTATTTTGGTAAAATGTTATTTTGTTTACATATATAGTATGGTTCAAAATACATTATGCTCTCATCTCGCCATTTTGTCACACTTATTTAGTTATTTTACTAAACATTGGATATATTGTTAACAATGAAAATTGTGTACAATTATTTTACATGGTTAGTTTAGTGTATTCACTAACTTTTTTTTATCTGAAATCTCTCTAAGTTATTGTATAGTGGTTATTTACACCTAGTTCTATAATTGCAGTTAGTTGGTTTATTAAATTTCAATCATTAAATTACTAGTATAATATTTGTGATGTGTTCTGATAGTAGTATTGAACATTTCTCTAACTACTGGTAACACTTTTTACATTCTCTTTATAAGTTTTGATAATGTTTTTTGACTAACTCTCTTGTCACATTGGGGTTCTGTCTATTTGGTTTATTGTTATTGTACTTAATCTGACTCATTTGTTGTGTCCTTCAGTTCATATGGTATTCATTATTTTGTATTTTTATCCTTATTTAGTCTCTATTTGAAACAATTATGGATAATTACTTTGTTTAATTAATGTATATGATTTTATGTTGTAGGTCCAATTCATGTGAGGTTATGTGTCATTTGTTTGACAACAATGTGCTTCATAGTTTTTTACAGTATTCATCTCAACTATTGCCATCCCATTATGGCATGTTACTACAATGGTTTATTATTATGTTTTACACATTTTTACACTATCTGTTGAAACAATAATACTGGTTTCTTAGTCTAATTATGTTACATATTTTGGTGGATTGTATCTAGGCTTTGGTACATTGACCTGTTTATACTCAAAAAATTAGTTTATTTACTACTATTTGTCTTGACATTCATCTACATTTTGTCCTGTGTTGCTATGACATTCAGGCACATTTCATCTCAAGGATCATAAAGCTTTTATTATTGATCTCTATGAACAATTATTTCACTTTACTGTATCATATATTTGGTGGTCTTATTGAATATATCTGTGGTTTTACAATCTTGGATTAAACTTGGTACACTAATTGTCTGTGCATTTCACTTGTTAATCGTTGATTCTTTCACTTACAAATGGTTAATCACTTCCCTCCGTTATAACCACTTTCACTGTTATTGTTTGTGCTGTTTACCTGTTGTTACACTTATACTAAGTATTCACTGTCATTGTTTGTGATCACTTATTGATGCTCAACACTTGTTTCTTTATTATTGATAGTCCAATAATCATTACACTTGTTCTGGTCACTACATTGATTTTGATGCTTTCCATATTTTGTGAATGTTGATGTCTTGAACTGGTCATACATAATCTTCATTCTTCATGGTACATTTCTTCCTCTTCTTCTTCTTCTTCTTCTTCTGGTTAGTTGTTTGTCACTTTTGGTGCTTTTCTTGGTTACACATTATTTGTAATAATTCATTTTCACTTAATATAGTCATATTCTTCCACATATTCATTCATTATTATGATATTCATTGTCCTATATTTATTTCACTCTTATAATAAATTAGTTTGATTTTTCACTATGGTGATCATATTTGATTCGTCTCCTTCTTACGATGATAATTATTTTCGGCATATCCCCTCACTATTTTGATCTATTGGGCCTGGATGCTAACGTATTATATTGACTCATGGTATTTTCTCTTCCTTTGTTATACTCGATGATATTCTTATTACTCTTCCTTCTTTTTCGTTGGGTTGTTTCAATATTATTTATTCGTAGATACACATTTTATTTTTATTCTCCTGTTCCTTCTTCTATGCTTGATGAAATATTTTCATGTTATTCTTCTATTTGACGTATTAGACATTTCTTTTATGTAACTGCTATTTTGGTATGTTACATATGCCTTCCTATAGGAATTGATTAATTCTGAATTCGTATATTTATTTTTACTGAAGGATTCATCAATTGTTGTACATTTCCAAGTTGACTCTTATGCTTTTCTTATATCCCTTCATTTTCTTCTATTTGAATCATAATTGTTTTCTTTCTATGTAATTATCTCCCTTGTTTATTTAATTCCCTAATTCCCTAACATAATTTTAGCTGGGGCAGTTCAGAGTGGCTTAATTTTGCATACATCTCTTCTAGCCATACTAACATCAATAAATACAGAGGAACATCATCTCTGTCAATAATATAAATGATTGCTGGAATATTTCATCAGTCAATTCATCTCAAATCAATTCAAAATATAAAGTGGTCGTTCTTTCGACAAATAATAAATATCCTTGGGATCATCTCACGCATCTGCGGTTCATATATTATTATATTCTCTTCTTCTTGATTCAACTTAACTAAATTCTTCACATTTTACTGGGATAGTTTGTTTACGTTTCATCACTGGTATATTCACATGATCTTCTTCGTTAGTATATTATTTTCATTCTTCTTTGTCATCAAATAATCTTTTCTCTTGGTATTACATTAAACGTCATTTCATAATCTTCTTCATTTTCATGATTCACGTCTTTGTGTTATATTTCATTTGGTAGAGGCTCTCTTCTAGTGTCTTGCCTTGTGTTTGTGTATCATATATTGTTTATATCAATAATATTTACTTGTTTCCATTTCTCCAACTTCTTATGTTGCTCGTTCTCGTATATCATCTTGTATATAATCTTCTAATTATTAGTAGTACGGGTAAGATGTTCTTTACTAGTTGACTCGGCTCTTGGAATTCACATACACATTTCATATATTTTATGCCAAAGTTCTTGGGTGTCGTTCTCGTATATAATTCTTATTGTTACGGGTATATACAATTTTCTTCATACTTTACATTATTTCTTTGGATCACACTTTTATATCATAAAATTAAAATATAGTCAACATTTATTCTTACAGTCATATTTTCACTTCGTACTTAGTATCAGCAATAAATAATCTTCATTCTACGGGTAAGATGTTCTTTACTAGTTGACTCGGCTCTTGGAATTCACATACACATTTCATATATTTTATGACAAAGTTCTTGGGTGTCGTTCTCGTATATAATTCTTATTGGTACGGGTATATACAATTTTCTTCATACTTTACATTATTTCTTTGGATCACACTTTTATATCATAAAATTAAAATATAGTCAACATTTATTCTTACAGTTATATTTTCACTTCGTACTTAGTATCAGCAATAAATAATCTTCATCCTAATATTTCATTCTTTTTTGCATTATTTAATTCTCAATATATCGTTTCATGGAAGTCTGGTTGTAGTTGCCTTTTATTTTCTTTGTCACAGGGTCTTGTATTTCGTATGTGTTGTTCATGGTAGCATTAGTCGTTATCAAAAAAATCCGTCCTATTTCTCGATGTAATTTTATTCAGTTTATCCATAATCGTTGCTCTCCTCTCTTCTTGTCGTTCGATCTTCTTCAGTGTTCAGGCTTCTATCTGTTCTTGTCATATACCTTACGATCATTCGGTTTTTCCATTTTGCTGCTATCAGATCTTCATCTGCTTTCCGTTCTCCCGTCTTCTTCTTCTCACTATCTTTGGTATACACGTGTCCATTGTTCTCCTGGTCGTTGTTATTACTAACATGTGGTATCTCTGCTAATTCTGGTTGATCGTCATCTGTTTTCTGGTCGGGTTTTTCCATTGATTGGCTCCTCTTCTTCCGCAATTCTCTTATTTCTTGGGCGTATCCTTCAATGATCCGGTCCCATTGTTCTTGATAACTTTCCTTTTTCTTGAAATGCCTTATTCTTCTTTTGAAAATATTTGCTTGAAATACTTTATTGTTTATATTCTTCTTTGTTATTACATAGTTCTTCTCTTCGTCCATCTTCATGAAGCTCCTTCGATACTCCTTCCTATAGATTCCTTCTTCACGGTCGATGACTGGGAAGTTAATCATATTAATTAGATCACTTCGAGTCATTTCTATTAATTCTTTTGTGATCCTTTTCTTCTTTGGGCGTATTATTCTTCTTTCTTCCGTTTTCTTCTCTCCCGTTTTATTAATTATTTCCTTCTTTTCTTCATTATCTTTAATTTTCGGATTCACTTGTTCCGTGTTTCTACTTCTGGGTAACTCTTTTGATTCTACTTGGTCATCACACCTTGGCAGATTATTTTCTTCTAAATCTTCATTCTCGGCTAATAACTCTTCCGTTTCTTTAATTACCTGAGTCTTCTTTACACCTTCGGCGTTGATCTCCTTGTATTGAATATTCTCCTTGTTTCTGTCAAGCCCATTTTCAGATGATAATGTATTTGCGCCTTGTTCAATTTCTGCTTGTTCATTATTGGTTTTAGCTTGCAAATTTGATTGCTCCATGATCTCCTCATTTGGTGTTTCTGATATCGTTGGTTCGCCATCGTTTCTCATCTCTTCTCTCCATAGTTGCATGATTTCTTCTCTCCATAGTCTAATATCGTTTATCATTTCTTCTCTTGCCTTCTCAAAGCTACTCTTTATGGTTTGGGGAGACTGTTCCCTTATAGATTCCACCATCATCTCCTGGAAATCCATCATCTCTGTTGGTTTACGCCCCTCGGGTTGGTTTCCTGTGGTGTCACTTGCGGTCACCTCCCCTTCAGGCGTTTTCGTGTCCTGGGTTTCTATTAATTTTTTATTTACTGGCTCTGGGTTTATATTTGTATGTTCTAAGCTCACTGCCGGTGCATTGTCGTTTACTATTTCTTGGACTGCTTCATCGTTCACTTCCGTCGTGTCATTATATTTATTCACCTTTTGGTAGGGGGTTTCTATGTCCTCACCAGTGACTTCACTGTGTTCACTTAGAGATTCATATAGTTCATCATAGTCCTTCCTTGTTATTGTTTCGGTCTCTGGGCCGGCTCTTACTACTTCCTCCTCTTTTTCATTATTATTGACGTCTTGTTCTGTGGCATCTTTAGTCATATTTTCTTGTAGTGGTTCCGTGGAACCCTTCTGGCTATGGTCATTCTCAATTCTGTGGTTAGTATTTTTCCCATTCTTCATTAAGCCTTCATCTATCTGTCTCTTCTCGTTTTTTGATTTCTTAGCATTCTTCAATTCTTCTTCGAACGCTTCCCTTCGTTTACGCTCGTCTTCCCGTCTCTGATTCCGACGTCTTGTTTCCTCTTCCTCCCGCCGTGCTGCTTGGCTATAGAATAGTTCTTCATTTCGTCTTATCTGGTTGTTCCTTAATTCTCTTTCGAATGCTTCTTTTCTATTACGCTTGCTTGCCCATCTCTGGTTACGGTAGTCCCTCTTCTCTTCGTTTCACCATGCTGGTTGGTTATTATACCATCTTGTATTCCGGTTCCTCCTTCCTTGTTGGGTTTCCCCGCTGTGTAGTTTCGCAAAATCTTCTTCCATTTTGCGTCTTAATTGGTCTGACTCCTCTCTTATTTGTCTCTGCTCCTCTTCCATTTGTCTGCGTATTTTCTCACCGTCTATGTTTAATGCTCTGTATACTAGATCCATGTCCACTCTCTGGTTATAGTAGTCCATGTCTACTCTCTCCCTTCTCGTTCTATTTCTCCGGTACATCTTTATATCTATGTAATGTACTTGCCGTCGAATTAGGTTGAAAAATTTTTATTTATTTAATTAATTTATTAGGTATCGTCGTCCTAATTCGCGCTCAGACGTTGGGCGCCAATCTATAATAATTCTAATTGGTTTTGGATTGTTTTAATGTTATTAGAAAGTTTTATTTTTATTGGTTTAATTTTATTTTGATTAGTATGTTTTATTAACTCGTAGTGTTGTTGTAGTTGTAGCCTTTCACGTCGTTATACGGTTTGATTAAGATTTAATATAATTAATTAGCAATGGGTAATTAGAAGTTAAAGTTTATGTTTAAAAGAGTATTAAAATCACTAATAATTCGTTGTATTCACCTCCCCACTTACCATCCGTGAATATCTTCAATCTTCTCGATGGGCGACTCTCTCTCACTGCAAATACATTTACAACACACAGATATTCCGTTTGAATATCGCAAAATGCACATTAAATAAAACTATTCAAATATTCAATTGTAGATTGAATAATACAACATCAATAATTTGAATATTGCCGCCACCTTGTGAAATAATTATTTCTAAAAAATAAGCTGTTTACTTCTATTTTACACAAATGAAGACTCTATATCCAATGGCAATAAATTGAGGATTTTATTGACAGTAGTGAAATTTAGCAAAACTCCTTTAAAACAATTTATATTGATATCTTTAAAAACAACAACACATTAAATAAATATTGAGACTTCTTCAGCTCAAGGCTGGTAACACTGTTACAATGTACGATAATATAGTTAACTAGGTTATGTTCACTTTGGTCATTTGTATTACCAATTTTCGTGAATTCTTTTAAGATACATGATACAAGATATAAAGATGTGTTAATAAATAACAATGTTTATTTATTTATTATGATTAAAAAGAACAAAATTTAAAATTACTAATCTCAATACGATAGTCAATACTATCGTACTATCGTACGGTACTCTGGTGCCTAGTGAAGCTAATATTGTAAACAAGTGCTAGTAACGTTGCACATTTAAAATAATATTATTAATTTATTAGTTATTACTACTATGAACTGGAAAGAGAAAAAAATTGAAAAAACTCTTATTATCGATTTCACTTATAAAAATCATTTTAGGACAGAAGTGTTTCTCTGTGACAAAATATACGTTTTGGTTCTAGGTTAGTTTACCTAGATGAGAGTAAGTTATTACGTATAATAAGTAATATCATATAAAATTCTTAATACTATTTTTACAAACACTTTATTTATTAATAATATGATGTAGAATTATCAGTAATGATAGAACCCACAAAAGAAAATTATTATTTATCAAGACTAAATTCATAGTCAATTAAGCCAATAATAATATATATAATAATATAGTCAATATTTGCCAGTAATTGTGAGCGGTATTTAAAATTAATTCCGCTGTTATCAATTATTCTTTAAATATAAAATACATCTTTTAATTAATTATCGCCATCACAATGGATGCTAACTTTGTTCATCAAATTCTGATAATTATTCATCGTTATCGGTGAATACACTCAAGCGTGTTTACTTGACTCGTGCAGTCACACAATAATTTTCGTTTACACAACGAGAATTATTTCATTAATATTTTTTAAAATTGTTAAAGTATTATACTCCCTGTTTCCTTTCACTTGACATGACCCTTATTACACACTGGCCATGTCTTTTGTTCACTATTCACTTATTACACTGTCACTCGATAATGGGGTGTTCAGTATAGGTTAATATTTGACCACGTTACTGGGGTGACGCGCACATTTTAAAATATATCTTGACGACTGTGACACGTTCCTCTCGCCTCGAGTGTTGGAAGACCATTAACTCATCTCGCTAAAGCGTCTCTTTTGGTCTGGTGAATTTAAGTCATTTGATTGGTTTAGAAATCCATACTCTCTACCCCAAACGCTTTGGTTAAATAAAAATTATAATTTTTAGCGTTACTAAGTTTGGGTTTGAGATTATATCTGACGTGTACATGGACATTCGAAAATGATCGAAAAACTTATAATGGCTATAAGTTTCTTATTTTTTGTCATATCGTCATTTGGATAGTGGCATTAAATCGCGGACACTTGCGTCTTTATTTTAAGTCCAAACAAGCAATAATTCCGTCTATTAATAATTCACTTTATCTTCGTCAAAACTCATATAGTGGTTCTTAAAACAAATAAGTCCTTTTCACTATATTTTGTTGTAATTACACCTTAATATTTATGACTAAACATTTTGAGTTCATTTCTCATTCATTCTAGTACATAATATTGCTATATTTACAGTTTAAACAAAATTTGCTAATGGCGTATTAGCCAACTATGTCCGATTGTTTACATTCACTTATATCGCTATTGTTCCTTATTCTACTACATATTTTTGTATTGTAACATTAATAGGTATATCTACATACATTTGTTCATACTTTATTTTGGTAAAATGTTATTTTGTTTACATATATAGTATGGTTCAAAATACATTATGCTCTCATCTCGCCATTTTGTCACACTTATTTAGTTATTTTACTAAACATTGGATATATTGTTAACAATGAAAATTGTGTACAATTGTTTTACATGGTTAGTTTAGTGTATTCACTAACTTTTTGTTATCTGAAATCTCTCTAAGTTATTGTATAGTGGTTATTTACACCTAGTTCTATAATTGCAGTTAGTTGGTTTATTAAATTTCAATCATTAAATTACTAGTATAATATTTGTGATGTGTTCTGATAGTAGTATTGAACATTTCTCTAACTACTGGTAACACTTTTTACATTCTCTTTATAAGTTTTGATAATGTTTTTTGACTAACTCTCTTGTCACATTGGGGTTCTGTCTATTTGGTTTATTGTTATTGTACTTAATCTGACTCATTTGTTGTGTCCTTCAGTTCATATGGTATTCATTATTTTGTATTTTTATCCTTATTTAGTCTCTATTTGAAACAATTATGGATAATTACTTTGTTTAATTAATGTATATGATTTTATGTTGTAGGTCCAATTCATGTGAGGTTATGTGTCATTTGTTTGACAACAATGTGCTTCATAGTTTTTTACAGTATTCATCTCAACTATTGCCATCCCATTATGGCATGTTACTACAATGGTTTATTATTACGTTTTACACATTTTTACACTATCTGTTGAAACAATAATACTGGTTTCTTAGTCTAATTATGTTACATATTTTGGTGGATTGTATCTAGGCTTTGGTACATTGACCTGTTTATACTCAAAAAATTAGTTTATTTACTACTATTTGTCTTGACATTCATCTACATTTTGTCCTGTGTTGCTATGACATTCAGGCACATTTCATCTCAAGGATCATAAAGCTTTTATTATTGATCTCTATGAACAATTATTTCACTTTACTGTATCATATATTTGGTGGTCTTATTGAATATATCTGTGGTTTTACAATCTTGGATTAAACTTGGTACACTAATTGTCTGTGCATTTCACTTGTTAATCGTTGATTCTTTCACTTACAAATGGTTAATCACTTCCCTCCGTTATAACCACTTTCACTGTTATTGTTTGTGCTGTTTACCTGTTGTTACACTTATACTAAGTATTCACTGTCATTGTTTGTGATCACTTATTGATGCTCAACACTTGTTTCTTTATTATTGATAGTCCAATAATCATTACACTTGTTCTGGTCACTACATTGATTTTGATGCTTTCCATATTTTGTGAATGTTGATGTCTTGAACTGGTCATACATAATCTTCATTCTTCATGGTACATTTCTTCCTCTTCTTCTTCTTCTTCTTCTTCTGGTTAGTTGTTTGTCACTTTTGGTGCTTTTCTTGGTTACACATTATTTGTAATAATTCATTTTCACTTAATATAGTCATATTCTTCCACATATTCATTCATTATTATGATATTCATTGTCCTATATTTATTTCACTCTTATAATAAATTAGTTTGATTTTTCACTATGGTGATCATATTTGATTCGTCTCCTTCTTACGATGATAATTATTTTCGGCATATCCCCTCACTATTTTGATCTATTGGGCCTGGATGCTAACGTATTATATTGACTCATGGTATTTTCTCTTCCTTTGTTATACTCGATGATATTCTTATTACTCTTCCTTCTTTTTCGTTGGGTTGTTTCAATATTATTTATTCGTAGATACACATTTTATTTTTATTCTCCTGTTCCTTCTTCTATGCTTGATGAAATATTTTCATGTTATTCTTCTATTTGACGTATTAGACATTTCTTTTATGTAACTGCTATTTTGGTACGTTACATATGCCTTCCTATAGGAATTGATTAATTCTGAATTCGTATATTTATTTTTACTGAAGGATTCATCAATTGTTGAACATTTCCAAGTTGACTCTTATGCTTTTCTTATATCCCTTCATTTTCTTCTATTTGAATCATAATTGTTTTCTTTCTATGTAATTATCTCCCTTGTTTATTTAATTCCCTAATTCCCTAACATAATTTTAGCTGGGGCAGTTCAGAGTGGCTTAATTTTGCATACATCTCTTCTAGCCATACTAACATCAATAAATACAGAGGAACATCATCTCTGTCAATAATATAAATGATTGCTGGAATATTTCATCAGTCAATTCATCTCAAATCAATTCAAAATATAAAGTGGTCGTTCTTTCGACAAATAATAAATATCCTTGGGATCATCTCACGCATCTGCGGTTCATATATTATTATATTCTCTTCTTCTTGATTCAACTTAACTAAATTCTTCACATTTTACTGGGATAGTTTGTTTACGTTTCATCACTGGTATATTCACATGATCTTCTTCGTTAGTATATTATTTTCATTCTTCTTTGTCATCAAATAATCTTTTCTCTTGGTATTGCATTAAACGTCATTTCATAATCTTCTTCATTTTCATGATTCACGTCTTTGTGTTATATTTCATTTGGTAGAGGCTCTCTTCTAGTGTCTTGCCTTGTGTTTGTGTATCATATATTGTTTATATCAATAATATTTACTTGTTTCCATTTCTCCAACTTCTTATGTTGCTCGTTCTCGTATATCATCTTGTATATAATCTTCTAATTATTAGTAGTACGGGTAAGATGTTCTTTACTAGTTGACTCGGCTCTTGGAATTAACATACACATTTCATATATTTTATGCCAAAGTTCTTGGGTGTCGTTCTCGTATATAATTCTTATTGGTACGGGTATATACAATTTTCTTCATACTTTACATTATTTCTTTGGATCACACTTTTATATCATAAAATTAAAATATAGTCAACATTTATTCTTACAGTCATATTTTCACTTCGTACTTAGTATCAGCAATAAATAATCTTCATTCTACGGGTAAGATGTTCTTTACTAGTTGACTCGGCTCTTGGAATTCACATACACATTTCATATATTTTATGACAAAGTTCTTGGGTGTCGTTCTCGTATATAATTCTTATTGGTACGGGTATATACAATTTTCTTCATACTTTACATTATTTCTTTGGATCACACTTTTATATCATAAAATTAAAATATAGTCAACATTTATTCTTACAGTTATATTTTCACTTCGTACTTAGTATCAGCAATAAATAATCTTCATCCTAATATTTCATTCTTTTTTGCATTATTTAATTCTCAATATATCGTTTCATGGAAGTCTGGTTGTAGTTGCCTTTTATTTTCTTTGTCACAGGGTCTTGTATTTCGTATGTGTTGTTCATGGTAGCATTAGTCGTTATCAAAAAAATCCGTCCTATTTCTCGATGTAATTTTATTCAGTTTATCCATAATCGTTGCTCTCCTCTCTTCTTGTCGTTCGATCTTCTTCAGTGTTCAGGCTTCTATCTGTTCTTGTCATATACCTTACTATCATTCGGTTTTTCCATTTTGCTGCTATCAGGTCTTCATCTGCTTTCCGTTCTCCCGTCTTCTTCTTCTCACTATCTTTGGTATACACGTGTCCATTGTTCTCCTGGTCGTTGTTATTACTAACATGTGGTATCTCTGCTAATTCTGGTTGATCGTCATCTGTTTTCTGGTCGGGTTTTTCCATTGATTGGCTCCTCTTCTTCCGCAATTCTCTTATTTCTTGGGCGTATCCTTCAATGATCCGGTCCCATTGTTCTTGATAACTTTCCTTTTTCTTGAAATGCCTTATTCTTCTTTTGAAAATATTTGCTTGAAATACTTTATTGTTTATATTCTTCTTTGTTATTACATAGTTCTTCTCTTCGTCCATCTTCATGAAGCTCCTTCGATACTCCTTCCTATAGATTCCTTCTTCACGGTCGATGACTGGGAAGTTAATCATATTAATTAGATCACTTCGAGTCATTTCTATTAATTCTTTTGTGATCCTTTTCTTCTTTGGGCGTATTATTCTTCTTTCTTCCGTTTTCTTCTCTCCCGTTTTATTAATTATTTCCTTCTTTTCTTCATTATCTTTAATTTTCGGATTCACTTGTTCCGTGTTTCTACTTCTGGGTAACTCTTTTGATTCTACTTGGTCATCACACCTTGGCAGATTATTTTCTTCTAAATCTTCATTCTCGGCTAATAACTCTTCCGTTTCTTTAATTACCTGAGTCTTCTTTACACCTTCGGCGTTGATCTCCTTGTATTGAATATTCTCCTTGTTTCTGTCAAGCCCATTTTCAGATGATAATGTATTTGCGCCTTGTTCAATTTCTGCTTGTTCATTATTGGTTTTAGCTTGCAAATTTGATTGCTCCATGATCTCCTCATTTGGTGTTTCTGATGTCGTTGGTTCGCCATCGTTTCTCATCTCTTCTCTCCATAGTTGCATGATTTCTTCTCTCCATAGTCTAATATCGTTTATCATTTCTTCTCTTGTCTTCTCAAAGCTACTCTTTATGGTTTGGGGAGACTGTTCCCTTATAGATTCCACCATCATCTCCTGGAAATCCATCATCTCTGTTGGTTTACGCCCCTCGGGTTGGTTTCCTGTGGTGTCACTTGCGGTCACCTCCCCTTCAGGCGTTTTCGTGTCCTGGGTTTCTATTAATTTTTTATTTACTGGCTCTGGGTTTATATTTGTATGTTCTAAGCTCACTGCCGGTGCATTGTCGTTTACTATTTCTTGGACTGCTTCATCGTTCACTTCCGTCGTGTCATTATATTTATTCACCTTTTGGTAGGGGGTTTCTATGTCCTCACCAGTGACTTCACTGTGTTCACTTAGAGATTCATATAGTTCATCATAGTCCTTCCTTGTTATTGTTTCGGTCTCTGGGCCGGCTCTTACTACTTCCTCCTCTTTTTCATTATTATTGACGTCTTGTTCTGTGGCATCTTTAGTCATATTTTCTTGTAGTGGTTCCGTGGAACCCTTCTGGCTATGGTCATTCTCAATTCTGTGGTTAGTATTTTTCCCATTCTTCATTAAGCCTTCATCTATCTGTCTCTTCTCGTTTTTTGATTTCTTAGCATTCTTCAATTCTTCTTCGAACGCTTCCCTTCGTTTACGCTCGTCTTCCCGTCTCTGATTCCGACGTCTTGTTTCCTCTTCCTCCCGCCGTGCTGCTTGGCTATAGAATAGTTCTTCATTTCGTCTTATCTGGTTGTTCCTTAATTCTCTTTCGAATGCTTCTTTTCTATTACGCTTGCTTGCCCATCTCTGGTTACGGTAGTCCCTCTTCTCTTCGTTTCGCCATGCTGGTTGGTTATTATACCATCTTGTATTCCGGTTCCTCCTTCCTTGTTGGGTTTCCCCGCTGTGTAGTTTCGCAAAATCTTCTTCCATCTTGCGTCTTAATTGGTCTGACTCCTCTCTTATTTGTCTCTGCTCCTCTTCCATTTGTCTGCGTATTTTCTCACCGTCTATGTTTAATGCTCTGTATACTAGATCCATGTCCACTCTCTGGTTATAGTAGTCCATGTCTACTCTCTCCCTTCTCGTTCTATTTCTCCGGTACATCTTTATATCTATGTAATGTACTTGCCGTCGAATTAGGTTGAAAAATTGTTTATTTATTTAATTAATTTATTAGGTATCGTCGTCCTAATTCGCGCTCAGACGTTGGGCGCCAATCTATAATAATTCTAATTGGTTTTGGATTGTTTTAATGTTATTAGAATGTTTTATTTTTATTGGTTTAATTTTATTTTGATTAGTATGTTTTATTAACTCGTAGTGTTGTTGTAGTTGTAGCCTTTCACGTCGTTATACGGTTTGATTAAGATTTAATAAAATTAATTAGCAATGGGTAATTAGAAGTTAAAGTTTATGTTTAAAAGAGTATTAAAATCACTAATAATTCGTTGTATTCACCTCCCCACTTACCATCCGTGAATATCTTCAATCTTCTCGATGGGCGACTCTCTCTCACTGCAAATACATTTACAACACACAGATATTCCGTTTGAATATCGCAAAATGCACATTAAATAAAACTATTCAAATATTCAATTGTAGATTGAATAATACAACATCAATAATTTGAATATTGCCGCCACCTTGTGAAATAATTATTTCTAAAAAATAAGCTGTTTACTTCTATTTTACACAAATGAAGACTCTATATCCAATGGCAATAAATTGAGGATTTTATTGACAGTAGTGAAATTTAGCAAAACTCCTTTAAAACAATTTATATTGATATCTTTAAAAACAACAACACATTAAATAAATATTGAGACTTCTTCAGCTCAAGGCTGGTAACACTGTTACAATGTACGATAATATAGTTAACTAGGTTATGTTCACTTTGGTCATTTGTATTACCAATTTTCGTGAATTCTTTTAAGATACATGATACAAGATATAAAGATGTGTTAATAAATAACAATGTTTATTTATTTATTATGATTAAAAAGAACAAAATTTAAAATTACTAATCTCAATACGATAGTCAATACTATCGTACTATCGTACGGTACTCTGGTGCCTAGTGAAGCTAATATTGTAAACAAGTGCTAGTAACGTTGCACATTTAAAATAATATTATTAATTTATTAGTTATTACTACTATGAACTGGAAAGAGAAAAAAATTGAAAAAACTCTTATTATTGATTTCACTTATAAAAATCATTTTAGGACAGAAGTGTTTCTCTGTGACAAAATATACGTTTTGGTTCTAGGTTAGTTTACCTAGATGAGAGTAAGTTATTACGTATAATAAGTAATATCATATAAAATTCTTAATACTATTTTTACAAACACTTTATTTATTAATAATATGATGTAGAATTATCAGTAATGATAGAATCCACAAAAGAAAATTATTATTTATCAAGACTAAATTCATAGTCAATTAAGCCAATAATAATATATATAATAATATAGTCAATATTTGCCAGTAATTGTGAGCGGTATTTAAAATTAATTCCGCTGTTATCAATTATTCTTTAAATATAAAATACATCTTTTAATTAATTATCGCCATCACAATGGATGCTAACTTTGTTCATCAAATTCTGATAATTATTCATCGTTATCGGTGAATACACTCAAGCGTGTTTACTTGACTCGTGCAGTCACACAATAATTTTCGTTTACACAACGAGAATTATTTCATTAATATTTTTTAAAATTGTTAAAGTATTATAATCCCTGTTTCCTTTCACTTGACATGACCCTTATTACACACTGGCCATGTCTTTTGTTCACTATTCACTTATTACACTGTCACTCGATAATGGGGTGTTCAGTATAGGTTAATATTTGACCACGTTACTGGGGTGACGCGCACATTTTAAAATATATCTTGACGACTGTGACACGTTCCTCTCGCCTCGAGTGTTGGAAGACCATTAACTCATCTCGCTAAAGCGTCTCTTTCCGTCTGGTGAAATTAAGTCATTTGATTGGTTTAGAAATCCATACTCTCTACCCCAAACGCTTTGGTTAAATAAAAATTATAATTTTTAGCATTACTAAGTTCGGGTTTGAGATTATATCTGACGTGTACATGGACATTCGAAAATGATCGAAAAACTTATAATGGCTATAAGTTTCTTATTTTTTGTCATATCGTCATTTGGATAGTGGCATTAAATCGCGGACACTTGCGTCTTTATTTTAAGTCCAAACAAGCAATAATTCCGTCTATTAATAATTCACTTTATCTTCGTCAAAACTCATATAGTGGTTCTTAACACAAATAAGTCCTTTTCACTATATTTTGTTGTAATTACACCTTAATATTTATGACTAAACATTTTGAGTCCATTTCTCATTCATTCTAGTACATAATATTGCTATATTTACAGTTTAAACAAAATTTGCTAATGGCGTATTAGCCACCTATGTCCGATTGTTTACATTCACTTATATCGCTATTGTTCCTTATTCTACTACATATTTTTGTATTGTAACATTAATAGGTATATCTACATACATTTGTTCATACTTTATTTTGGTAAAATGTTATTTTGTTTACATATATAGTATGGTTCAAAATACATTATGCTCTCATCTCGCCATTTTGTCACACTTATTTAGTTATTTTACTAAACATTGGATATATTGTTAACAATGAAAATTGTGTACAATTATTTTACATGGTTATTTTAGTGTATTCACTAACTTTTTGTTATCTGAAATCTCTCTAAGTTATTGTATAGTGGTTATTTACACCTAGTTCTATAATTGCAGTTAGTTGGTTTATTAAATTTCAATCATTAAATTACTAGTATAATATTTGTGATGTGTTCTGATAGTAGTATTGAACATTTCTCTAACTACTGGTAACACTTTTTACATTCTCTTTATAAGTTTTGATAATGTTTTTTGACTAACTCTCTTGTCACATTGGGGTTCTGTCTATTTGGTTTATTGTTATTGTACTTAATCTGACTCATTTGTTGTGTCCTTCAGTTCATATGGTATTCATTATTTTGTATTTTTATCCTTTTTAGTCTCTATTTGAAACAATTATGGATAATTACTTTGTTTAATTAATGTATATGATTTTATGTTGTAGGTCTAATTCATGTGAGGTTATGTGTCATTTGTTTGACAACAATGTGCTTCATAGTTTTTTACAGTATTCATCTCAACGATTGCCATCCCATTATGGCATGTTACTACAATGGTTTATTATTATGTTTTACACATTTTTACACTATCTGTTGAAACAATAATACTGGTTTCTTAGTCTAATTATGTTACATATTTTGGTGGATTGTATCTAGGCTTTGGTACATTGACCTGTTTATACTCAACAAATTAGTTTATTTACTACTATTTGTCTTGACATTCATCTACATTTTGTCCTGTGTTGCTATGACATTCAGGCACATTTCATCTCAAGGATCATAAAGCTTTTATTATTGATCTCTATGAACAATTATTTCACTTTACTGTATCATATATTTGGTGGTCTTATTGATTACATCTGTGGTTTTACAATCTTGGATTAAACTTGGTACACTAATTGTCTGTGCATTTCACTTGTTAATCGTTGATTCTTTCACTTACAAATGGTTAATCACTTCCCTCCGTTATAACCACTTTCACTGTTATTGTTTGTGCTGTTTACCTGTTGTTACACTTATACTAAGTATTCACTGTCATTGTTTGTGATCACTTATTGATGCTCAACACTTGTTTCTTTATTATTGATAGTCCAATAATCATTACACTTGTTCTGGTCACTACATTGATTTTGATGCTTTCCATATTTTGTGAATGTTGATGTCTTGAACTGGTCATACATAATCTTCATTCTTCATGGTACATTTCTTCCTCTTCTTCTTCTTCTTCTTCTTCTGGTTAGTTGTTTGTCACTTTTGGTGCTTTTCTTGGTTACACATTATTTGTAATAATTCATTTTCACTTAATATAGTCATATTCTTCCACATATTCATTCATTATTATGATATTCATTGTCCTATATTTATTTCACTCTTATAATAAATTAGTTTGATTTTTCACTATGGTGATCATATTTGATTCGTCTCCTTCTTACGATGATAATTATTTTCGGCATATCCCCTCACTATTTTGATCTATTGGGCCTGGATGCTAACGTATTATATTGACTCATGGTATTTTCTCTTCCTTTGTTATACTCGATGATATTCTTATTACTCTTCCTTCTTTTTCGTTGGGTTGTTTCAATATTATTTATTCGTAGATACACATTTTATTTTTATTCTCCTGTTCCTTCTTCTATGCTTGATGAAATATTTTCATGTTATTCTTCTATTTGACGTATTAGACATTTCTTTTATGTAACTGCTATTTTGGTACGTTACATATGCCTTCCTATAGGAATTGATTAATTCTGAATTCGTATATTTATTTTTACTGAAGGATTCATCAATTGTTGTACATTTCCAAGTTGACTCTTATGCTTTTCTTATATCTCTTCATTTTCTTCTATTTGAATCATAATTATTTTCTTTCTATGTAATTATCTCCCTTGTTTATTTAATTCCCTAATTCCCTAACATAATTTTAGCTGGGGCAGTTCAGAGTGGCTTAATTTTGCATACATCTCTTCTAGCCATACTAACATCAATAAATACAGAGGAACATCATCTCTGTCAATAATATAAATGATTGCTGGAATATTTCATCAGTCAATTCATCTCAAATCAATTCAAAATATAAAGTGGTCGTTCTTTCGACAAATAATAAATATCCTTGGGATCATCTCACGCATCTGCGGTTCATATATTATTATATTCTCTTCTTCTTGATTCAACTTAACTAAATTCTTCACATTTTACTGGGATAGTTTGTTTACGTTTCATCACTGGTATATTCACATGATCTTCTTCGTTAGTATATTATTTTCATTCTTCTTTGTCATCAAATAATCTTTTCTCTTGGTATTACATTAAACGTCATTTCATAATCTTCTTCATTTTCATGATTCACGTCTTTGTGTTATATTTCATTTGGTAGAGGCTCTCTTCTAGTGTCTTGCCTTGTGTTTGTGTATCATATATTGTTTATATCAATAATATTTACTTGTTTCCATTTCTCCAACTCCTTATGTTGCTCGTTCTCGTATATCATCTTGTATATAATATTCTAATTATTAGTAGTACGGGTAAGATGTTCTTTACTAGTTGACTCGGCTCTTGGAATTCACATACACATTTCATATATTTTATGCCAAAGTTCTTGGGTGTCGTTCTCGTATATAATTCTTATTGGTACGGGTATATACAATTTTCTTCATACTTTACATTATTTCTTTGGATCACACTTTTATATCATAAAATTAAAATATAGTCAACATTTATTCTTACAGTCATATTTTCACTTCGTACTTAGTATCAGCAATAAATAATCTTCATTCTACGGGTAAGATGTTCTTTACTAGTTGACTCGGCTCTTGGAATTCACATACACATTTCATATATTTTATGACAAAGTTCTTGGGTGCCGTTCTCGTATATAATTCTTATTGGTATGGGTACATACAATTTTCTTCATACTTTACATTATTTCTTTGGATCACACTTTTATATCATAAAATTAAAATATAGTCAACATTTATTCTTACAGTTATATTTTCACTTCGTACTTAGTATCAGCAATAAATAATCTTCATCCTAATATTTCATTCTTTTTTGCATTATTTAATTCTCAATATATCGTTTCATGGAAGTCTGGTTGTAGTTGCCTTTTATTTTCTTTGTCACAGGGTCTTGTATTTCGTATGTGTTGTTCATGGTAGCATTAGTCGTTATCAAAAAAATCCGTCCTATTTCTCGATGTAATTTTATTCAGTTTATCCATAATCGTTGCTCTCCTCTCTTCTTGTCGTTCGAACTTCTTCAGTGTTCAGGCTTCTATCTGTTCTTGTCATATACCTTACTATCATTCGGTTTTTCCATTTTGCTGCTATCAGATCTTCATCTGCTTTCCGTTCTCCCGTCTTCTTCTTCTCACTATCTTTGGTATACACGTGTCCATTGTTCTCCTGGTCGTTGTTATTACTAACATGTGGTATCTCTGCTAATTCTGGTTGATCGTCATCTGTTTTCTGGTCGGGTTTTTCCATTGATTGGCTCCTCTTCTTCCGCAATTCTCTTATTTCTTGGGCGTATCCTTCAATGATCCGGTCCCATTGTTCTTGATAACTTTCCTTTTTCTTGAAATGCCTTATTCTTCTTTTGAAAATATTTGCTTGAAATACTTTATTGTTTATATTCTTCTTTGTTATTACATAGTTCTTCTCTTCCTCCATCTTCATGAAGCTCCTTCGATACTCCTTCCTATAGATTCCTTCTTCACGGTCGATGACTGGGAAGTTAATCATATTAATTAGATCACTTCGAGTCATTTCTATTAATTCTTTTGTGATCCTTTTCTTCTTTGGGCGTATTATTCTTCTTTCTTCCGTTTTCTTCTCTCCCGTTTTATTAATTATTTCCTTCTTTTCTTCATTATCTTTAATTTTCGGATTCACTTGTTCCGTGTTTCTACTTCTGGGTAACTCTTTTGATTCTACTTGGTCATCACACCTTGGCAGATTATTTTCTTCTAAATCTTCATTCTCGGCTAATAACTCTTCCGTTTCTTTAATTACCTGAGTCTTCTTTACACCTTCGGCGTTGATCTCCTTGTATTGAATATTCTCCTTGTTTCTGTCAAGCCCATTTTCAGATGATAATGTATTTGCGCCTTGTTCAATTTCTGCTTGTTCATTATTGGTTTTAGCTTGCAAATTTGATTGCTCCATGATCTCCTCATTTGGTGTTTCTGATGTCGTTGGTTCGCCATCGTTTCTCATCTCTTCTCTCCATAGTTGCATGATTTCTTCTCTCCATAGTATAATATCGTTTATCATTTCTTCTCTTGTCTTCTCAAAGCTACTCTTTATGGTTTGGGGAGACTGTTCCCTTATAGATTCCACCATCATCTCCTGGAAATCCATCATCTCTGTTGGTTTACGCCCCTCGGGTTGGTTTCCTGTGGTGTCACTTGCGGTCACCTCCCCTTCAGGCGTTTTCGTGTCCTGGGTTTCTATTAATTTTTTATTTACTGGCTCTGGGTTTATATTTGTATGTTCTAAGCTCACTGCCGGTGCATTGTCGTTTACTATTTCTTGGACTGCTTCATCGTTCACTTCCGTCGTGTCATTATATTTATTCACCTTTTGGTAGGGGGTTTCTATGTCCTCACCAGTGACTTCACTGTGTTCACTTAGAGATTCATATAGTTCATCATAGTCCTTCCTTGTTATTGTTTCGGTCTCTGGGCCGGCTCTTACTACTTCCTCCTCTTTTTCATTATTATTGACGTCTTGTTCTGTGGCATCTTTAGTCATATTTTCTTGTAGTGGTTCCGTGGAACCCTTCTGGCTATGGTCATTCTCAATTCTGTGGTTAGTATTTTTCCCATTCTTCATTAAGCCTTCATCTATCTGTCTCTTCTCGTTTTTTGATTTCTTAGCATTCTTCAATTCTTCTTCGAACGCTTCCCTTCGTTTACGCTCGTCTTCCCGTCTCTGATTCCGACGTCTTGTTTCCTCTTCCTCCCGCCGTGCTGCTTGGCTATAGAATAGTTCTTCATTTCGTCTTATCTGGTTGTTCCTTAATTCTCTTTCGAATGCTTCTTTTCTATTACGCTTGCTTGCCCATCTCTGGTTACGGTAGTCCCTCTTCTCTTCGTTTCGCCATGCTGGTTGGTTATTATACCATCTTGTATTCCGGTTCCTCCTTCCTTGTTGGGTTTCCCCGCTGTGTAGTTTCGCAAAATCTTCTTCCATCTTGCGTCTTAATTGGTCTGACTCCTCTCTTATTTGTCTCTGCTCCTCTTCCATTTGTCTGCGTATTTTCTCACCGTCTATGTTTAATGCTCTGTATACTAGATCCATGTCCACTCTCTGGTTATAGTAGTCCATGTCTACTCTCTCCCTTCTCGTTCTATTTCTCCGGTACATCTTTATATCTATGTAATGTACTTGCCGTCGAATTAGGTTGAAAAATTGTTTATTTATTTAATTAATTTATTAGGTATCGTCGTCCTAATTCGCGCTCAGACGTTGGGCGCCAATCTATAATAATTCTAATTGGTTTTGGATTGTTTTAATGTTATTAGAATGTTTTATTTTTATTGGTTTAATTTTATTTTGATTAGTATGTTTTATTAACTCGTAGTGTTGTTGTAGTTGTAGCCTTTCACGTCGTTATACGGTTTGATTAAGATTTAATAAAATTAATTAGCAATGGGTAATTAGAAGTTAAAGTTTATGTTTAAAAGAGTATTAAAATCACTAATAATTCGTTGTATTCACCTCCCCACTTACCATCCGTGAATATCTTCAATCTTCTCGATGGGCGACTCTCTCTCACTGCAAATACATTTACAACACACAGATATTCCGTTTGAATATCGCAAAATGCACATTAAATAAAACTATTCAAATATTCAATTGTAGATTGAATAATACAACATCAATAATTTGAATATTGCCGCCACCTTGTGAAATAATTATTTCTAAAAAATAAGCTGTTTACTTCTATTTTACACAAATGAAGACTCTATATCCAATGGCAATAAATTGAGGATTTTATTGACAGTAGTGAAATTTAGCAAAACTCCTTTAAAACAATTTATATTGATATCTTTAAAAACAACAACACATTAAATAAATATTGAGACTTCTTCAGCTCAAGGCTGGTAACACTGTTACAATGTACGATAATATAGTTAACTAGGTTATGTTCACTTTGGTCATTTGTATTACCAATTTTCGTGAATTCTTTTAAGATACATGATACAAGATATAAAGATGTGTTAATAAATAACAATGTTTATTTATTTATTATGATTAAAAAGAACAAAATTTAAAATTACTAATCTCAATACGATAGTCAATACTATCGTACTATCGTACGGTACTCTGGTGCCTAGTGAAGCTAATATTGTAAACAAGTGCTAGTAACGTTGCACATTTAAAATAATATTATTAATTTATTAGTTATTACTACTATGAACTGGAAAGAGAAAAAAATTGAAAAAACTCTTATTATCGATTTCACTTATAAAAATCATTTTAGGACAGAAGTGTTTCTCTGTGACAAAATATACGTTTTGGTTCTAGGTTAGTTTACCTAGATGAGAGTAAGTTATTACGTATAATAAGTAATATCATATAAAATTCTTAATACTATTTTTACAAACACTTTATTTATTAATAATATGATGTAGAATTATCAGTAATGATAGAACCCACAAAAGAAAATTATTATTTATCAAGACTAAATTCATAGTCAATTAAGCCAATAATAATATATATAATAATATAGTCAATATTTGCCAGTAATTGTGAGCGGTATTTAAAATTAATTCCGCTGTTATCAATTATTCTTTAAATATAAAATACATCTTTTAATTAATTATCGCCATCACAATGGATGCTAACTTTGTTCATCAAATTCTGATAATTATTCATCGTTATCGGTGAATACACTCAAGCGTGTTTACTTGACTCGTGCAGTCACACAATAATTTTCGTTTACACAACGAGAATTATTTCATTAATATTTTTTAAAATTGTTAAAGTATTATACTCCCTGTTTCCTTTCACTTGACATGACCCTTATTATACACTGGCCATGTCTTTTGTTCACTATTCACTTATTACACTGTCACTCGATAATGGGGTGTTCAGTATAGGTTAATATTTGACCACGTTACTGGGGTGACGCGCACATTTTAAAATATATCTTGACGACTGTGACACGTTCCTCTCGCCTCGAGTGTTGGAAGACCATTAACTCATCTCGCTAAAGCGTCTCTTTTCGTCTGGTGAAATTAAGTCATTTGATTGGTTTAGAAATCCATACTCTCTACCCCAAACGCTTTGGTTAAATAAAAATTATAATTTTTAGCATTACTAAGTTTGGGTTTGAGATTATATCTGACGTGTACATGGACATTCGAAAATGATCGAAAAACTTATAATGGCTATAAGTTTCTTATTTTTTGTCATATCGTCATTTGGATAGTGGCATTAAATCGCGGACACTTGCGTCTTTATTTTAAGTCCAAACAAGCAATAATTCCGTCCATTAATAATTCACTTTATCTTCGTCAAAACTCATATAGTGGTTCTTAACACAAATAAGTCCTTTTCACTATATTTTGTTGTAATTACACCTTAATATTTATGACTAAACATTTTGAGTCCATTTCTCATTCATTCTAGTACATAATATTGCTATATTTACAGTTTAAACAAAATTTGCTAATGGCGTATTAGCCAACTATGTCCGATTGTTTACATTCACTTATATCGCTATTGTTCCTTATTCTACTACATATTTTTGTATTGTAACATTAATAGGTATATCTACATACATTTGTTCATACTTTATTTTGGTAAAATGTTATTTTGTTTACATACATAGTATGGTTCAAAATACATTATGCTCTCATCTCGCCATTTTGTCACACTTATTTAGTTATTTTACTAAACATTGGATATATTGTTAACAATGAAAATTGTGTACAATTGTTTTACATGGTAGTTTAGTGTATTCACTAACTTTTTGTTATCTGAAATCTCTCTAAGTTATTGTATAGTGGTTATTTACTCCTAGTTCTATAATTGCAGTTAGTTGGTTTATTAAATTTCAATCATTAAATTACTAGTATAATATTTGTGATGTGTTCTGATAGTAGTATTGAACATTTCTCTAACTACTGGTAACACTTTTTACATTCTCTTTATAAGTTTTGATAATGTTTTTTGACTAACTCTCTTGTCACATTGGGGTTCTGTCTATTTGGTTTATTGTTATTGTAGTTAATCTGACTCATTTGTTGTGTCCTTCAGTTCATACGGTATTCATTATTTTGTATTTTTGTCCTTATTTAGTCTCTATTTGAAACAATTATGGATAATTACTTTGTTTAATTAATGTATATGATTTTATGTTGTAGGTCCAATTCATGTGAGGTTATGTGTCATTTGTTTGACAACAATGTGCTTCATAGTTTTTTACAGTATTCATCTCAACTATTGCCATCCCATTATGGCATGTTACTACAATGGTTTATTATTATGTTTTACACATTTTTACACTATCTGTTGAAACAATAATACTGGTTTCTTAGTCTAATTATGTTACATATTTTGGTGGATTGTATCTAGGCTTTGGTACATTGACCTGTTTATACTCAACAAATTAGTTTATTTACTACTATTTGTCTTGATATTCATCTACATTTTGTCCTGTGTTGCTATGACATTCAGGCACATTTCATCTCAAGGATCATAAAGCTTTTATTATTGATCTCTATGAACAATTATTTCACTTTACTGTATCATATATTTGGTGGTCTTATTGATTATATCTGTGGTTTTACAATCTTGGATTAAACTTGGTGCACTAATTGTCTGTGCATTTCACTTGTTAATCGTTGATTCTTTCACTTACAAATGGTTAATCACTTCCCTCCGTTATAAACACTTTCACTGTTATTGTTTGTGCTGTTTACCTGGAGTAAAATATTATTATATCATATGTTGTTACACTTATACTAAGTATTCACTGTCATTGTTTGTAATCACTTATTGATGCTCAACACTTGTTTCTTTATTATTGATAGTCCAATAATCATTACACTTGTTCTGGTCACTACATTGATTTTGATGCTTTCCATATTTTGTGAATGTTGATGTCTTGTACTGGTCATACATAACCTTCATTCTTCATGGTACATTTCTTCCTCTTCTTCTTCTTCTTCTTCTTCTTCTTCTTCTGGTTAGTTGTTTGTCACTTTTGGTACTTTTCTTGGTTACACATTATTTGTAATAATTCATTTTCACTTAATATAGTCATATTCTTCCACATATTCATTCATTATTATGATAGTCATTGTCCTATATTTATTTCACTCTTATAATAAATTAGTTTGTTTTTTCACTATGGTGATCATATTTGATTCGTCTCCTTCTTACGATGATAATTATTTTCGGTATATCCCCTCACTATTTTGATCTATTGGGCCTGGATGCTAACGTATTATATTGACTCATGGTATTTTCTCTTCCTTTGTTATACTCAATGATATTCTTATTACTCTTCCTTCTTCTTCGTTGGGTTGTTTCAATATTATTTATTCGTAGATACACATTTTATTTTTATTCTCCTGTTCCTTCTTCTATGCTTGATGAAATATTTTCATGTTATTCTTCTATTTGACGTATTAGACATTTCTTTTATGTAACTGCTATTTTGGTACGTTACATATATATATATATATATATATATAATTGTAAATGAGTAGAACCCTCAATGTATTATTGTAGTATATTATTTATTTTATTTATGAAAGAATTATTTTAAATTTTTTAACAAGGAACAAACTGAGCAATTGCGAGGAATTGTGCTGACCATATTTTATCGCGGCGCGTGTAGTGAGTTATCAACCACAGAAGCTAAGAGTAGTCTTCTTGTCAGTGTTTGTGAACAAGTCCGCTTTCGTTCACAAAAATCAATGTCAAATTGTCCTCTTTTGTGACTGATAAGTTTCGAGACACGTGCAAAGTCCAGTTCTGATTGGCTGAAATTTGGGCGTTAACTCGTAGAGAATCCTTGTGTCATGAGGGGTATAAAACCGACGAAGAACACTGGGAAGAGGTTCACTTTTTGGCTTCTTTGCGCACTATACGTACATCTTCTGTCAACGATGGAACCACGTCGAAAGCGTAATTACAACTTTATTTTTGTTTTACTTTGTTCAAATTAATTTATTTTGTAGTAAAACTAGTAAAACCGATTTTGACAAATGAATTATTTGTACTTAGAAATGGTCAGTAATGTTCTAAATTTGTTCAGTAATATGTATGATTGAGATGTCTATTTTAAAGTAGTAACGTACTAAATTCAGAAATATAGTCAGTAAAGCTTTTATAATGTTTTAATAAGAATATTCAGTATGTAATGAATGTTATATTTTTTTATATTATGTAATATTATGTCTTAGTGAAAATATTCAAACAAGAAATTGACTTATTGTAAGGAGAGTATGTCACTTTAAATTATTGTCATTTTGTTCATCAAGATAAAACTTTTCATTAGACATAACGAACGAAAGAAAATAGTTGTTTTGATGAATTAAAGAAATTTCGTTATTCAAAGTAAATGCCTTATTTAATAACAAGCCACTCCCACAGCTTTCCTGTCCGCACGACTGGAGCTTTCACTTTGTGAGACCCCAGACCCGGCCGTTACAACAGTGTTAATTTTAATGAATTATAAACAAATTGCATTATTATTTTCTTGGAATATTCTGGTATACCAGTTAGCTGCAAAATAAAAAATTTGTAATTTTCTGTAACAAGTATTAAGGTACTGGTTCTGCCATTCATTTTTATTTTTTTAATAAATTTGTAAGGGCAACATCTTATAAAATATTTGTTTTCCAATTCTTTTTGAAAATCGTAATTCAACAAACACAAGCCGTGTTTTAAAAATTACATATACGGAATCACATAAACCCCTTTTCAAAATCAGAAAAATTAGACAACTTTTATTTTTTCTTTCCTTGTTATACCTTTGATAACGATTGTTAACAAGTTATACGGTGAAGTTCATACCTAGCTAAAAAATGTTCTACAAATACCAATCTTCTATATGACCCAACCACTAAAGAAGTTTAGTGTTCATGAAGTGTACAAATATTTTTTGGTTCCAATGAAAACAATATAGCTTCTTTATCTACGTATTTTCTAATTTGTAAAAAAGTTACAGATCATTACTTTTGGTCGTATACATTACCTTGCCATATACGTTCCAATAATCACTGCTACTAGCAATGTTTGAAGGTTCCAGCGGAACTAGTGTATTTTTTGTCAGTGAAGCTTCGCCTTCTAAACTTAAATGATAGGTATCCAACACGGAAAATTCAAGCTGTAAGAAGTACATCAAAATACATGAATAGATTAATGTTAATTATATTATATAAGGCAGTATTATCAAAAGTACTATTTACAAAACTACCACAGATTGAAGTAAGAAAGGGTTACATTGTCGACATATGTTGTGTATATAAACTTGTCAAGATATTCATTAACATACACCGCCGGAGATAATCGTATATCAGTATTGGTATAGCTGAGGTCCCCATAAAAAACGTTAATTAAAGAGTTTGAGTTTGAGTAACTATTTAAGAGACTACACTAATTTATTTTCTCTCTCGAAATTGGCAAAGATAATTTTATTTTTCGTCATTTTAAAAATCGTAGAAAACAAAATTTATAACAATTTTGTCGATTTTTAAAATACTTGTTTTAACAAAATTTTTACTTCGACGGATAAAATATTCTATGAATAAATAATACTGTTTTCAGTATTTGGTTAGTAGACCTAAATCGTGTGGAATCAATAAAATAAATGATGTCGGGAATGTGCGTAATTTTTACAATGAAATTAGTCTTTCCTGTGGAGACTGAAAACACCGCGAAAAGGCAAACGACTGGAAAACCAGAGTCTCAAACTGTATTAAAAGCCAGACTATCAAATACAAAATACGGATTGACCTGGAGTGAATATTGTAAAAGTGTCTGACCAACGTACATCTATGAAACAAAATCTAAAACTGAACACTAAAGAAGTTGCTTAGGCTACACTTATTACTGGAGTAAATTCGTTGCATTCACTTTTACAGAAGGATCCTGTTGCTTGTTTGAAATACCGCTTAGCTAAATTTAGACACTCCATACAAAATTAGTAACTTTAAATAAGTAGTCACTTTAATTAGAGATCCGCCAAAGTACTGGAGGGGATGAGTAACGCCTTATGGTCTCATTCCTTGATGAAGGGAAATATCAGCCGCACCTCCAAGTGGCGGCGGATGGGCAATACCTACAGGTGGCTAACGCGGCTCTGGAGACCGAGTGACAGCCTTTATAAGCTATCCCTTCTCCACTTGTCATTGTCAAGTAGAGATTATAGCACCCTCTTGCCCTTGGGTGAAAAATTGCCCCTGAAGACGGATGACTTTCCATTGGTCAACGACGTAGGATGTGGGAGGCAAGGAGAAAACACCACATTAAAGATCCTTATGGATATCTCAACAGGGAAAACTCGTCTCTGTAATCTGGTAAGACAGCCAGTTTATGGGAGAACACCCAGACAGAAAATAGGGGTGGACGTTGAGCCTGAATGTGGCAGCCCCACCATACGTCTTACCCTGCGATACGCTAGTAACATATCCAGGGGAAATATCCATTACAGAATTCCCTCAAATAATGACTAGACGGATGGATCAAAAGTTGACCACAGCTGTGAACGAAAGGAAAAACGACTTGGTATTGCGGAACAATTTGAAATTGGCGTATGGAATGTAAGAGGACTCGCACATAAGGAAATGGAACTTCAACGGAAACTTAATTTAATGGATGTAGATATTGCCATCATTCCTGAGACTAAGAAGAAGCTTAAAGGTTCGACCGAATTGGCGGACTACAGATTAGTATAAAGTGGTGTAGCTGCTGGGAAGCGTGCAGCTGCGGGAATAGCAGTAAAGATAAAGAAGCGGTTGAAAAACAGGATTTATAGTTACCAGTTTGTTAATGACCGTATACTAACAGTACGGTATAAAACCATACGGTACACAACATTTGTAGCTGTGTATAGTCCAGAAAATGTTCACAGAGAAGAGCTCAGAAGAATTTTAAAGGATCTTACAGAAAGTTGTCAATAATATACTCATGAATGATTATATGATAATAGTAGGTGATTTCACTGCACGTGTTGGAAACTCCCCTATAAGAAATATCATGGGATGTCACGGCGAAATAATGGAAAATGGAAATAGACGATCCCTCATAGATTTTGCCACATTCAATAATTTTAGGATAACCGACACATATTTCCCGCATAAAGAGATACGTAAATATACTTGGAAAGCAAGAGGACCTCGTTCAGTAATTGATTATCTTCCAGTTAATGGAAATTTATAAAATTTAGTGGAAAATACTAGTGTTTTTAGACGATGTGACGCTGAGTCTGACCATTTTCTGCTCTTTTCAAAAATTAGTATTCCAGGTAGGTGGAGAAAGGCTCGATGTACAGAGCACCAGTGCTCCAAGCAAACTTTTACAGTACACCTGCTCCAAGACGAAAGTATAAGATACATGTAACAGACCCGGTTGAGCCAATTTTCACAACAAAAACCCATCAGTAGCAATATAAATCAAGAATGGAGTAACATCACAGATGTCATATTACAAGCAGCATTTGAAGCATTGGAGACGATACGTAAAAGCTATGGAAACAGGTATGGGATGACGATATTAGACAAATAATAGATAATATGCAGGCACACCTTAAACATCTAGCCTTAAACACTGATCAGATAAGGTGTGAATATAAGCACTGCTGTGCCATTGCCAGTAGAGAAGTCAGGAAAATCAATCGAAGTTTATAAGATAAATATGTAAGTGATATAGACCACGATGTACATGGCAGGCAGGACAAACCTTACAAAATATTAAGGCTTTTAAATCAAACAGAAAGGAATAACCTGAAGGTCAGTAATATATCAGAACAACAATAGATTGAATACTATGAGCAGCAACGGACCCAGGATTAACTGGAAGAAACAAGCTTTGCTGATATCAGTGATTGTGTGGACAAAATAACAATGGATGACTTGTTAGCGTCTCTACACCGCTGTAAGAATAGAAAAGGACGGGGCACTAATGGCTGAACGTGGAGCTTATAAAGTGTGCACCAGCCTTGCTCCTTGATCGTTTGCTGCAGTTCATTAATCTATGCTGGACCACTGGTCATGTTCCTGACGACTGGCGGATTTGCAAAGGTAATTCCCATATTCAAGAAAGGTGATCGTAATGACTGCAGGAACTACAGAGGAGTCAGCCAGCTTAATATTTCATATAAATTATATCCATCTATATTAAGAACACGGCTGAAATCAATAACGGGGACCATGATTTCAGAACCCCGGTTTCATGCAGGGCTGATCATGTTTAGATTGTATATTTAGAATAGCCCAGCTCATTGAAAGGCGTAGAGAGTATCAGCTGCCCACATATATAGCTTTCATCGATTTTGAGAAGGCGTTTGACAGAGTGAATCGGAGCAAACTATGGGCAGTAACAGCAAGGAAAGGGATCCCACAACATCTAATTAGAGCAGTGTTCCGCAACCTTTTTTTACTCACGGCACACCCCAGACTCAACACGGCACACCAAAATGTCTGTCCCCTCAAAATCATATGAATCTTAATATAATTACGAAATATTACGTCGTTATGTAATCAATTATTATTATTGTTATAAAACAGGAATAGACTCAAGCATTTATTAACTTTAATTCACTGTAGAAAATACGAATTTTAAAGTAAATAACTCTACTCATACCTTCAATGTGATACTTGAGCCTGCTTAGCTGCACACAGACGGCTGATTCGTGGCGGAATCGTTGACAAAGCAAGCCTCATTTCTTCATCGATGGATTTGAGTCTTTCTCTCTCTTTGATGTTTTAATTTCAGTCAACGTCGAGAAGCCCAGTTCACACAAATATGTAGTTGAAAATGGTAACAACACATTAACTGCCATCTCGGAGATAGCCGGGTATTCACTGCTTATTGGCAACCAAAATGTTTCCAAAGGCACTTCGAAAAATTTTAATTTCAATGTTCTGTCTGCTTTCAAATCTGCCAGTTCCTCTTGTAAGCCTAAATTATTCGGAAGATGTTTCGAATCCATAATGAATGGATCACGAACCCAGTCAAAATCTTCAACACTCTCTCCAAAATATTTTTTGAAATTCTGCTGCAAGAGTACTAAATGTTCTTTAATTAAGTCCATCAACACCTTATTATCGTCAGCAAGGGGCCATACAGTTGGAAACATCTCACACGATCCATTTTCAATTGTCTGTATCCACAAATTTAACTTATTAAAAAATCTTTGAATCTTATCCATACTAGTCAGAATATTTTCGTTTCTACCTTGGATTTTTCTGCTTAGTTCATTCAAGTGTACGAAAGTATCGGAAAGATATGCCAACTTAGATACCCATTCATCTTCTGCAAATAAATCCGCATACTCATGCCCCTCAATAGTCAAAAATGCAAGTACCTCCTCTTTAAGCTCAAACATTCGCGTTAACACTTTACCTCGAGATAACCATCGTACTTCTGTATGTAGCAGAAGTGTAGTGTGCTCTGATCCCATTTCTTGACACAAAACGTTAAAAAGCCGCATATTTAGGGGCCGCGATTTGATGAAGTTCACGACTTTTACTACTTCGTCCATTACAATTTTCAGAGGAGATGGCAAAGACTTAGCAACAATGGCTTCGCGGTGAATGAGACAATGGTCGGTTCGTAAGTTAGGATTTACTTCGCGTACTTTACCCACGAATCCTTTCATTCGGCCTGTCATGGAAGCGGCTCCGTCTGTACAAACACTAACGCAATCCTCCCATGTTAATTCATTACGGACCACATATTCATTAGTCGTACGAAATATTTCTTCACCGGTTGCTCGCTCGGGTAGTCTTTGCAAAAAAAGAAATTAGTTGCAATTACATCCCCATCAACATACCTTATGTAGGAAAGAAGTTGTGCGTGACCGCCAATATCGGTGGACTCGTCGATCTGAAGTGAGAACTTTCGACTGCTCTTTATTTTCTCCTTCATAATGTCTTCGATGTCACTGGACATGTCACTAACTCGGCGGCTGATTGTGTCAGCAGAGAGAGGAATTTTTGAAATTTCAGTGCCAGCTTCTAAACCCAGGACTATTTTTACCATTTCTTTACACGCGGGCATTAACAAAGTTTCTGCTATTGTGTGTGGTTTTTTGGCCTTTACGATAAGTTTGGCTACCTTATAGCTAGCTTCCTGTACTTTTTGGGTAACACGTACCGACGTAGTCATGAGCGTCACTTGTTTTTTATTTTCTTCCAACAACCGACGAAAATAATTCACATCTTTACTTAACAGAGAGGAATGTTTTGTTGACAAATGTCGTTTCAATTTACTGGGAACCATAGCAGCGTTACTGAGTTTTTCACCACACACAACACACTCGGGGATTGGGCATGTTTTGTCACCAAAGAGTTTTGTAGCAATCACAATATTCGCACTACTGCAGAGCACAGCTGTGATAGAACTGAACTGAAATACTGTAATTGTTGTCTGAAATTGTGTGGGTCCTTCGGCGAAGGAAAAGAGTAATAAAGTTTAAGAAGCGCCGACAAACAGGCACAAATATCAAAACAAGGCAATAAAATAATAAAAGAGAGGGAAATTTTTGCTAATCCCCGCAATTTTAGTTAAAAGCACGTACAGCCAGCCGTACACAAAAGATGCGGTGTTACAAAGAACTCTCTTGAATAGAGTTTAGAACGTTTAGAATTTTGAACGTAAACTCTATTGTATGATTGGTGCGGGCCGCTAAAAGGCTTGCTAAAAGTCTTACGCGGCTTTCTTTGCGGTGAACACAAAGCTTGCCGCCTGTAACCCATGAAACCGGCCCAATATTTCAGGCGAGAATACAAATAACTTAAGATAAGCTAAGCAAACTATATCAACAATATTGAGTAAATAATTTACATTTAATTTCTATGAAAATATAACAGTTATCAGCATGTATTAAAGAATAAACAAGCACCTTCTTACTTAAAATCGACAATTAATTTATTACAATAATAGGTAAAAGTTCGCGTCACACCTTTCACCTTGTGACGGCACACTATTGTGCCGCGGCACACCGGTTGCGGAACACTGAATTAGAGCAATACAGAGTCTTTATGTGGAGAACAAAATCTTAATAGAAGAAGGGAAACCGAGAACAGCTCTTAGAGTTGACCTGATCAATTGTGGAGTACGAAAAGTGTGTCCATTATCACCTTATCTTTTTAATTTATATATTTACGAAGTCACACAAAACTGGCGGATGTGTCTTCCAGAACATTTTATGATTGTTCACTCTACAATTGACACTTTGTTGTTTGGGGAAGACGAGGCTATTCTGTCGGACTCTGAAAACGGATTGCCGATGGGTATACATTTGTTAAATCGAATCTGCAAAGACTCTGGTTTGGAATATCTACACGTGAGACCAAGGTGATGGCTTTTGATCACCGTACGGGAAATATAGATGGTACTGTCCTGGAACAAGTTAGCAATTTTAAATATCTGAGCTACAGCGTGTCCTATAATGCAAGCAACGACGTGGTGAATAAGTTGCATAAGTTTAACCTTATTTGTCGGACCATTAGACGAACACTTAAGACAGCAAATAAAGGAACACACCTAAAATTCTACAAGGTGATGGCTCTTCCCACACTTTTTTATGAGTCTGAGGATTGGACTTTAACGATAGGCCAGGTCAGTCACATCCAAACGGCTGAAATGAGATTACTCAGGCCCGTGGCAGTGACTCTCCATGATCAAAGAAGAAACACCGATATACGACAAGAACTGAATATCATGAGGATACTCGACAGGATCGCTCAGTGTCGGCTGAATTGGTAGGGACACCTTTGCCGAATGGATGACTGCCGCATTCCCAAACAACTATGGAACTATAAGCCGACAGGACGGAGAGGTGTGGAACGTCAGAGGAAGCGCTGGAGTGACCAGCTCTAATCTTTACCTATTTGAGACTGGAACATCGTTGGTTTAATCCTTGAAGTTGATGATGATGATGATGATGATAATGACTTTAATTAAAAATAATTTACTCAAAAATTACAACGTACATAAGAATTCCTTTCCTGATACTTTAATAAAACTATTCAAATATGTCTATTGTGATTTGCCTACTCGGATACCGTAAAGAAATTTTTACAGGCGTGGACGGAATCCTATTGATTTGTTTCTTAATCACACCTGTGCTCAAATATAAAAAAATTACTTTTAACAGTAAAAACTTTAAGTGACGTGCTTTACTGTTGTTATATCTTTTGGCGAAGTGAGTGATAAGTTGTAAGGTTACTAGAAAAATTGTTTCCTATGAAGAAACAAATTTTCGTTACTCTTTCTTTCGACCTAGAACGTTTGCCGATGGTATCGATGCTTAGCCCCAGTCATGTTTCTTGTCACATCATTATTTATCAAAGCTTCTGTCACTTATTGCTTTTATGATGGTGTGGTGCTTTCCTAATTTGGGACGGCCTTGTTTTTCCTTCCACCACAGTTTACACGTCAAAATATGTTTGGCAACTTTACTTTTTGTCAAGTTTGGACATGCCCGTACTCGGTTAGTTGTCAGTCTCCTATTTTTGTACCAATGTTTCCAGCAAAGCAGCATTAACAGAGAAACATATGCAGCTGAAATAAACATCAAACGACGAGGACGTCTAGAAGTATAAAGCAACAAATAACAGGAAGACGACGCTGATGCTAAATGCAAGCGGCTTTTCAATATAAAGCTCAACACAACAGACAATTTGTAATCACATTTTATGTTTGAAAACCATTTTTAAAATTTTCATAATTTAATAATGTAGGCTACATATTTCAACGGTCATATTACAACAAATATAAAGTTTTCAGAAGTAAATATTTTAACGTACATGAACACTTAGAAGAAGAATTAAACACTTGCATATTATACAGTATGAATATAGTAAACATAAATTTTCAATATTTTTAAAACAAATTTTTCATTATTAAAAGAGGAATAAACCTTGTTACGGAAATTTAATAAGTCTGCTTCATGGATGCATAATATATTCAATACATTGATGCAACCAAATCCTTATGCATTGCTTAAGCAAAAATGTATAGATTAATATTTGTGATTTTAAAGAAGAAAGGATACAATTGGCCAAATTAACATTATAGCTCCTTACGTATGACTTCCACCTCCGCTTATATATTCGAATCATTAATTAGTGCAGTACTCACGCTGGCAGTGTAAAACTTGTAGAAATCAGATTAAAATGGTGAGAGTGTGACTTCAAATAAAAAGTAAAATATATATGTAAGTACAATACACAGGAGACTTCTTCAACTCTCACTCATAATTTTCAATTTTATTATTCTATTGCGGAATATATGTATACCATACTCTTTCTTTTTGTTTATTGCAATAAGTATGAATATTCAGTTTAAAACTATTGCAGTCCGTTGTACATTAAGACTAAATTTTTAAGACACACAGGTAGACATTACATCGATACAAAGATTTTTAAGGGAACCAAATTAACAAGTCTTCAAAGAATCAAAACAAATTTTAAGTAAGACTTTGAGTTGTTCTAAAATCATTCTCTCTCTCACGCGCTCTCTCACTTGCTAAAATCATTCATTCACTCTCTCCCTCTCCAAGACATAACTTTTCATATAATAATCTTACCACATCCCAGTCAGGGTACAGATCCAAAACCACTTTGTACTGTAAGTAAGCCACAGGACTTTCTACAAGGAAGAAGTCGGAGTTCCATTTAGGTCCAACTGAAAAAATAATAATAAATGAATGTGATCATAACTCTAAATTTACTTCAGTAACCAGAGAGAAAAATATGAAGACACATTTTT
Source organism: Magicicada septendecula (assembly GCA_034769895.1). Taxonomy (NCBI): domain Eukaryota; kingdom Metazoa; phylum Arthropoda; class Insecta; order Hemiptera; family Cicadidae; genus Magicicada; species Magicicada septendecula. The sequence goes on along the minus strand of CM068369.1, from coordinate 211,248,268 downwards.
TACACACACACACACACACACACACACACACACACACACACACACACACACACACACACACACACACACACACACACACACACACACACACACACACACACACACACACACACACACACACGCACACACACACACACACACACACACACACAGGCCTATATGTATGTATTACTATAGAATTGCTACCAGGTTTTGAATTATCAAAAACGCATTAATACTGAAAGTTGCATGAAAACTTGTAATTAATAATAACATTGTAACTACGTATAATAATTATTTGAATAATGCATTGTATTTTAGATTTAAATTACTAATATATGAAAATCTGTACTTCTGCGCTAAACAGATTTTATACTAAAAATAATTTCGAAAATGAAGTTATCGTAACATCATTTATTGTCTTGGAAAAACACATTCTGTTTCAAATTTAAAATATCGTTAAATAATATAAAATATACAAACTACTTGATAGTTTTGCAAAAATAATTTATTTACTAATTCGGATGTTTATTTTGGTCAGTGAGTATACAATTCTATTCGAATAGTTACAACAATATTTAATGCCACAAAAGTTTTTAATGTAAGCATTTACATAGTTAATGTAATAATTATATAGTATATAAATATTCATACATTTTTTGTATAGAGAAAATAAAAAGATTATTTTACAGCATAGGAGACTGTAGATAAACTAGTTTCCATTTTTTTAAATTAGAAACGTTGTTAACGTGGTGGTTGATTTTTTTTTAAACTGGGATACAGAGCTTTTAGAGATGTCTTATGTAGTATTAAACATTATTGTTATTTGACATAGGCCTACAGTTCTTGTTCTGAAGAATCAGTACTGATATTTGTAACAAAAGTAATCAGCGTTTACCAACTCTAAACATAAGAGGTATGTATGTCAAGAAACCATTAAAAAACTATTAAAAATGTGTGTTGACAAGAGAAGAATCGTAAATTGTTTAAGAGAAGATGATCTTTTTGTTTTGGGCTTTACCAATCCTTAAGAGCCACATGTGGCAAGGCTCATGCACGGCAGAAAGTACGGCATTGAATTCATCGAAATCTCCAGTTATCCCTCTTTGGTAAGTACCGGCAAGTTCACGGAAGGTAGTTATGCCCCATTCCACAGCAGCGTCAGCTTCATGGAAATCAATAATTGGCGGTACAATAATTACGTCTGTAAATAAGTTACATTCCAATCATTATTAAAAGAAAGAAAAGAATAAATTTAAAATCTAAATTAACAGAAATGTTGCTTACTAACTGCATTGAATAATAAATTGAAAAAGTGTTTAATACGTATACTTATAATAGATATTTATAATAGTGTACTTTCGAGTATAGACTAAATGTTTCTAGTCGCTTTATTATTCATTCAGAGAAAATTAGTTTGCCCATATTTTATAAATATTACTTGCTTGATGTAAAAAAATATGGCATTGTACAAACTGAGATGAGAGGCAGAGAGAGAGAGAGAGAGAGAGTGAGAGAGAGAGAGGAACAGAGAGACAGAGAGAGAGAGACAGACAGACAGACAGACAGACAGAGAATAGACAGTAAAAAGGGGAGGGAGAAAAGAAAGGTAATACATAAATTTATAATATGAATAGTTCTTCAGCATTAAATACTTCTGCAAGTGAAATTTATTATTGAATTTTGACCTGACGTACGTTTAACTAATCACAAACTATTCATAATATAGAAAAACTTTAAAGAAATAATGAAGAGTTACATACAAAATAAAGACACAATTATAAGTAAACAGTAATAAAGCAGAATATAAGACTTAAGCAAATGAAATGTAAAATCTGGTTGACTTCTTCCTTCCCTTTCTCCTCTACCGTCAAGCGTCTTGGTTCTTTACCCACTTCCCTTCTATCATGGACAAAGCGTTGTTAACTTCTAACAAGGACCTCCCACCTTCGAGTTTGTTAATATAGGAAGCACTTTCCAATCGGGGTCTCACCTTCCTCTTCCTCGGCCTGGGCACGTTTCCATGATGACCTCGACTTTCTCTTCACCATACTTATAACTTGATCAAACTGTTCCAGTGCTCATTGTCTGCTGTCTCCAGTACCTACTGAAACATATTTCTGATAGTCCTATACTTAATTATTGTTTTCCTAGTTCATCCAGTTGTCCGGCGCAAAAATCACTTCAATGGCTTTTATGGTTATTTAGTAGGAAAGGTTTGTTTTCTATACCATCTAATAACGTAGGTAGAAACTGTTCTGTATACACGTAACTAGACTTGTTCTGTGATTGCGTTCTTCCCTTCAGCAACCCTGGAAAAATGGTAATGTATTTTATCTGCTCTCCGTTATCACGACGGTTTATTTCTCCATTAACCTTTCCACTGGAATGACTACTCTTCCCAGGTACAGTACTGAAACCTCCTGACTGTTTCCCTTCTCTGTTAATAATTATAATGTCTTCATTATTTGGTGTGGTTATGACACTAATTTTAATTCTGAAAAGCTGAAAATATCGGGTAAATTTTAAGTAATACAGCAAAATTAATAAACAGTTTATAATATCCATGCCCAGATATTTCCAAGCATTGAATACTTTTAAACCAAACACATTCTATCGTACACACATACACGCGCGTGCGAGGGTACACGCACAATCTTGCCTTAACTCGATTCTTACTTTTGAAGCAGAAGGTATTGACTTGGTAACCGTGCAATTTTTTTATTTTTTTTCACCCTTCGTTTGTGCTTATAATATAGTAGGTATAAATTTTAACGATTTTATTTTGCACGTACCCCTCTTCACATTACCATCCAAAACGTAAAGAGTAGATTTACTCTCATGCCTAATTTTCATTTTAGTCTCCTGTCAACATGAATTATCCAAAATTGACTTGTCAAATAATCCCTTTTTCTGGTGTGCAGACGTAATTTTCCCAGATGCAAGGTCTCTTTGTGTAGAGTACTATATTTTTTCTATATTAATTCAGATAATATTGTAAGAATTAAATATATTTAATAGAAGTAGGAAAGTGTCCCTTATAAAAACAGATAATTTTTAAAATTCGGTCCGAATGGATGACAGCAGGTTTTCCTATAACTACTGGTTTGAAAAAAGGAGTAACAGACTGTTAGGAAGAACTTGTTGAATCACTTGCCACGAGTCCGGAACTAGCATTTAGTTATCATCCTGGAAGGTGATAATGATGATGATGATGATTATGACGACGACGGAGACGACAACGAGTAACTCAATTTGCTATTATCCCGTTTGTCCGTTATGCGAGTACCTTTTAAGTAACTCATACTTAATTTTTCTTATATATTATGTTTTTACAAATATTTTACAAATGTATATATTATGAGAATAAGCTAATAGTGTGTAAATATAATATACTTTTTTGTCTTATTTAATACATCTCTGGAGCATTAAGCACAATGTTCAAAACATGTATTAATTAAGTAAAAAACAATTTTGTTTGTACACGTTAAAAATATGAAGCTGTTTATATATATCTTATTAAGACATTTTTTTTTCAATTAATAATAATGACAATATAATGAAATATTTTAATATTATTTCTAAAATATTTTAGTTCTATTAATATTTTAGTGTATACAATATATTACTACAAAAATAGAGAGTAAGAATAATAAACGAAATTTACCAAACTTATCCATTGGAATAGGGAAATTGAAAAAGTCAGTGTAATAAGAGAATGCATAGATAATTGCTTCTAAATTACGGTCGACATATCTGGCTACTTCTGGTCTACTATAAACTGTTACTGCTATTCCTTGTGAAGTGTATCTAGTTGGCACATGGTCCATATACAGTCCCACAAAGCTGGCTGCAAAGTCTATTACCGGACTTTTCTTATAAACAGTTGTTGTCATGCCCGTAGTCGGTGAATCCGGTATTACACTCTAAAAAATACATAGTAAGATTTAATATATTATAAGGCTGTATAAAAGTTATAATTATGAAATTAGCTCAGTTGACAACTAATTTTCATTTTGACAGACTGTATATGTAATAAGAAATATTGTTTTATATTTTATCTTCCCTAAATGTAGCCCATATAAATTCTGAAAAAGCTTGTTATAATTTTACATTTGCCGAAACACAAATATAATAAAAAGCATAAGAAACATTGCGTTTTAATATGAATATTTAAAAATACAAAAGTGTGGCTTAACAATTTTTAATTGAGAAAGTGGCATATGAAGTTGAAAAAACTGGTAAAATAAGCTTCGAGATTAAAGAAACTCTACAGTTTAATGGCACTATATAACAAACTGTCACGGGAAACATGTTACAATTTGTTTCGTTTACATCAATAACAGTAAAATATCATTACTAATGTTTGACACTTACATGTGGTGGTGGGCGTCTCTATCTGATTTTGTGTTTGCCGAGTCCGTGCATGATTACCATTAGTAGTCTTAATAATTAATTTACTTGGCTCAATATTTTATTAATACAGAAATTTTAAAGTATTTCCTCACACCAAAAAGATCAGTACCGTTTACCAAATGGTAAAAGCTTAAGAGCATGATAATGTCTTTCAGCCGCCAGCTAAACGCAACATTTGCGCAAAAGAAACAATCTGTCAGTCAGTAACCATAATAATGTTTTTAACACATTATATATCTATATATATAAAAGAGAAATACCACTGACTCACTCACTGACTCATCACGAAATCTCCGAAACTATAACACCTAGAAACTTGAAATTTGGCATGTAGGTTCCTTATGTGATGTAGGTATCCGCTAAGAAGGGATTTTTGGAAATTCGACCTTTAAAGGGGGAAAAAGGGGGGGAATGTTTGCCTGACTGACTGACATAGAATCAACGTAGAGCAAAACTACTGAATGGATATCAATGAAACTTTGAACATAGCTTCAAAGTGAACTTTGAACATAGGTCTTAGGTGCTCACTAAGAAACGGTTTTAAAAACTTTCACTCCTAAGGGGCAACCCCCCCCCCATTGTATCTATGTATGTATGTTCCACATCTCCTCCTAAACCACTGGACCTATTTTAACCAAACTTGGCACAAATATATTACGCAACGGAAGAACCAACATAAGATAGGTGTTTTTTTGATACGATCCTTCGGGGGGTCCTTTGGGGTCTTCCACATCTCCTCCTAAACCACTGGACCTATTTCAACCAAACTTGGCACAAATATTTTACGCAACGGGAGAACCAACATAGGATATGTGTTTTTCGATGGGGTCCTTTGGGGGTTCTTTGGGGTCTTCCACATCTCCTCCTAAACCACTGGACCGACTTCAACCAAACTTGGCACAAATATTTTACGCAACGGAAGAACCAACATAAGATAGGTGTTTTCTTGATACGATCCTTCGGGGGGTCCTTTGGGGTCTTCCACATCTCCTCCTAAACCACTGGACCTATTTCAACCAAACTTGGCACAAATATTTTACGCAACGGGAGAACCAACATAGGACAAGTGTTTTTTTGATACGATCCTTTGGGGGGTCCTTTGGGGTCTTCCACATCTCCTCCTAAACCAGTGGACCGATTTCAACCAAACTTGGCACAAATATTTTACGCAACGGGAGAACCAACATAGGACAGGTGTTTTTTTTTTCGATACGATCCTCTGGGGGGTCCTTTGGGTCTTAAACAACTATTAGATCTGGTTACTATGGCAACCCAATAGAATAGATTCTTGTTACCATAGCATCGGTGGAAGTCTCCCGCGTAGGAAATAGCGCGGGAGTCGTCCGACGGGCCTTCCCCAGAGTTCATCCACGGAACCCGGGTAGTCTTAGGTCGGATCCCGCGAAAGACGGCGGGGCCAGAGTCCACGGTTCTTATAAATAAAGATATAGGTTATGATATCAAAGGTGGTGTATGCATCTTAAGAAACGTCTTAATAGTGTGTGAATTCAGAGTTGTTTCAGTTTGAATTTAAAAGTTTTAAAAAGTGTGTAAAGTGTTTAAGAGTTAAGATCGAAGTAAGTTATAAGCGAGTACAAAAAACAAAGTTTTGATAGCGAATGTATTCAGACCATAGAGCTGAGACAATATAAATGCACTTGCTTCAGTTTCAATTTAAAAATTGATAAGCTGAAATCTATAGAGGTATTGTATTGTTAGAATAAGTTTAGGAGACACTAATTTAACAAATGCCTTATTTCAACATTAACACAATGAATTATAAAACGACAGTTAAATACGCAGCGCGTGCAAGTACTGTAGACATTTTATTGAAAACTAATTTAGCTGTTCGCCCTCTCCCAGGGTTAGAAATCGAGCAGGAGCATCACGAACAACAGAATTCTTCTCCAGATATAAGAATACAGTTTATGACATGTTCTTAAACAGGTGCGCTACAGAGTATTCCTCCAGTGAGAATGCGAACGTAACAATATAAGGAAGATTATACAATATACAAGTAATATAACGTTAGAACAAGAATAGGTGCCTATGAGCCTATGAATAAATTATGAACCCGAGCAACGCTGGGTAAATCGGCTAGATATAGATATCTATATAACCCAAATACCACTGACTGACTCACTGATCACGATATCTCTGAAACCACTGAATGGATATCAATGAAACTTTTAACATAGCTTCACCATAGGTCTTAGGTGCTCACTAAAGAACGGTTTTAAAAACTTTCACTCCTAAGGGGCAAGAAACCAAATACTGAAATTTATCGCGGGAATTGCATACTTTGTAAATGAAATGGCTGGCAACTCAGTTTACTGGAAACCCCGAATACATTTAGTCCTGAGTTTTTAATCATTGTTTTAAATTGAAAAAAACTTCGTTGTTTGCAGGTTCTTATAGTCGAGAAAATTTCGAAGTTCAATTAATTAATAAATGTATGTCCTTTTTTTCTCGGAAACAGCTCTAACGATTTTCTCGAAATAAATAATAAATAGCTGTTGCTATGAATGTAAATAAACAAACTAAGAGTTGAGAATTTGTACAATCTATCTAATCCTATACTATTAAGCGAGCAATAATTGTACAATTACGTACAACGTGAAACTCCGTAGCGAAGCACGGGTATTTTGCTAGTATATGTATATATATATATATATATATATATAACAACGTTATTTTTAGACACTTACTTTTATACATATGCTCTTACTCATTTGTGCGCACTTACCCACGTCTCGGAGGTATACTCATCTTTTGCAGTATTTACCTTGATGTTCCCCGGCTGGGTCGCAGGCTTTGGTCGTTGATTGAGTGTGGATAAGCACGTGAATAACGTTATAAGTTTTAATTACATGTAAAGAGTACAGAGGATTTAGTACTGGTTGTGAAATTAGTACGACTGTTTTAATAAAATCATATTCATTTGATTTATTCTTTAAAAATTCCAAATTATCATGTTATTATTGTTTAGTGTGGGTTAATTATTATTTGAACCCTTATATTCAATTTGAATATAATGCACTTATAACGTGTTTAAATCTTATTTCTTATATTTCTAAGACATAGTATACACATACATAAGCATATATGACCTGATATATTACACAGACATATAACATATAACACATATAATTATTATATAAACGTGATTAATACGTATAAAACAAAAGCCTTGTCGTATCTTGTGATGAGTCACATGTATTTCTTCCAGATTGTGTTGTTATAACAATCAATTTTTCATCATTTGGTTTACCTCCTTTTTATGATTGCGATTTTAATTATTCAAAGTTTTATTAATTTGGATTATTGAAATTTGTTTCCAGTTTCTTCCTACGTTTAATGGATCTAGGTTCAACTTCTTGTGTTCATTTTATTTTAATCTTGACTGCATTTCTATCTTTTTTAACTTTAATTGAGTCGAATTTAGTTTGGCATCTGTCTCTCTTGATCGTTAATAATGGACTCCCGTTTTATATCGTTTTTCTATACAATAACGTTTCGTTGTTTTAGTAACCATCTCATACCTTATTGGTGGTAAATACTTGAACCTATTGTTATAAATCCTAGGTTTTGGTTCAAAATGAATAAATATTTTATAATTGCTATTATTCCTTGGTGTTATTCCCAATGTGTGAGATATTAACATAAATGTCTCTATTTTCTTTCAAAGATTAATTTGGTGTCCCACAAAGCTGGGCTTGGTCATGTATTAATGTTTTGACAAATTTGTTAATCTTATGTTATTACATATTTCACTTAATTTTTCTATTTAGTTTTTTCTGACATACTATTATGGTTAGCTAATTGAAATAAGTAAGTTACTTGGTCTTAATTTTCAAATAGAATGGTTAATTGATTACAATTGTTTTTCTGAATTTTGACAGTTAGGTATTTTATAGGCCTAAGCTGTAACTGTCTAGAATTTCTTATTTTACACAATTTAAACATTATTTATTACTTTCATAATTCTGCTTACTGTCACTTAGTACTTGTTTACTTTTGAATTACTTATGGCTGTTTACAATAAATGAATGTTATTATAATTTCACAAAATCATTCCTTGTCTAATATTCTTTTTCGATCTTTACAATGATGAGTACTATTGGAACTGTTAAATTTATACACTTGCTTGTTTGTACCTACTACTATCTCTTACACACTTTTTTATCACTTAATCCTACTATGAGAACATATAACATAAAAATAGGTTTATGGTCTGTTCATCATCCAGCCATACTCCTTCTTATAAAACACAACTCTTTTAAATAAACTACTTTGTGGCTTAATTGCTAACATAATGAAATTGGCTGTCTATCAACATTTTTATTATTGTTTCTGTTTTCTTAACATTGTTCTTTTCTTTTATTAAGATTATAAACTGTTTATCTTAATTCCTTCTTATTCTCTTTATCACTTTCACTGCTTATTATTATCACTACCTACCTAACTCTCACTCTTCGTTTATATTACTTTTTACAACATAATTGTCAAGTCAGTTTTTTATCATTTTATGTTTACTTTGTATCTCTCCATAAGGTTATTACAAACACTTCTAATATAATAACAATTTGTTTACTCATTTATTATTGGTAGTGTACTTCCTTTTATATAACTTAAATTATACTCGTTACTAAGTTTGATCTACTATTTGTGTTTTTTTTCTATTAGTTCACGTTTGTTTATTTTATATACTTTATCTGGCCAATCACTGGGGTTGGGTCATAGTCATTTGTCTGTCAGTCTAGTCCATTCACTTATTTATTATTGTTTGTCTATTAGTTTTCTTTTATTTCTCTCAATACCATTTTATATTTTTGATCATTATTATTTTTTTTTATTTTAAATTAGTTTACTTTTCTTCAGCTCTATAATATTTGTGGATCCCCTATAGGGTCTGAGTTCTCCAACGTTATAATATATAGCGACGTATGAAAACAAACCTTTAATTACAACAATCCCAATGACGTCACGCAATGATGACGTCATACAGCGTGACGGTAAATACAATGTTACAGAAAGTTTCAAACGATGTCCAGCTAAAAGACATTATCATGTCAAAATTTACAACATATCCAATAACTTTTTTTTATTACTTGTATATTACACCATTCCAACGACCCGATTACTCAAGTTTATTACTAACTATAATATAAGTAAGCAGACACGAAACACAATTATTTTAGATTTTATCTCATTGCCTGAACTAGTTTTTTCTCATTACAAGCTACATCAGAGGCTGCCGCTAGGAGCGCTGTCCGTCCTGTTTTGCTGACGGCGCCATTGTTTGAAAGATAGTTGTGTGTTGTGTAATATGTTCAAATAGTATGTGTGATTAAAATTGTGTCTGTTTGTTTAGGATGCCGTTTATATGCGTTTTTGTGTGTTTGTATGTTATTTCAGTAGATACATGTATTGTAATGCGACAAACCAAGGGGACCCACAAAACAGGAACCTTTAGTACATAAAGGCCAAAATAAATATAATTACATTACAATCTAAAACCCCTGAAGTACAATACAGAAACCAAACTAAAAAAACCATTGTACAATAGTCTTAAGTAAACATTTGTTAATAACATTAAGTTGTAAAAGTGATGTGATGACGGAAGGGTAGTTGTCAATAGTCAGACAAGAACAACTAGATGGTCTAGTTAAATTCTTCTCATGACAACAAACATGTGTAAAAATCAGTGGAAGTGACATGTGAAGACGCACTACAAGGTGTAGTGTATTCAAACGAATGTAATTGATAATAAGCAATTAAATTAAAATGGAATAATAGTGAGATTAATTATAAAGGGAAATGGTGAGTAAACAAACCAAAATATATTCAACAATAATCAGGTTAACAGTACCAGTGTAAGTGTGAACATGTATAAACATGGACAAAACACATGATAACACAAATGTATTCAAAACCTACTATCACAAATTAAGTGATAATAGTAGCTAAACTATATAATAGAGCTAAACTTTAACATTGATAATTAATTTTTCCCCACACCCCTGAACACATGAGAATATTACTATGAAGGTGAAGAACAATTGTCATTTCATGGAAATCACGAAAGTGAATAAAAATATTCATAAAAGAATGATAAATGAACCTAATTAGAAATAACTAAACATTAGAAAGGTAAGAGGAGTTGAAAGGAGTTTGTTTTGTTATTATGTTAATTAATTATATAGAGTTCGCAATGTTGTGGGTTAACTAATGCAAAGTTAGTTTAAAAGTTGAATTTTATGTTAGGTATTAAGTAGTATATAAGTCATGGAACCATGATTCCAAGTTAAAATGTTTATAATTTGTCTTAGAGTAATAAGAGGATGAGAAAAGTTATAATTCAAATGTAATCAAACAGTTAAGCATTAGTAGTATGTAACAAGGGTCCTAACAAAAAAAAAAAGATTAATGAACTAAAATGTAACATAGTAATTAATGTGAAACCATGACATACGCCACTGCTACATTGAACCAACTATTGTCAAAATTAATAGCCTAATAGAAAAACCAAATAATGTAAATTAGTATCAAACAACAGATTTAACAAATAAGCTATCTTTCAGGACTGTAAACATGTTTTTTCGAATATCAGAAGGTGCTAAACAATGTTTCAGAATATGTTAAACTGAACAAAAGGCATGACCTAGGCAGAAGGTTGAATATTAAAAGTAGTAGTAAAGTCAACTGACAAAAAACAAATCAAGGTTAATTAACAAAAACAAGTCATGATTATTAAGTGGATGTTCTTTTTTAGTAATGATACAATGTAATAAGAAACTTAAAGAAGTTTGACATGATTTTGTGAAAATCAGATACCTAAAGGGTCTATAAACCGAGTTTTTGTAAATGAAAAACGTTACCTATTAAGTAACATAAATATCGCAAAAGGGATGTCAAATTGTTTTCAATTAAGTAAGGAATACAACTATGTAAATCAAATTAAGCGAAATTATTAGGGCGTAACTTGTACTGGGAGGTAAAAAATCAGTTATTTGAAATAATACAAAATCCCATAATCCCAAGCGTAGCAGAATTAACCAATCAGGAATTAAAAATTTGTAAAAAATTCGTTGAAGGGAGAAGAGCAACGAATTACTCAATTGTTACATCTGAAAGTGAAAACTTTAACTCCGTATAACCGAGTGATAAAGTATATTTAGAATCAATTCTGAGTTGACCAAAAGCAAGCCAAATATTTTTAACAAGAAAAATTTTAAAACCAAGAGGAAATAAATAAAAATTAACAGAAAATATCCTATCAAGAACCGAAAATACACGTAAGAGGTACTCCATACACTAATAAACGCAAGATAAACGAAAAATCTCTGCTTGAAGTTAGTAAGTTTTAACCAAACTACACACATAATTTACTAATTCACAAACACCAAGGAAACTGCACGAACAATTGAACACACCAACACGGTGAAGGAAAACACAGAATCCAGCATAATTTCAGTGAACACTATAAACAAACTTAAATATTTTAAAAGAAAACTGAAAAGGATTAATTTCGTATATTTGACGTGGCGAGCAAGCGTCCATTTTGTCGTCATCACTAGTTCGACTGAAAGCGACGCCATTGTGGGTGAAGCCTTCGGTCTTCAAGTAAAAATAATTATAGTTTATATTCAAACCGTTTGACATTATTTGTAATAGTAAGTAAGATTCTTTCTTAATATTTGTGAGGCATTGTACTTCTTAAGCATTTCTGATTTTTCAATAGCAGTATAAAAGGACCCTTGAAAAATTAACATAAATTATAAAACCGAAATCTGTAACTGACGAACTGAATCAGAGAGACGAATGCGGCCCACACGATTCAGTCGCCCTGTGAGTCGTAATACGATTTATAAAGAATAAAAAATTAATAAACAATTTATTAATTGATTAATAATGATTAATTGAGAAAGGGGAGTTAATTGCTGAATATCGTTGGAAGGAACCAAAAGAGGTGATAGCCTATATGAGCCGAGTCGACAACCAGGCCGAACTGGATTTTCACCAAAACATTATTTTGAATTAACTTGTATTCAACCGACGAAGGTTGAAGAAAGAACAAATAATGATAATACTAAGTAATTAATAATAATTAACCAGAAATATAAAGAATTTAGTAAGAAATATAATACAATTTAATAAAACTGAATATTGAAATAATATAAAAAGAATTTAATTGATTAATAAAAAAATTTTTTATTAAATAAAATTAAAATAATATATAGTAATAAAAACGGCACAAAATAAGAATTATTGATCTGATAATAATTTATTATATATTACAGTATGTGTTTTTATAGACAACGTCTTAAACGAACAGACACAAGTTAAATCACACTTATTATTTGAACACATTACACAACACACACAACTATGGTCTATCGAACGACAGTGTCGCACATAAACAGTACGTACATTGCTGCTAGCGGCAGCCTGTGATGAATCTTCTAATGACAGAAAAATGATCTTAAACGAACAGACACAAGTTAAATCACACTTATTATTTGAACACATTACACAACGCACACAACTACGATCTATCGAACGACAGTGTCGCACATAAACAGTACGTACATTGCTGCTAGCGGCAGCTTCTGATGAATCTTGTAATGACACAAAACTGTTTCAGGCAGTCAGGTAAAAATATTAATGTAACATAATTGAATTTCGTGTGGGAAATATACATTACTAGTGTGACCCGCGTCTTTGCACGCGAATATTTGAATTTTAATAAGTATTTTAATATAATTCTTATTGTTTATGTCTATATGGCGTTCTGTCAGCTCGTATAACAATGTCGTATACTCGTTAGTCAATTTCTCTCCAAATCTGTTTTCAAGACTTGTACTATTTTAAATTGTACTAAATTATTATTTTGGTGCAACAGCCTTTATAGATTTAAAAGTACCCGTTTATAAAGCTTTTGGAGATATTTAGAAAGTACCTGTTAAAACAAAAACGCTAATTTTTTTTTATTTTAAGTGTTACTGTGTTAGAAGCATTGTATAACATTGAACGTTATGTTTTCCTCAATTATGGCTTTTATTTATTTCAGCAGTAAACTAAAAACCAAAAGCCGTTGTCACCTAACCTCACAAATGAAAACAACACGTATGTTTGCTTTGCATTAAGTAATAGGACAGTTTACTATTAGTATAGTTCTTCTTTTCCACATCGTAAGATATCGATACAATCCCATATTATATGAAACATCGAAAATGTACTGCAGGAATAAATAAAGGTACAGTTCCGATGCCCCTAAATATCATTTGTTTATTTACTTGTTACTATGGTAATTAATTCTGGTCTCCATGGTGTTGCTGACATCGGTTGAACAACGGTAGAACGTCTAACGAGGTAAATGTCTGTCAAAGCGTAAATGAAGGTTCATTTGTATCCCGGATCTACTTAAAATATATTTATTGTATATTTGTTGTGTGCAAAGTATTCGTGGAATAAAGCGCATAATGATAAAATTTATCACTATTATATTCACCGTATTATTTCCATACCTGACAAGTAAGAATTGATACACTGTACTACATATATCGGAAAAAGCAAACAATGGTTTTTGTTTGAACTGAAAGGCTTAAAATCAAAACATTTCAGCTTGACCGCACCATCCAACTGCAAATCACAAATTCTCAAATCTTACTGAAAACTACTTTGCACTTTCACTACTTGGGATCAGTGTTCTTCACGCCAAAACTAGTACATCAATTGGGAATTTGAATAGAGAATTAACTTGAATCATAAAATTGTCGTAACTCAAATGAATCTATAAGTAATATAAAATTGGCTTACTCGCATATACAAAAATATGAATATCTGCAAATTTCTTTAAGGTAGATTTTAAATTTAATAGGCCTAGTAAAACGTAAAAATTTATCACGTTTGAAAGGTGATGCTGAAAGGGTTTTGGGTTTGCTGAGAACGTTGTAGGTTGCTACGTGTTAATTTTTCTACGTTATGAAAGTGAAAAAACAGGTATAAATTGTTGCCTTACTACATCTGAAGTTAAGTTGTTGCACTTAACTGTGAATCTTTCGGTAGGCAGCTTCTTTTGTTGACGTAACGTTTGAGCTTTGACTATTTAAAGGGCAAGTAAAGGGCAAAGCCCTACCGGTATCTTGATACAGATCGCTAAGTAAAGGGCAACCAAAGATGAACAGAGAAACGATATCTGTTTCCAACAAAAATTATCTTAAAATGTGAAACACTAAAATATTAGAATTTATTCGCTCTTATTCTTCTTATATATGCGAGGTATTTTTCGCATTTTACCAAACGTAATGTATAGGCCTATGACAAGGTGTATTTGTCCATTTTGTATCTAGCCGTTGAATCTGATGAAGTTGCTACGTGCACAATTGGGGAAAAATTTTACACGTGAACAGTTTTTTAGTCTATTGAGTCTCGAGGAATTTGTCTTGATGAAATTTTACTGCTGCATGTGACTTTTTCACTTGCTTAACAAGGAAACAGAAGTTGGTGGTAAAATTAATATCCAAAATGCTTCTCCCTTGTGTGACCTAATGGGTCTAAGTATTTATATTTTCAATTATTAATAAATAAATTAACAAATCACACAATATTTTTAATTATACAATACATAATTAAGCATAATATCTTTATATTAAGGTAATGGTTGTGACAAAATTGCTTGAGCTGAATTAGAATTGAAATTCATACACCTACATGTCTACATATAGAATATATTAGAAACCTGGTTTCCCCATTCAAACAAATTACACTGTGACTCCTTTAATACTCTTCACAAAACCTTAATGATTTTGTGTGTGCGCGCGCGCGCGTGTATTAAGTAAATTATTTGTATATTACATTTTTTCTTTCTTACAATATACACGCACGCACGCGCGCCCCCAACACACACATTTATACATATAGGCTATAAAGTTTACTTGGCATAAATTACAAAAATTGTACGTCCTCGTTTGGCTTCGTATCTTTGATAAAGTGGACCAGTGACATCATTAATCGAAAAAATAGGTCTGTAACATTTCTTCATTCCAGCTGGTCAGTGTTGCAGTTCTTTATTTTAATACAAGCATCGGGTTTCTTCACATTTCACGTTTTAACATATTTGGTAATTAAAAGACCGAAAACAGTAAAACAATAAAGGTGAAATTAGATAAAGAAGTGTTTACGAATTAAAAACCGGAACAGTATTTTACAGCAACAACAAACGAACAAGTCATACCACTGGTATACAGAGTAATATACATTTTTTTTTTTTTTACTCCTAAAGGCAATGCCTTGTCGCTGTAGCCACGTCACTCTATCCCTTGCGATATTCTTCATTTCTCCATAGGACCCACTATTCACGACACTCATTGTGCTGCGGAAGTATGCAGTTCTTGGTCTTCCTTTGGGCTTCTTCCCCACTACTTTGCCCTCAAAGATGTTAGTTAAAAAAGCACTATGTCTGATCACATGCCCTATCAACTTAATCTAATTTAAAAAAGTACAAATCCTCTTAACCTGGATATCTTAAATAGTATTAATTGAGCGCGCACGAGAGCGTGTGTATGTGTGTGTGTGAGTGTGTGTGTCCGTGCAAAAAAAAAGAAACGTATTTTGTCAATACAGACTTACCTCAGGTTTTGTATTAGACAGAACTTGATAATCATTATTCGGGTGAATAATTTGCACTTGGTAGACAACTCTGAAAGTTCGATCACAAAAACACGGTGTAGCAAGGGATTTAAAGCCAATTGGTCTGAAAATGCCAACAAAATATTACAATAACTATGTCTAGAAAGCAGAAGTATAAAACTACACATCTATTAACATATTAGAAGATGTCTTAAAGGAATATCTGTTTAATATATTAATATCTGTCTGTTCACTTCATTTTATGATACTTCTTACGCCAAGGCCCTACAAACACAAACACCATCACACACACACACACACACACCCCCACAAATTGTTATGACATATTCCTTCAAAATCGTTTGGCATATTCATTGTTTACTACACATTTAAAGATAAAAACAGTATAATAACGGAAATATTTTTAATAGTTAGAGAGGTGTTCATTATTTTATCGTTACAAAGACCTATATTATAACTAGCCGATATTTGTTGTAGTTAAATTACTTACAAGTGTCGAGTGTCTACTCACCAGTTCGGCCGTTCAGATTCGTATTTTTTGCCTCAACGTCGGTTTGGCCAACACTTCATAGTAAACCAAAATTGTAAAGTTTAATTTTGGTATATTGTGTACTCAAATTTTAACTAAGTTATTAGTTGAATAAAATCAAACATACAGTTTAATGCTTTTATTAGGTTTATTAACAATTCTCAATTGGGTTCGAATTCTACAATTTCCTTCAAATTATAAATCTTATTTTTGCCCCGGCCTGTTTAATTATTAGCGGTTGGCTATTTTGTTAGCTAGCTGCTCTCGGGACTCATGTATGCAGTTGATTTTTTGTTTATTTATAATATCAGGTCGAAGTTCTTGTGACTACAGAAAATGTTGTTAATTTTACTAATAAAAGTACAAAATTTTACAAATACCATATAAATATTATAGAACAGGTGATATACTTATAATTATAGTGGTAATCTATAGCTACGGGATTTAGCGTTTGGGAGGTTATTTACGGTTAGTAACTTTTACGTTTTAAAACATATTCCTGAAAGAATCAATGTTGGATAGATATAGTTATTCAAGTTGAGGTGTTCATTAAATAAAAGAAAGTTCAAGTATTTATTAAAAAGTGATAAATGATGTGGAAAGTGTAGTTCACTTATTGTTGATTTTCTTGTGTTTTTACTGTGATGTATTTTAAAATATACTTAACTCCTTCGTCTCTGCTATCCAGGGTAATAATTCTCACGAATACTGCTACTTGTCCTTTCTTGGGTGTATCGGTTAATTACAGGTTTCGATTTTCGTAGTTCTCTGGTTAAGATATTTATTTTCCATCAGTATTCCTGGTTATGGCAGGTTCCTTCGTTCATTTAGGTGGTTCATATATTTTCTTCTTTCCGGTATTTGTTTTCCGTTACTTGGGGTTATTCAGCAATTCTTCCGGGTTAATTTTAATTTCTTCTGATTAATTTCCTAACTCCCATTGGTTGATAATTTACAACAATGTTATATCAAACTAACGTTTTTCTATACAAAATTATTAAATATCTTTAACTTATTATAACTCCCTTATACTACTTGTAATATTAAATACAATAACACCATTAGTTTGCTTTTTGTTTACAAATTATTTTGATACCACACAAGGTTACCATTTTTCAAATTATAACAGATCACTAATTTTTCATTTGGTTTTTCTTTTGTTAATTACATTTAAACTACTTATTTTCTATCCAGTTTTGTATCCTACACTATTGTTATGAAACCTAAATAGATTATATACTTTATTTTATCAATGGCTATTGCTTTGTCTTAAATTTCACAAATTTCTGGTTATCATTTATAGGCCTAATGCCTAGAGTTCCTAATTCACCTACCCTATACTCATTACAATTGTTTGTAGTCATTTATGTTAATTTTATATGTTACTAAACATCATCACTGAAACAAACTAACTTAAATTTATATTTTATTATTTTTAATCATCATTTAAAATTATATAACTACTTAATAACTCTTTTAGGTTCTGTGTCTAAAGTTTTTCATGTTTTGAAACCGGTTTGTTTAACATAATTTTCAACATAATAATATTTTGGTTAATTAATATCAAAGAAACCTATAACAAAATTGAACATTAGATATACACTAATATTCCCTTATAAACTCACTTTAGAGAATATAGACTAACTCCCCTGACTGTATTCAACCTAACATATTAGTCTTTTATCCTTAAATTCGATGTGGTTAATATAACTTTGTAAATTTTACTCATTAACAATAAAACAATATATCCCTTATCATACTTATACTATACTAACAAACTTCTTTAACATACTGGACAACAATTTTCATTGGTTTGTTTCCAACAAATATTCTTATATTTTAATACAACTTTTCCTTTTTTTCATTACACTAGGTCCATGATTACTTATAACTGTCCCTTATAACTTATACGTTTAATTATTATATGTTGGTTGATAGATGACTTATAATCTATTATTACAAGTTTATTATTTTATTTTTGACTACACTGCACTTTCTTAACTAGTGTTTATGTAGTTCATTTATTAACACTGTGTCCTATAATGGTTCATCATTGATTATTATCTTTCTTATTCATTTATCACTTTTTGTGTTTTGTGTTCACCTCCTAACATCTTAATCTAGATTTCATATATTTATCTTTGCTGGGTCCTATCAACGTTTATTACTTATCATCACCTTCCCAATGATTATTGTAATTCAAGTTTATTTTATATTAGTGTCTTTTGATTTATTAACATTCTTTTCATATTTTATTAGTATATTTGTTTTTACATTTCATTTTCTTTTTATCTTTCCTATACGTTACATATTATTTATTTTCCTATCTAATTTTGTACTTTTATTTATATATACTTCTTTTTAACACTCGGGTGCTTATAACTGTTGTTATATTGTGGCTTGAATTATTTTCTCTGTCTCACCTTATCCAATTTATTGGGTCTAGTCATCGTCATCGTCTTTGTCTAAGTCAAAATTAGTTAGTGGTGTTGTTCTATCAGTCCTCATTTAATAATGTTTTATTATTTTCCTTTAGTATACAGCTTTTCTTCCATTAATTATACCTGTAAATCTTGTGCTATCGTATATCACGTTACATAATGCTTCGCCGCCAAAATTGATTATTTCTAAAAATAACGTGGTTGATTGTTCTGAAATCATCAATTAAATTTTCTTCTCCTTTACTTTTCTTACAGAATATTGTTATTATCGTTGAACTCAATGTCTTCTGGTTTACATTTATTTATTCCATATTTCATGATTCTTGAGATGATATCCTTTTCTTCTGTTCTTTTCTAATGAGTGTTATATCCCTTGAAGGTTTTACTTCCCTAAACTTTTCTCCTTCTATTCATATAAACTGGTCCTAGTCAGAGGCCACGTTTGGCTCTATTACTCTGCTGTCCATTTATACCTATTCTGGTCATGCCATCTGCTCAATAAAAATGATTGCTGAAACTTATCTCAGCATACAGTACAATCACTATTTAATAATAATAATAAATAGTATATTTGCAACTAATATAATATAAAATATAACTAAAAAACTCTAGGGATTAATTACTCTGCTGTTATTCAGATCAACTGATTTTCTCTTCTTATTGATTTTTTCTGATTCTTTATCTATACTTGTGACGATGTTCTTAACATATATACTGTGTATTTCTCTAACTTACTTCGTACGATAGTTGTTTCCCACGTCGTTACTTCTTTTATCTTTTACAATTAAAATCTAATTTGTAGCTGTATCAAAAGTTATTAATTCAATTCTTCACCTTATAATGATAGTCCGTTAGTGGTTCATTGTCCTTTTTAATTGATCGTCTTGTCTTATTAATTTATTGTTAATTGTCTTGTTTGTTCTCCATAAAAATGTTATTTTTCGTTATTCCCTTTAAATTGGGTTATATAATTGCTTTGTGTAAGCTGTCTTTATTTCCTTCAAATTTTTTGTATTTTATCACAGTTTTTTATTATTCTTTATCATAGTTCTCTTTTAAAATTACTTGGTTCTGAACTGTGTGGTATTCGTTGTCCTTACTTTGTTTTTTCCTTCAAAATTATTTTAATTTAAACATTTGGTTGTAAGTTGTTCTTACTTCCTTTTTGAATTTAGACATTTTGTTCTTTTCATAATTACATTGGTTCAAATATTTTGTGTAAGCTGTTCTTACTTTGTTTTGTATTTTGAAATATTTTTTCCATTTCTTTTCCATTGGTTTGCTTGGTCGGTAATCCGAAAATCAGTCCCATTTCTCGGCGTTCATCTGCACTTAGTTTACCCATGGTCCATATTTTCCTCTGCACTTGTCGTTCGGATCACTCTGGTGTGCAGAACTATTTCCGTCCTTGTGATATTTCTTGCTTCTCCCTTGTATTTCATTTTTTCTACTGTTATTTTTTCACTTGTTTCAAGGCTCATCTGAATCACGCTATCGTTGACTAAACCAAAACGTCACTGGTACATCAATGATTAATGATATCACTGATATTTTATCATGTATTTCTATTTCTGTTGTATTCCATTTACCTATAGATTTTTTAAAGTTGTTACATGTTGTTTAAGTTATTTCTAAAATTTTGTTTGACCTCCTCCTATAATCTTGGAAATTCACGATTTCTTTATGGTCGGTAATTGGTAGATTAACTATATTAATTAGACCATTCCTTATCATCTCCGTTTCTTCTCGTGTTTTTACTAGTTCTTTTGTATATATTTTTCCTATTTTCTTCGTCTTCTCTTCCAGGTATTTATTATTCTCTTTGTTGCTGTTATTTTTATTCTCAGATAACAGTACCCTTTTGTATTCTTTAATTTCTATTTCCTTCCTGCTATCTTCTATTTTCTGATTTACCAGTTCCCTGTTTTTATTTAATGTTTCTTTAATACCATCAATTAATAGTCTACGATCATTTATTATTTCTTTCATATTCCCACCTATTTTCTGGCATAATTCTTCCGTGTGTCTACGGTTATCTTCTCTTATTTTACGGAATTGTTCCTTCAATTCTTCCTTCAACTATTCATTTCTTTTTTGAATGCCCTCCGTCAATCGCTGTTGAAAGGTTTCATTATTTTCGTTAATTATCTGCTTTAAGTCTTCCTTAGTACTTTCGTTTGTACTGACATTTTTTTCGTTTATTTGTTTTAAACTCTCCTCATTCGTGTCGAATTTTTCGTTCATTTGCTTAAAACTCTCATCATTCTTGTCGAATTTTCCGTTCATTTGCTTAACACTCTCCTCATTCCTGTCGAATTTTTTGTTCATTGGTTTCATTAAATTTTCATTCATTTGTTCTATAAATTTCATCAAATTTGTGTCTCCTCTCGCTTCCTTCCTTGCTACCGTTTCCACATCCTCAACCGATGTTACTTCCTTTTCTTCCATTCTCACTTCTTTCTCGGCCTCGTTCTCTAACATCTCGATTTCCTTTTCGGCCTCCGCCGCACGTTTCCTTGATGCGGAAATTTTGTGCATTTATTTTCTGTTTCTCTTTTCTGTAGCCGCCACTAGAATCTTATTAATTTAATTATAGAATTTCTTTATTAATTATAGCCCTACTAGTTGGTGCGCCAATTTATTACGTAACGGTCTGGCGTGTGAAAAACCCCACGTTGGGCGCCCATTT
This sequence comes from Magicicada septendecula, assembly GCA_034769895.1. Classification (NCBI taxonomy): domain Eukaryota; kingdom Metazoa; phylum Arthropoda; class Insecta; order Hemiptera; family Cicadidae; genus Magicicada; species Magicicada septendecula. The sequence continues at coordinate 211,226,559 of CM068369.1, read as the reverse complement.
ATAACTTGCCGATATTTGTTGTAGTTAAATTACTTACAAATGTCGAGTGTCTACTCGCCAGTTCGGCTGTTTAATTATTATATGCTGGTTAATAGATGACTTATAATCTATTATTACAAGTTTATTATTTTATTTTTGACTACACTGCACTTTCTTAACTAGTGTTTATGTAGTTCATTTATTAACACTGTGTCCTATAATGGTTCATCATTGATTATTATCTTTCTTATTCATTTATCACTTTTTGTGTTCACCTCCTAACATCTTAATCTAGATTTCATATATTTATCTTTGCTGGGTCCTATCAAAGTTTATTACTTATCATCACCTTTCCAATGAATTATTGTAATTCAAGTTTATTTTATATTAGTGTCTTTTGATTTATTAACATTCTTTTCATATTTTATTATTATATTTGTTTTTATTTCTCATTTTCTTTTTATCGTTCCTATACGTTACATATTATTTATTTTCTTATCTAATTTTCTACTTTCATTTATATATACTTCTTTTTAACACTTGGGTGCTTATAACTGTTGTTATATTGTGGTTTGAATTATTTTCTCTGTCTCACCTTATCCAATCTATTGGGTCTAGTCATCGTCATCGTCTTTGTCTAAGTCAAAATTAGTTATTGGTGTTGTTCTATCATTCCTCGTTTAATAATTTTTTATTATTTTCCTTTAGTATACAGCTTTTCTTCTATTAATTATACTTGTAAATCTTGTGTTATCGTATGTCACGTTACAATATTCAGGTCATGGAATAATTATGCCTGTAATTGTCAGTGTGTCCAAAAAAACATATTTACGATTTCAGCAACAAAGGATCCAATTACAAAAACATATTTACGATTTCAGCAAGAAAGGATCCAAGTACAAAAACATATTTACGATTTCAGCAAGAAATGATCCAAGTACAAAAACGTATTTACAGTTTCAGCAAGAAAGGATCCAAGTAAAAATACCTATTTACTATTTCAGCAAGAAAAGATCCAAGTACAGAAACATATTTACAATTTCAGCAAGGAAGAATACAACGTACAAAAATAAATTACCTTGAAACGTTTCCTTGCAAATAAAATGCATAGAAATCTGAAGGGTATCTGTTTCGAAAAATTACTCCATCGTACTGAAGTTGCAGTTGGTAATCTCCAGGCGTGGTGGCATTGTACAACTCAAATACATAGAAACTGTTTTTACCGGAGAAGAATATTGACTTTACTGGAATCCTCTGCATAGACGAAGTAAAGAATCTGAGTTTGCTTACAGCATGAGCAGCGTTAGAAAACCATATAAAATTTTTCTCCGCCGTCACTGTGATATCTATGCTAACGTTTCCTAAATACCTGCGACGATCAAAAAGAGGCTGGATTGAAACGGAATAAAATTTCGGTATCACGTCGTGTGGCAAATTGATATCGGTTTCCCACGGAGGTCTCTGTGCTCCTGATGAATCTGTGAACAGCAACAAATCCGGTGACCGTCTGTGTTATGACACGCAAAACTAATCTAACAGTCCAAAGCAATTTTCTGGTACTTATTATATAGTCAACAATTTTTAATTTCATTTAGTTACACACAATATTATTAACATGTAGAAATATGTACTCCTCTGAAGCTTGATTCCTTACCTACCTATTTCGGTTCTGAGTTAGACTCAGTACTGTCATCGAAATTAAACTAAATCTAATAATTACATGATAGTAGTAAAATCAAGTTACCACAGTTACTTGCAAAATTAAGCAATTTTTGATTAGAACAGCTTTTGGATTATCTTCGTGGCAAATGATTCAACAACTATTTGTTGTTTCGTAGAGTACTGGAAAGTACGGAGGAATTTTCTTTAAAATACGTTTTAGATGTTTTGTATGCCATAAACTCACTAACTCATTCTGTCCCTACCAACTGTACAACCTCATCTTCTATACATTGTGTCAGTGTTCAACGGGCTGCGGTACTCCAGATTTGTTCACTTCAAATTCTTCAGCTTACGTCCTCGTGAAATAATTATTGCGAAAAATAATAATTATATTTTGTGACATGGTGTATTGTGTACATAACACACACACACACACTACGTACGTATATTGGAACAGGAAAAGTTCTACTTGTAGAATAAACAAAATATATTTGTATATGTGTGAATAAAAAACTTAAAAGTATTCGTAATGAGTCTTAGCTTGAATATTAGGCTGAGGTTAGAGTTTTTGCTTGATTTGCCATCATGTGGAAAAAATAAACCCGTTTTGGTTTAGAGCGTTAGACTTCTCTGTGTGTGAGCGAGGCGAAAGAAAGAGAGAGAGTGGAGAGAAAGAGAGAGAAAGAGTGGGAGATAGTGAGAGGCATAGAGAGAGAGAGAGAGAGAGAGAGAGAGAGAGAGAGAGAGAGAGAGAGAGAGAGAGTGAGAGAGAGAGAGAGGGAGGGAGTGAGGTGGAAAAGACATACGTTTTTATGTGAATTGCGCAAAAAATTTATAGTAACATAAAATAAATGTGATAATTGGTGAACCTCGTAGATACATACGTACTAACAGACACGTCTTGACAGAAATTCAACTTAAAAATTAATAGATTTGAAAAAGTCTTTAACACACAGTGAAAGTGCAGAAACTTCCACAAGCGTGGTCAGTGCACAACGAATAAATGAGGATATGTGTGTAAAAATTCGGTAATTAACCCAAACTTTCTGTCAAAACAGAACAGCAGACAAGTCTAGAACGGCATAAAGAAATCTTTAATAAGTCTGGAAGGCTAAGGTTATGTAAGAACCAACACACTGGCGTCGACAGTTTGCTTGCAGGTCGTCAGCCTGGTATAGATATTGTAAATAGAACTCCCCTATAGTGTGTATTAAAATAATTAGTGTTTGTGTAATTGTAAGTTTTATCGAAAGTAAATTGTGACGTTCGGAAGCGTCTGGTAGCCTGCGTGCCTTACCTGTCCCTTCTCGCACTTTTGTAACTCCCGATAGGCGCCAAATTGTTTTACGAGAAAACAATTAAAAGTTTTTACCTGTATGGTTTGCCAGTGCACTAGTGTAAATTTGAATCGTTCGCCGACTGGCATGAAACCGATTCTCGTTTGAGTGGGGGAAAACGTGTTGCCAACTTGAATAATGTTGGTTATGTTGACTCACTGCTATTAAATAAAACATACATAATATTCTCTATAAATAAATACTGGACAGTTATTCTCGGTACGCATTTTTTTTTTATTTAGGCTCTGAATTATTAGTTCTTGTTAACGCTTTATACAAAATAATAATTGATATAATAATTTTAGCCTCGGCAAAATATAGTCGCTCAGTCAGCGGATTGCTGGGTTGGCAGTACAATGTTTCTATTAGATGCAAAACAGCGTTGGTTATTATTTACAAAATTAAATCTGCCTATAGAGTTCTTTTAAGTACGATACAGAAGTTTTACAACAAGATAACAAATTAGAACATATCATTTAAAGTTTGTGATCACTAAAGTTACAAATTAAATAGCTATAAATATAAAAATATAAAAAGCTATAAATTAAATATTGTGGTGTTGAAGTGTGACAGTGTCGTTGTGTAACATAGGTTATCATGTGTTTATCCAATGTTTACAAAGTTATTTCTTTATTTTATCAATCCTTGAAAATATATTCAGTGATAGTGAGAGCTTTATTATATAGGTAGAATTTTTGAAAGAGAATTTGTTTTTTAATAATCAGATAAATTCAGCAATACTCAACGTTAGTAGATACGATGGGTATTGTCAGTCGTCCATGTAAAGTAATGGGTCGATGTTGATTCTTCCTACTTCAGTCTTGGACTCAAAAAAATTGGTTGTCATCTTCTTCAAGTCGAATTACAGGTATTTTCCGGTCATCTGGATTAGTTTCGAGCTGGTCCTTGGTGTAGATTAGTTGTAATAGCCTCTCATCTGTTGTCCTGGTACTCCTTCTCAAAATTGTGGGCAATTATACTGTTTTTCTGTTGAAAATTTGGGCCCTTCACGGCGTGGCGTCTCTCCAGTTTAGCGTCACTACATAAAGTATTGTTCCTAACTGAAATTAGTCAATATTCGGTTGTTGTCATGGTTACTCAAAGTTTTTGATTGGCTGAAATTGGCTAAAGAGTATTGTTAGGGTATTTGAATTTTATTTAAACTGGTTACAGATCTTCTAAATGTAATTAATCTTCAGTACTCCCTTTTTAGTAGTAAATATTATCACCACTGTTCATATTTTGGCTCAAGGATTAATTTGACATCCAATATTATAGTGTTCACTTAGGTATCAACATTTTGACAGTTTTGTGAATTTTTATTTAATTATACTGTTTTCTTAATTTACATTATTATCATAATATTTCTGCCTTAACATGAGTGTCTATTTGTATTTCATAGTTTATGTGGTTTAGTCTTCCTAATGTCAGTGTTTAATTCTATAAATTGAAGTTTTTTTGTAGTTGACAGTTGAGAATTTGATTAGGCTTAAACAGCAATTGACTATTTTTCTTTAATTACTGATATTACATTTTATTCTCCTTGTAATGGGTCCTGATTGTTTTAATACAAGATTCTGTTCATTTGTTCGATGTTTAAGTCGGTTCTTGTAGTTGTGTGTAATTTTATTGTTTCCCTATATTAATTTGTCTACTGTCATAACTCATTTTTAGTGTCATCGTATCTGAATGTATTGTTTGTTTCTTGTTTACTGGTTTCTGTTGGTTTTAAAATCTTATTTCTTACAACATATAACATAACATCTAATGGTTTTAACAATTCCCATAGCTATAATTCTTATCATTTAAACATAATTATCTGGAACATAAACCTTGGTCATTAAAACATAATTCTTATTCATTTAACACATACTTATTTGAAATATATTATCCACTCATACTCTTCAGTGAGTAATAATTATTGTATAGTGTCATCAAAGGAAAACAAACATATAAACATTGATTAATCTTTTAGATTGTAATAGAAAATCCTTACCACTAAACTTATTTGACCTTGTGTCATTAATTATGTAACCTTATCCTATTTCACTATCTCTTACTAAATCATATAATGATTATTAATTGTTTTTATAATTTAATCTTATAGAAACTTTCTATATGGTGATTTAACATACTAATAGTCTATGTTTCTTAACTTTCCTAAAACTATGAATTGTTCCTTAGGCCTACAATATTAATTAACACACATTTAAAAACCACAGTAATTAGTGATTACTAATACTAACTTGAGTTTAATAATATTAGTTTGTGTAGTTAAATTTTGGGTGTCCACTCATATTGGCATTTCCACTATCACAGTCCTTCCTGTGTGTGGCCAATATTAGATCTCACTCACACATAACTTATCACTTATAATTTAGTTTATTCACTTATAAACTTTGGACACTGCTTTATCAGTGTTTTTATCACTTTTTAATGGAGTTTTAACACTAACACCTTACACTCAATCTTCTTTTAGTGTTACTGGTGGGTTAATATTATTGTATTGCTTACTAAAAAATTCTCTTTCTTACATCTATTTAGAAAATGTTCACCATCATTACAATTTACTACTCTCATTCTATTGTGTTTTATTGTACCACTGATATGTTAGTATCGTGCTAATGTGATTTGCCCTAGTCTACTCTATCTGTTTGGGTTATTGTGCCCTTCTATATCTTAAGTACTTAATAATTAGTATTTCTAACTTGTCTGTCCTTACAATTATTAATATTATATACAATTTTCATTAGTGAGTCTATTTCTTTGGTTTAACACAAGTTTTGTATTCCTTCTTGGTTCACTTTATTTTGTCATACTTTATACGTCACTTCCTTAGTGTTTTGGCTGATTGTATCATTACACTTCCATGTTAATTGTTTGTTAGTCACTATTCTTCTTATTTACACACTTATGTTGGTGCGGTGGCTAGTTCTAGTCCATTTGCAGTTGTCATTATTTATGTTATTCTTGGACCTTTGGGGCTAGTTCTACTCTCTCTCTCACTTACCATCTATTGGGCTATTCAGGTTAAATCGCCTTATTTCTGTATTTACCATTTTGGTTTGTTTGTTTGTTACTACATTATTAATATGAGTTACTGTTCTGACTACCTTGATATGTCTGATCGTTTTATTATTCTGATTCACCCATTCTTCAATTCTAATTCATCCCTTTTTATATCTAGTGTTAATGATTAAATAATTTATCTTGTCATGTTTTCTTCATTATAGTTAGGTGAAGATATGTACCATTACAATATGTGCCCAACGATGCAAACATTTGTCTATAGCAAAGCGTGTGAAGAAATTCACACCCTTTATCTATAGTAACGATACAATATTTTCCAAAATCAAACGCGTATTTATTTTCACAGGATCGTCCAACACAGATAGACAGCACAGTGTTCGTAACACCAGTCAACACCTGCTTTGCCGTCACGGCTGGGCTGGCATTCAGAGCATGGGAAACCGCGAAGTGTTCAGATGCCTAATTGAGGGAAGTCATTCGCCCTGAAGTGGTAACCCATCGTTACAGACGACTCGCCTCTGGGCAGTCGAGCCTATCGCCCATACCACCACACCTCTAAGCTCCTGCGTGCGATGCCTTACTTTGGCCACGGAGGCGCGCCTCAGGCTTGGTGACTAGCTGGAGCAATTCAGCTAAAAGATGTCCCCATGTAATACAAGCTACATCGTGTATTTGTGAACCGCGGCCTAACAGCTTGTGCCGAACTAGAACCTTGGCGTTCGTCGGGCTCCGGCCTAGACAACGCAAACAAACCAGGGCGCAAGACGTCCCGTGCATCTTCTGGCTGTCTGCATGTTCCTGGATTGTCGAGGTCAATATAGACCACTTAGGACTCACACACAGATACCCATGGTAAAGAATGATTATAAGGATTGCAGGTAACGCTAATCTGGTTTCGTTGTTTTAAAGCAGAGAAAGCCAGAGATAGTGATGTCAAAGATCCTACGTTAATAGCATTTGTAAATAATTCAGTGAAATTTAAAACTATTTTGTATGCGATTGTCAAAACGACTAACTTACAGAGAAGTATTGCATATATGCAATAATAAAATTTAATAAATGTAATGCTGTCTACGTAAATACTTTTTATAGGTGCTCATAGATTTTTTAAGTGCAATTATAAATTCTCAAAATTTTTATAGTTAATAAAGCCATATTACATCATTATTCCTTTACTTTATTTATTTTTAGAGTCAGCCACGCTAAATAAACTTATTTTTTTATTATATTTAGAAGTTAACATGTGCTGCTATTTTACTTTTAAGATAAATAACAGATTTTAAAATTAATTAAGTAAAGTTTCATTTCGAAACTAAATTTTTCGTACAAATTTAGTTTAAAACATTTTTTAACATACTGAACATTTGCTATCTCTATGATTGTTGATTTCTATATTTTGTACTGTGCATATATACGGTGTACATAACGGTAACGGTTATACGACCAGTTTATAAGAGTAGTTACATTTTAGAAATTTTTAAACTCAATCTTTTATTAATATAGGGAAATTTTGTTTCTTTTAGAATGTAAAATAATTAGTTCATTAGTTCTCTCTACACGTCCCTAGTGCTTGGACGTAACTCGAGTATCACAAATCCCATGACCTGTTCGAGTGTATACATAGATAAATAAAACTTTCAAATACATGGATATGTAAACCGTCTACATATGTGTGCGTGTGCGAGTGCGCGCGCGCGCGTGTGTGTGTGTTTATGTGAGATACAGACAGACAGAGGCAAAGAGATCCTATATGCTATTCCCGCAATGACTTTTTCCGTTCCATGAGATTTTGTGTTTATATTTCGGTGTTAGGTAGTCATAAATTTTCCAACTATTACTTACTGCTTTATTTTATTTCAGCTTAAAGTCCGTTAGTTTTATTTATTTAGCAATTTTACGCAATTATTTGCCTATTAAAGAATATAGAATAAAGTAGATTACATTTATTAATACGGTCCTTAACACATTTGAAATGATCAATGGTGTTCAGTTAAGGTAGGGTGTTGACTGAACTAAATTAATAAATTGAGAAAAAACACATTAAGGAAGACTTGATGACTCCCAAAACCTATCTACCTTCTTGAATAAGCAATCGTACAGATGATATCCTCGTTTTCAAAAACTCTTTCTTTACTTGTTTTCGAAAGAGTTAAAGATACTCTTTTAATTTTAATTTCCAAGACTTTTTGTTTCTCAGACTTTTCAAATCAAAAATAACCCCACAGTAATCTCGGACTGTACAATACGTCTTTATGATTTCTCAAATACTATATGCCACGAGGATTCTAAGACAGACGAATATTTTAAATTTTGTATACTTAGAGGTTAATAGATTAGACATCGTTGCATAATTAAAAGGGTTTAACATTCTGATGATTCTTTTAACGTTTCTTTATTCTTCTCAATTCTACCCTTCACCAGCTGTTTTGTAACCCCTACGGGAGTTACATTAAAAATTTAATAACTAGGCAATTTGGCCTAGAGGAAGCAAAAAATTGGCTGGAACCCATGGTGACAGGACTTGCAATTAAACAAACGCTTGATTAACAGTAACAACCTTTATTAAAATTTCCTCATATCACTTGCACAGTTTAAATACCCAGACATTGTATAGCATACCATTTAATTTCAAAATCCACTCTTAATTTTTCTTTGTTTTACAATCTGCACATATGCATACATACATTGAACAGGTGTTCATCTTACTAATAATAATGATAATTTTAAACAAGGCACATAACTGGCGGATGCCTTAGTAGTTAAAGATTATTCAAAATATAAATGCATAATCACAGATCTGGTTGTAGTCACCATTACTGTTCGTTGATATAGTTGATCTAGCAAAATTAAATATAGATAAATATTTACTCAATATGAACGATCCTTAGCGGGTACAGTCAACAATAGATTACTGAAATACTAAATAACGGATCCTTCACAAATTTAAGCAGGATATAAATTAAAGCAATAAGTCATAATGAATTACATGAAGATTGAAATGCAAACTTTAAACAATTAATATTTACTGAGAAGTTATCATTTTCCATCTTACTACACATTCTGAATTCATTTTCTAAAACAGTACAAAATTTGTAATGACCCTTCAGCTTTGAGCTTCATTTGGCTATCACAGTTAAATTAATTGAAAGGGTTAATAGCAGGTTTCAACAGATTATATCCTGTACTCTTTTTAAATCTTAATTTTGAAAATTATTCAATAGTTACGAAATAAAACACTATACTTCAGAAATTCTTGCTGCAAGTTGTTTACAAGTATTTAGATTTTCATTTAAGTCGAAACATATGTCCACTGTTGCTCACTGAACTAGTAATGGAATGTTCCCACCTGTTTTAATGACTGACTTAACATGACGAAGAACTCTGGTTACTCTAGTTGAAACGTGTGGTGTGTGTGCGGGTCGGAGGTCTGGAAGTCAACGTTCTCTACGGCTCAGCGATGCTTGAAGGTCTTGGATGCATGCTGGTTCACTTGACGGCTTCGGGGAGTAACATGTTGCTAGCTTGCTCTGCCCATGGTGATAGATGGTCAAGTCACCATGTTCGAAGCCCCAATCTCCTGTCTGAATCAAGGACCTGGTGAAAAATAATTTTTTGTAGTTGCTGTCATCGCTAGGATAGCCTTTTCACACTTTCTCGTCAACGAGCACACTCCACACTCAATGTCACTATCTTGCTAATACTTCAAGTGCGTTTCGTAATATCTTTACATTCAATTACACCATGGCAATGATTCTAAATATCTATAGCTGCGTTAATATTAACGTTACACAAAACCCTTTCATTACAAATTAAAAGACCAAAATTCCCTGAAGTAATTGGATTTTATCTCTTTTAAGTTTGAAAACCTTTTCGTACTTAACCAAACACGTGCTCAGTACCTGGAGCAACATGTGATTCTTGGACGGCAAAAGCCTTAAAAAAAGTGACTTTAAAATCCCGGATCACACACACTTACAGACAAAATGTAAAAATTATAATAATGATAATACCCATGTTAAATTAGTACCGAAGAAAAATAGTACTAACCTGAAACAGCTTTATAATTTACTCGCTCATAGTGTGCAGTACGTTACATATATACAGGCACCTCCCCTGGAACCGTCAGATGATCTCTCCGTGAAAATGGTGAACGAAATGAGGAATTGAACAACGTTGCTTCAGCCGAAGTCGGCTTGGTAAAAACACACGTTGTAGATTGTAAACTTACAGGATCAGCTGACCACAACGGCCGGTTAGATTAACTCGTCAAGCGGCAAGGCACGGCCTGGCTAAATATCAAAGTCACCACAGCAGGCTTACAGTGAAATACGTAACAGTATACGTAAACGTAGTTTCGACGGCGACATACGACGCGATCAAGGGCGCGTAGACTAGCGGCGGCACTTCAAATGCAAAATATTTGCTAGAAACCATCTTCTACTACATTATATTAGGCCGTGACTCGGCTAGTCACGGCACACCCTCACCCCAAAAGGGCAACATGGTTGCCCGCAAAAAATCCATTAACTCACAGTCTACATGATTGTCTTGGGTAAGTCTCAGAAAATATACGCTCTTAGGAAGACAGAGTCTCAGAGAGAAAACGAAATAAGCGGAAGGAAGAAGTGGAGTGTGTATGCATGTGTGCCTGAGTGTGTATGTGTATAAGTATGCAGTACTGGATGCTGACCTGGCCAGGGCCAGCACCCAGCGACAAGAGACAGAAGAAGAAAAGAACAAAGACGAGATTCGGCGTCTACTCTATCTCTGACCTCCCAAGGCCTCCTAAACTTACGAACTGAGACCCCAAGAAGTCAATTAATGCTCCAAACAACACAACCATTTTTCCAACACTCACACACCCATGCTCTTATGACAAAACTTCAACTTAGATATGTGAGTGGTGACCCTCTCGACATCATTGTCGGGATCACCCAACTTCACGGTTACTGGTGAAACAAAACGAAGAATGCGGTATGGTCCGGACCAACGATAACAAAGTTTGGCGGCTCTTTTGTCGACGGCTGAGCTGATCGGGTAGCTTTGGCAGTAGACCAAATCCCCAACCTTGAAGGGGTTAGGAGTCCGCCCCTGATTGTAACGACTACTGACGCGCTCGTGCGCACGAACCAAATTCTTCCGGGACTCTTTCCACCTGTCTGCCGTTCTAAAGGCTGCATTACTTGGCAGAAGATCGTCTATTTTCCATAAGTTAGCCAATGGAAGTGTGGGCGAGAATCCGAACATCATCTCAAAAGGAACGGCCTTATGACTCTCATGGAGGGCCGTATTGAACGCTAACTGTAACCACTTAAGATTCCAGTCCCAACAATTCTGTTGCTTTGCGTGGTAAGCAATGAGAGCCGATCTAAGATTCCTATTGAATCTCTCTGCGTGGGACGGCTGAGGGTAGTAAGATGAAGTGGTTACATGCTGGATGCCATTGGCGAAACACATTCGCCGGAATTCGCCAGAAATGAACTGTGGATCATTGTCAGAGACAATGATGGCCGGAAGTCCGAAATGCTGAAATACATGGTTCTGTAGCGCGAGAATGGTGAATCGAGCGTTTGCCTGCCGTAAGGGCAATAGCCAGACAAACTTAGAGAAAGCATCCACACAAACAAGCAGGTAAGAGTTACCAGACTTGCTACGTGGGTAAAGTCCCACGTAGTCGATGAATAACTTCTCCATTGGTCGGCTCGCCACGTCCGATTACAAGAAACCCAACTTAGTGTTTTGGGCAGGTTTCCTTAACCCACAAAGATGACACGCCTTCACTCTAGTCGCAATGTCCCTATCCATGCCCTTCCAGATAAAATGTTTCCTAATACTGGAAATGGTCTTTGAAATCCCATTATGTCCTCCTACTGGGGAATTATGGCAATAATTGAAGACCATGGGCACTAACTTGCTAGGCAGCACGATCTTAGGGACACGTCCTTTTCTCTCCTTACATCACAGGAAGCCCTTGGACAAGAAATAAGGGACCTGTACGTTACCCTCTTTTAAATTATAGATGATCGGACCCAACTCTTCATCATCTAACTGATGGGGTAACACATCAGTAAAGGCTAGTGGGAAGTCTAATAATAAAAAATAGGGTTGCTTACTTTGAACTCCAATGGTTTAGGAAAACATACGGGACAAGGCGTCTGCAACCACATTTTGTGTTCCCCTAATGTGTTGCACCTTGAATTTGAACGATGAAATTTTAACCACCCATCTTCCAATTTTACCCAGTTGCCCGGGATGAGCAAGAAGCCAAGAGAGAGCCTGCTTATCGGTCTCGGCAGGAACTCAGCACGTTCCGAGAAACGCCTGAACTTATCTAGAGCATATACCACTGCCAAACACTCTAGTTCATAAACGGATGACTTCTTTTCTTGTTGGGTCAAGGTTCTGGAGATGAAAGCCACTGGCTGCCTATCACCATCAACGACTTGGGACAGAACCGCCCTGAGCGCAACCGAACTCGCGTCCGTCTGTAGCACAAATTTTTGGGAAAAGTCCGACATCCTTAGTAGAGGAGGTGACATAATCGCTTCCTTAAGAGCCTCAAAGGCCTTCTGGTGTTTCTCCCCCATCAAAATTTCGCCCCTTTTTTCTTTAATTCATTTAAAGGGGCAGCGATTTCCGCCGCATTGGGGATGAATCTCCGATAAAAATATACCATCCCCAAATATCTTGCGATGCCCTTGGCATCCCTGGGTGGGGGAAAATTTCTGATGCCCTGGGTTCTCTCGGGGTCCACCGTGACACCCCTATGTAAAATTAGATGTCTCAAAAATGAAATTTGGGTCTGAGCGAACTTCACCTTCTCCGGATTGACAGTGAGGCCGGCACTCCTCTACCTGCACATCACCTCATTTAGATGACCGAAATGTTCCTCATAACTCTTGCTATACACCAGCAAGTCATCAAGGTAATTAAAGATGAACTTGAACTTGACATCATGAAACACGGTGTCAAGTAGACGAGTAAGGGTTTGAGCCCCTACCGCCAAACCCATGGGAACCCTAGTATATTGATATAGGTTCTACGGGACACAGAATCCCGTCTAGGGCCTGCTCTCTTTCGACAACGGGATTTGATGATATGCAGAATTGAGGTCAATGATGGTAAAATACCTCGCCTCACTGAACCAATCAAATGCCGAATGCAGATCGGGAAGGGGAACCGAATCCACCTCAATGTTGGCGTTTAATTTGCGATAATCTATTACGATACGGTGCTTACCTCTAGGCTTGGGTATCAGGAACGCTGGACTGGCATAGCTGGAACTAGAAGGTTCAGTTACCCCTTGCTCTAACAATTCTTGAACCTTCTCCCTCAGAACTGTCATTTTTGGAAGGGCAAACTTATATGGGTGTGAGCGTACTACCTAGGAGTCAGTTAGTCGTATTTTGTACTCCAAGAGCTGTGTGAGCCCAAGGGCAGGAGTCAACACCGTAAGGAACTGCTCACACAACTGATGTAGGGCGGACTGCTGGGACTGAGTGAGATGGTGTCTAGATGTGTCGGGGCACTCTATCTCTTGGATATCTTCCTGGTTCCCTGATATCCAAGGAAAGGAATAACAACTCCCCGATTGGACTTAAAATAACAGTGGTGCCCTTTGATGTTCAGCATGAAACCACTCTTAGAGATGAAATCTCCACCCAATATACAGTCGAATCCCAGAGCCGGAGAAACCAAACCAAAAAACTCCACACCCAAGAAAATCCCTCGATCTTAGTTTAAAGGAAACTACCCTGAAGATGGGCTGAATTTCCCAGGATGCCGTCCAGCACACCACTGAAGACTATTTAGACCATTTGATCAAACCCTGGTGTTCAAGATCCCCGCACACTCTAGATGAAATAATGGATCTGGCTGACCCGGAGTCAACTAATGCTCTGAGTTGACTCCTTATCAAATCCAACAGCAAGAAATGGCATACAGAGGTGGCCTTAGAGATGGTTTGGAGGACCAAAGAGTTGGTACCTACCGTCTGCCTAGAGACACGTATCCTGGAAGACCCGCGAATTAGAGGGGAAGATATCCTCCGACTTATCCCCTGGTTGCTCCGTTTTCTTGGTTGTGATCCCTCGGAGAAGGCGCTGGACGCGCGCGACCTTCCGGACAATTTCGGGCAATATGCCCTTGTTTATTACAGACGAAACAGACTGTGCTAGAACATCCGCCCCTGTTACCAGCGGACTGCAAATGTCGAGGTTGGGATTGTCCAACACGTCGCCCACCCATTCGGAAATCGGGCTGACGTGTAACTCCGGGTGCTCTTGACTCATCGTTGGCCTGTATGGCCCGGGACATGACACACAATCTGTCTAGGTCCGCAAAACAACGGGACGCTCCGCAAACACCAATCGTGATCTCTCCTGGGGTGTCACCCCTTCTAATATTATCTGCATAATATCTTGCTCGGACAATCCCAACCCAAGTATCCGCGCAGAATTACTGATATTATGAACGAAACCGGCCAAGTTTTCGCCATTTGATTGAACCCGATAAAAATGTTTATGGCGTAACTGCTCCAGCAATCGACCGGGCACGAACGCGTCCAACACCTCTCGATGGAAAGATGTCACACTGCCGCCGCATCGTAGTGTCTTAGCGACCCGCTCAGCAATGGACCCTCGACAGTAAGGATACAAAAGCTCGAGAAGAGTTCGATCTGATATTCCGGGAAATCTAACAATTGAAATAAGGTTTCAAGAATGGTATCAATCTGTTCACATCCAGCCCATCTACCACTGGCAGCTGCTGGATGATATTAGAGAGCGGGTTAGGCAGTTTATGATAGGACGCAGCGGCCATCCTCGAGAAAACAGGCAAGTGACCAGCTAGTTCTTGAGTCTGCTCCGCTTCCAACACCGGAGGTCGGGGAGATACCGCAGGCGTGCGTGGTTGAGTGGGTAGAGGGGCCAGCAATGCCGTCGCCACCTGGTCCATCAGCGACGTAACTGCGGTGTTGGTCTCAGAAGTTCCCGGTTGAGCTGCCAAGTTCTTCAGTCGGTGTTGAAGATGCTGCAAACGTTGTCGTGCCCTCTGTCTAGCTCTTGATCTTGCTGGGGCCGACTCAAGACCCTCAATCAACTCCTGCAGCTCTCCCCACTTCTCGTGGCACAGTTCTACTTCAGCGACCACATCGGTTAACGGTTAACTTAACCGTGGATGTCACGACACCAGCGGCGACCGCGTCCCTCAACTGCTTCCTCAGGGAAGCGACGTCCCCCTGCAGCCTCCTGCTCCGGGACCGAATCTCAAACTCTAGCTCGTCTTTAAGAAATAATTTGAGATTAATATTACTCATCATAGAGCCGCCCGAATATACAACGGACACAAAGTAAATATGACAAAATGAACACAGAAGAAATACACAGGAAAAACTTGAGTAGCATCAAGTGACTTCAGGGTCCTTTAGCGATGCAAGAGAAAGGGGTGAAGAAGGGGGCAGAACAAGATTCTAAATCCATAACACAAGAAAACATTCAACCACACTAATAGCACAAACGAATACCATGAATAGAAACACCCAACACAATACAACATTTGAAGAATATAAGTATGCAACCCAACAACTAAACATCTCTTATGAAATCATCATCCAAATAAATCCACATAATTCAAACACTTCTATCCAATAAAGTATGGATTAATTATCACTTAAAGTCCATAATGAGGGTGCATGGCCCGACCATACCTCAATCGAACAAAATTTTAATATGATTTTCTATTATATATTATAACATCGCCAAATTCAGATCAGTTCTGATAACAATAAATATGTAAAAAATGCTAAATAATACTATATTTTAATAAATAAATAATGCGGAGAGAAAAAAAAAATGTAATTAAGAAAGAAGGAGAAAGAGTAATAAACCAAAAGTGATTAATAAAGAAGCTCAACTACTAGACTGACAGACAAACGACATTGACCCAACCCCAGAGATTGGCCAGCTACGAAACAAAATAAAAGTAAACAAGAAGAGAAGTGAAGGAGAAGAAAAATGAAAACAAAGAGAGAACAAACCAACGATGAAGAAAACAAAATGAAACACGTCAAAAAACCTCAGACAAGGAATAAAAAATAGAGAAGGGAGAAATAATGTAATCAAAAATAATAAAGAAAATGAAACCGGTTAAGAACCAAAATAATTAATGAATGTTAGTATTGATTGAATCACAATTGTAAATAGTAAGTAATAAAAAACGATAGCTAAAAATACACTAGCCAAAGAGTTAGGAATACATGTAAGTTGTTAATAAAGAAAGACATGATATTAATAATTATATATAATATGTGTAGAGAAAGAGATTAAAATAGTGAGAAGTAAACGGAAGTTAACCTAGTGAAAGTGAACTTACCCTAAAGTGAAATGATAGAAAAAGAAACACCAATAAATTACAATGAATACAAAATAATTTAAAAGTGCAAGTGATAAATAAATAAAAATATTGTCAGTAATAAAAATAGTAAGTGTAGAGAAGGCTAAGATAAAGACTTAGTAAAAATAACCAATGTTTAAGATTTAAGAGTGAACTATAACATTTAATAAAGTTATTATGAATAATATTTAAAATAAAACATTGATTCAGTAATAATGAAAACTGAAGAGTGGTATTAACTGTAATAATTATGAAATAATATTGTTATAGAACTTAAGAATGTATTGTAGAATTTAAAGGTGAGAATCACAAGAAAAAGTAATAAGATGATGTTAACATGGAAAGGAAAGCAAAGAGTTTTAGAAAATAAGTATGTACTAACCATAAGTAAATACCCATGTTATAAGGGGAGAGTAATGAAACAAGTTCAATAGAGGTGAGATTGTTTATGACCCGAACAATAAATAAGAAGTAATGAATTGTACATCAATATTAAATAATAAGTGTTAATTAATTGTATAAACAATTGTTTATGAATAGGAGATGGATTGGGTAATTATCCCAAACATAAACCTAAATGTTATATGTTATATGATGAAATGGTAGTAATTAATAGCCATATTATTGACATTGGCAGAGTAATTAAAAAATGATGAAAGAAAACAATGTTTGAGTTATAAAAGAGAAAACTGTTAGTAAATAATTAGCAAGAAATATTGAATAACACAGTTGTTACACACAAAAATCACACAAAGACTGAACCAAAACACCTCCATAGAAAATAAACCTAATTATAAAAACAAAATAACGATCTAGGACAAAATGAGATATAATGTGAATGAAACAATCAAAAACCAGTAATGGCTACTTAGTACGGTGGGTCGAAAAAAAATAATTTTTTTTTTCAAACGTTATAGTGCTTAACAGTGTCCTGTGGTATGTAGAAAAAAATGACATCAAGAAAAAAATATCGGTTGATATCTTCCGTTCGCGCATCACCGCTAAAGTTTGTAAAAATTGACAAAATCAGATATTTTTGAAATTTTTTTTTACAACTACCATAATTATTTTAAAAATGCTATAGCGCGTTTTGTTTAGTTGAGGGTCCCAATAGTAATTTCAGTAAAGAAATAGTTGATATTTTAGTATTAACCGTTTGCGCAATCTATTGAAAAACGGACAAAATATCGGTTTTTTCAACTTTTGATATGCAGCTCTTCGCCCGTTTTGTAGTGACAAAACGACCCAGAACTAAGGTCTTCCCACATGTAATTCAATTTGACGAATTACGCCATTTTTCCATCCAGTGTTGGTTGCAGTGCCGTCACACCCGATCACTTCTAGTTTGTCAAGAGATAATCCAATCTGTGAAATATAAGATATTATACTGATAGCTATGTCAGAAGCTGAACTGGTACTGGGAGAAACATGACCTATGTAATTTGATCCCGGTTCACTAATTTATGAATAATGTTCTTCTTTTTTGCTCCTTCGAAAGTGCTTTGTGTTAAATTTTTCTACAAATAATGTATCATCCTATCTGCCACCAAAATAAAGGCCATAGATTTCTGTTGTCTCTTTACTTTGCAAACCAGTTCTAACTAAGCTTTTCTCCCTTTTAATTTTACATTTGTCCACTACGTGTGAAGTATCTGATTCCGTAATTAAACCTATGTCTTGTAGTACACTCGAAGCGATGGCAGCAGTTGCGCGATCAGACACACAATAGCGATCACTATTTAAAGCTGTGGCTTTTAATTTGATTCGCATTTGCCACTGTGGTTTCGCAGATGATGTAGTAGGTTCTGGTTCAAATTCAGAATCAGAATCGTCATCCTCAGAAATATTAGGTGGACGATTTGAATGCTTCAAATCTGAATCTTCCATGTTTAAGGTGACTTCCTGTTGTTCGTTTGTTTGACGCTGAGGACTCTATTTGTGGAATATATCGCATTTTTCGCTTTAGTTTTTCGTTATCTCTTTGAGTTTCCTTTAGGTCCAGTGGGCCAATTTTCCCTAATCCATATTTCCTTTGCATAAACATAAATCGTAACACTATTACAGGAATTTTCTATTCTTTTTCACAAATACAGTCAATTGATAATGGACATTTACATGCGTCTGGAGTTTTTTTTGCATGTACATTCTATATTGATAATACATTTACATGTGGCAATGTCAAACAGGGAGGATGCGTTTATCTTAAACTGCACAATTTTTTTTTTGTATGTTGTTTTATCTTTGTCACGGCAGTATGACTTTCAGAGCTTATAATATGAATCATGGTAAGCACTAATAAGCTGAACTACTCTGTACTCAGTCACAGTTGGGATGGATGATTTGTCGTACAAACACTTAACTTTATTTGCTACTATAGCGGCAACTTTTGAGAAACTTACCCTCTTATTATTAGTTTCACATGATAAGTTAAATCTCTCTTGAAAGTAGCAGCGGAGAACATCTTCATGCGTCGGTAGCCTATTTCCTAATAAATCTCTTGGATTACCAAATATAGGACATTCAAAATCTTTTTCTAGTTATTATGCTAACTTCTGAAGTATTCATTATATTAGCAATCACTCATCATCATCACAAAACCACGAAAAAAAACCGCACTTAAGTTCGAAAATGCACTACAGTACGATAACGTCACTAAAACAACGCTCTAATGCCAGTGGCAGATTGAACTCAGGGGCACAAAACACACACACACAGGTTGTAACAAGTAATATTCAGTCGAAAGAGGTACAGGAGTGGGGCGCGGCGGCCGGACGTGAACTGGGGCGAGCGGTAAAATAGCCTCAACCAGGCGATTTTCGAGCCTACTGCGCGAACGGTTAATACTAAAATATCAACTATTTCTTTTCTGAAATATACTATTGGGACCCTCAACTAAACAAAACGCGCTATAGCATTTAAAAAAAATTATGGTAATTGTAAAAAAAATTTTGAAAATTATCTGATTTTGTCAATTTTTACAAACTTTAGCGGTGATGCGCGAACGGAAGATATCAACCGATATTTTTTTTTCTTTATGTAATTTTCTTTCTACATACCACAAGACAATTTTAAGCACTATAGCGTTTGAAAAAATAATTATTTTTTTTCGACCCACCCTACTACTTAGACTTGAAACAGGCCTAACGGTCAAACATAAACAAATACTAATTGTATGAAAATAGCCAAGTAATTAACAAATCCAAGGTGACTAATTAACCAAGGATAAATGGTTAATATTATTAAAAACAAAATATCAAAATAAGGAGTTATATAAACAGAGAAATGTAATTAGTAAATATTAAAAATTGTAAACTTAGAAAACATGAAAAAACCCAATATTGTGGGATACCAAAATAATCTTTGTGAGAAAATACAAATGACAGTGCTAATAGTTAATAATTAAGAAGTAAGATAAGAGAAGGAAGGAAGTCAGAAGATATAGGAAATTATGAAAAGAATTCAAATTTTGATAACAATGGATTTATGTCAAGCTGGCCCAATCAGAATAGTTTGGTAACCATGGAAACAACGGTTGAAGAAGAAATTACCGTTGAATATCATTACTCAGAAAGTGACGCTAAGGAGAAACAGACGCCAGAATTCAGAACAACCTATTTTCTTATTTAAAATGTTTTAAAAGTAAACTAAATTATCCAAATTGAACGAGAAGGAGGCTGACTATCACTGAACGCAATTACCTGATGAAGAAGACGTTTTATTTCCTCAGACGAAGTGAATAAATTAATCTAAATACTTTAAAAAAGATGCCCGAAGCCCGAATAAATGAAAACTGAATTATATTGCGGCCACATTCCTTCATTCCCGACCAACAGAGTAATCACACGCTACAAAGCTGTTAAGTATCCAATAAATTATCCAAACTTCCGAACTAACGCACTTTGAATATTTCTCACTATATTGTGAAATACCACTGAATCAATTTTATTCTCTTTCAAAGATTAAATAAAAATATTAAAACACTGTATATTGATCAAATTATAAAGATAACCTAGCATTAATGTACGAACTTTTAAAACACATGTACTACACTTCAACAAACCATTTATAGTTACACGTTACAATATTTAAGTAGAAACATTGTAAGGTTGTGTATTTTTATTATTGTAATTGCATCTGAGCCTTTTAACGTGATCAAAAGAATCCAGACGATTTGAACGAAATCATTTGTTGACTTATTTGGTAGAACGATATACTGTATCTTAATCACGTTCAAAATCGATTGTAAAACTTGGAGAGAAAAGTCTCATAAAGAAATAACCAGTGCAAATTTATATAAGAAATCAAATATAGCTTGTGTCTATGAAAACAGTAATATCAAATCGCTAATAAATCAATACTGTGTATGTAAAAATGTGTTTTATTTTCAGTAGGAAAGTGTATTCTTAAAACAATAATCTACAGCGAACGTCTCTGACGTGATAACTAGCGCTCAAGCAGCGAATACGGTAACTGCCAGCTCGATCACACAACTCGATAAACGGCGGGACAAATTGAATCCGTCACAGCGTCTGAGCAGAATCGCTAATAATAAGACATTTTTAATTGCTTTGATTAAACAATTTGGCGCCACCCGGGAATTATACACTACTAGTGACCCTCAGATCGGGACTACGATACCTGGTTATCCGTACGTTCGCTACGGACTCAAGCATCGTAAGTTGCGTTAATGAGCGAGGACGATTGGTAAGACACACATACACAAGTTACACTCTGACACACTTCTACATTTTGCAGAATATTTTAAGGACGACGTTTACACGCTTGCAGAAGTAAGACGGACGGCAGAGATTTGTAATAATATATACCGAGCAAACAAACTCTCATCCACCCCAATAACAGCCAATTAAATCAAAACAACGGTACGATCCACTTAATGAAATTACATAATGGCATTCAATATTTGGGGATCCATCCCCAACAGGTTTGGCCAGATTACGACCAAACTCAACAAGGTCTGACGGGACCAGGGGTATGAAAAAAAATACTTTTATTATTTTTTTTATACAACATTAACTGAAACAGTACCCGAATCCCATTTAATTCAAAAATAAAGTTTTAAATCAAAGCTGAGAACTAAACTCGACACAACGCCCATAACTAAACCTGCATACAATAAATGACCACCCACATATAACTGTGTGTGAACCCTAGAAACTCCCACACGTTGCTTCCGGTTTACAATTAATCCTAATAACTTTTAATATAATTTTATAGCATTCCGTCTAAAAGACATAACATATTTAACATAATGTAGAGCACTTGTAACCTTAAAATATAACATACACATAACAATTGTAACACACAAACACCATAACATTTCATCAACTATTAATGTTCACATCACAATAAATTTCAAAAATCTTAAATCTCATTTCGTTTTCGAAAGCACTACACAATGTATACATATATGTGTGATCACTCCACTTTCTTCAAAATAACCATATCGAACGCTAACCATATATTTGAAGCTAACACCCCTTTAGACTTCAAATAATTATATAAACCTCAAATTCCATTGCAAGTTCTGCCACATGGCCAGCCATAGATCTTAATAACCACGCTCTCAGCTAACATTTTGTACCCCTACGTGAGTTACATTAAAAATTTAATAACTAGGCAATTTGGCCTAGAGGAAGCAAAAAATTGGCTGGAACCCATGGAGACAGGACTTGCAATTAAACAAACGCTTGATTAACAGTAACAACCTTTATTAAAATTTCCTCATATCACTTACACAGTTTAAATACCCAGACATTGTATGTATAGCATACTATTATTTTCAAAATCCACTCTTAATTTTTCTTTGTTTTACAATCTGCACATATACATACTGCAACGATACGTTTAGCATAAGTATATTGTAGCGTGACAGAAAATCCACTACATTTTAAGTCATGTGAAATCATAAAGTTTAATTACACCAACAAATGTTATAATAATATTGAATGACATTTAAATAAATCAGAGGAATGAAACACGATAAAATAAAAATCCTCATTACATTATATATAAAAACCACTGTTTTAAAAACCAAAGAAAGTATCGAAGCAACTCATCAACTCATAGTATAACATCAGTAAGTTACCCAGGAAGCTCAGAGCAGTAAACCAGTTATATAAGAACATATCAAGAAAAGAGACTCAATTAAAGAGTGGTGAATACCAAAATACCCCAAAAACAAGAAGAGGGAAGAATAAAATTTGTGAACAGGAAGAAAACAATACCCTGAAACCTGTATAGAAGAATAAAGTCAGTTCAGTGAATAAATTAAATGTTCCAAACTAAACCTCAGTCGAGATAACACCAAGTACCTTGGTTTACCCAAGAATGAGGAAGGAAGACCAGAAGAGTGAAGACTAGACGAGGGACAAGAATGAAGACTAGAAGAGGGACAAGAATGAAGACCAGAAGGAAGATACGAAGAAGGACAAGAAAGAAGACAGGAGGAGAGGAAGAAATAGTATGAAAGAAACACCGTAGTAAAACCTATTATTATATAAACTACTATCAACCCCAAACCCGAAAAAACTATGCAAAAGAAAGTATAACATACCCAAAATCTTATAAAATGTAATTATTGAGAAAACTAAAGTGCTGTATAGCGTTATAAGAAGTGCACCGGCTAAAGCTATTGTGTAATAAAGAAAATAAACTAGTCTTAACGGTCCATGATTACTAAAGGTCTGGTCTGAGATAATAAGACTCAAAATATCAGAACCAACAGTGAAAGTGAATTTGTGTAAGTGTTTTTTAAAAAAATGCAATAAACTTAAAGTTGGTGATACTATAACTTAGTAGTATGCTATATCACAACTTTGATATCTAATAATAAACAGCATAATAAAATAATAAAATGGAAGATTTCCAGTATTTTATTATTTTAAGGTAAATCTTTATTTACAAGACATTTGTAAAAAATGATAATAAATAGAGTATGGGAGTTAATGTTTACTGATGTAGGGGATCACAATAATAATGGTTTAAACCAGAAAGGACTGGTATTAATATAGTATTAATAGGTGTAAAATGTTTAAATAGACTGTTATTTCACAGTCCTAAAATCAAGGTGTTAATAAAATGTATTTGTAAGAGTTATTAACCAATAAGATTTATGTTATGTGTTTTTAAAAGAATTATGTTTGATAAATAATAGCCAACATACCATTAATAATGTTCTAATAGGTATGCTATGTTAGCTGAAGAATAGTTAAAAGGTATATGTTCAAGCCATGTCTGCAATATGTTCAATGGTGCAGATTGATAAACAATGTTCATAATTAATTATTTTAATAACTGTAGTGTTAATTAACTACTATACCACACAATAAGTTATAAACCATGTTATTTTCATATAATTCTAATTATGTAAAGTCAGAGGAGGAATTAAGTTTAAATTATTTGAGAAGAAAAGAAATATATAATTCTAAAATCTAGGCCATTTGGTGAAATCACAGAACCAATATAAAATAGTATAATTCACTTATAAATCCTGTAAACTACCAAGATTTATATAAGATAACTCAATTAACCACTACTAGGAATGATCCTATGAATTAAAATGATAATAAGGAAATATACCTTAACATTTTGTAAATTTTCAAAATATATAAATTAATTAATTTTAAAGAGCAATGTCAAATTTACAGATTAACACAAAAAACCAGTTCAAAGGTGTAATTTATATGTATTTAAGGAAAGTAAGAGGAATATGACTAATTAAAATGTATTATAATAGTATTAATAATATTTAAAATGGAGGAATTTTGTATAAAGACGGAAATCCAATTTTGAGCCTATATTTCCAAAGTGTGAACAAAATTTGTTAATTTCCATAAAATGTCTACAGATATGGACTATAATACATCAATTTAAAGGGAATGAGATGGTTAAACCGATAATAAGGTTCATAATTCATAAAAGAGATGAATAAAATAGATAAATTCTATATATAATGTAATATTTTATCATGTGTACAGGTAATCGAATATGTTAACAATACTTTTTCAAGGATTAACTGGGCCAGATTTATGACCAAGTTAATTAGTCTTTTGTTGAATATCAAGCTGGACAGTTGTGTAAAGAACGTTTCTTTAAAATCGAGTTGAATATGGTGCTAGCGTTTAGCCATTGAAATAAGTGAACGAGAGTTAGACGGATTAGACACTTTTTAAAGCTAAAGCTGTTAATACATTCACGACAATAGTGAAAACAAACACTTAACTCTATAATACGAGTGATAAAAACAAATAAAACATTATAATTAAACTGATTCATTCTGAAATTCCTAACCATAACTTGAAAACTTAACCGCAGAAGTTGAACACATAGAAAATAAACTAACTAACACAAGTTTACACAGAACACTTCACCAGAATACACCAAATAGATTAACAGACATATTACACCAGTGCGGGGACATTTTAAACCTTAATGAAGGTAATTTTATTGTGATTTTCTGACACGACGCATTTGCAGTAACCTAGACCAACCCGAGTAGCGGCCATCTTGAAAACGAAATCTGTTAACTACATCGCAGTGACGTCAGTCTTCATTGGTTTGACAAAACATTTATATTCAAATATTATATACTGGAATTATTTAAATACTATTGAATAGTAATTATTGTGTTTTTATTTTTAATTGTTAATGTTATACTTTCTCGTCACCCTTCTCTGACTATTAATTCTAATCGCTCAAAAAACCTGTCTTTTAATATAATATAACATAAAATTTTGTTCTGTATGACACAATCGATAATTCCCGAGACAGAGTCGATAATTGCTCTCCATCGATAAAATATCGATTATTTATTTAAAATTGTCAATAAATCTTTATATTTCCATTATTTTGTATCTGTTACTTATTTCACAGGGTAATTTAAGGGTATTTATAAGGCTGAAGGACTTAAGTAAGAAGAATATATTCTATCTGAACGAGATATTGGACCAGTCAGAAAAGTCACCAATCGATTATTACCTGGAGTTAATCTATTTAACTCCAGACTTGGTTCAAATCTTCAAGAAGTGCTCGACGGTCAATAAATACCTACCTGTTATTAAAATTTTACAGAACCTTTTTTTTAAAACAGATGTGTTTCTCATTTAAACACATTTATTAACATAACAAATTTATTTTATTATTTGAAAATTCTATTTTTATTGAATTTTCCATATACATTTTATTCTTTTGTAACGACCGGCATACAGCGGTCTTGGTACCAAGTGGCTAGCCCAAACAGCGGGGCTTGATTTGATTACACCACAGAAAGGGTCTTGTTACAATATGTATCAACCCCTGACTGAGGTATGATAACAGTTTTTCGTATATAAGTATAAAATATGTAAGATGTACATAATAAAAAGAATATAATGTACGTTATAGATAAGAAAGAATGTAATAAATATAAGGAATATTTAAATTTAAGTAAATCAAATATTGTACGTAAGCATGCATATGGAAACGCATGACTTTGTTGGTTTTTAAATGTAACGAAGGGGAGCTATTAACACGCTAAGACCGGCAGAGGTAACGTCAGAGCGGCCTGCCGCTGCTTGTGTATCAGTCTGCGTGTGTGTGTATCTGTACATGTGTAAATAACAGACAGGTTCAATTATGCAAAAGAGGGTGGAAGATTTCACACAGTTTTTTAAGGATTGTACGTGAATCATAAGTCACACCAATCAGCGACATATGTGAATACATAGCTGACGCCTGGCGCTTCAATTTGGCGTTAAG
Source organism: Magicicada septendecula (assembly GCA_034769895.1). NCBI lineage: Eukaryota > Metazoa > Arthropoda > Insecta > Hemiptera > Cicadidae > Magicicada > Magicicada septendecula. The sequence goes on along the minus strand of CM068369.1, from coordinate 211,200,403 downwards.
TGGTCATTAATCGTGGGAATGGTCCAGACACCGTGTGAAATTTTGCCATGGCTGTCGTAATTTGCACAGAGTAACAACCAAAATTTGCAGAGACAAGGTTTAATATTATACCTAACTATTAGTGTAATAATATTTATAAAAAAGTGTGCGCTACATAAAAAACGCGTAGGTTGAAAGCGATGATGAAACCGTCGCGCCGGCCAGTCCAAAGTTGTCAGAAACAGTTTCCAACAGGAATTGCAACGAGCAGCAGTATAAAACCCCAGCGCGCGACACACTTCCAGCGCAGATCAAATTCATTTAGTAAGAGGAATCCACGCATCTCGACAACGTAAACTTTACAAAGTGTAGTAATGTTTTGAACAGTATTTAAATAAACTGAAGTGCGATGGAACCGGCATTACGTCGGTGCAGTTATTAAAAAGCAAGTGATTTAAATAAAAGACTGTATTAATGAAGCTGCAAGAGTCATAACTACGTACAACTTCTAGACAGCAACGAGGGACAAGAAAGAAGAGGACGAGGAACTAGACATCTACGAGAGGACGCAGGGACAGCCTATGCAGCTACCATCCAGCCGTTTATCATCAAGACTAGAGGTCCACGTCAGAACTCAGCATCCAGGAGACGGAGCGAGGAATTCAACGACGTAGAGACAAGAGGAGCTGATACCGAAGAGGATCAACGAACTCGAGAGTCTGGAGGACGGTAACAACAATTTAAATGGGTGCAGGAAAAATGCAGATGAACTCGAACATTTATTTAACATTATAAATGACCCTGAAGTCTATCACCAAAAGTTAGTTTCCATATTCAAGTTTACAGAATATTAATATTTTTTTACTTAAAGAATGAATAAATAATTTTTTAAATATATAAATGAGAATAGAGAATATCATAATAGTAATCTCATAATTGAATGGTCAAGAAAGAACCATAGTTTATTATATGTTGTAATTAATTAAATGAGTAATTTTTAAATATGAGATTTACGTAATGGTTAATTAATTGAGACATTAAAAATATAATCAATTAACGTAAAGAAGATTCTCTATTAATTTTAGTACGTAGGCTTTCACGGCCGGTGTCATTATAATTATCTAAAACTTCCGGGCTGAAAGGCTGTGGTCGAATGCTTGATCTTCTACAGCTAGACGTTTCGGCCACACCACCGGTGGCCATCTTCAGTAGCAAAAAGTGTTCGAAATAGATGGTACGCCGAACACGTCTCCCAATGAACTGGGAACAAGCAACCACCCGTTGCTTGTTCCCAGTTCATTGGGAGACGTGTTCGGCGTACCATCTATTTCAGACACTTTTTGCTTTTCTGAAGATGGCCACCGGTGGTGTGGCCGAAACGTCTAGCTGTAGAAGATCAAGCATTCGACCACGGCCTTTCAGCCCGGAAGTTTTAGATAATTATAATTCTCTATTAATATTTAAATAATATTTGAATTAATTAAAAGTTGCATTTACGTGGTATACATTGGAACCCACACTTGTAAAGACTAAATCAATATTTAAATGTTATACGTATGAATTATGTTTCCTATTATATTTATATCTGTTATATGTATATGTCTGTGTACTATTTCAGGTCATATATAATTTATATGTGTATATATTATGTCTTAGAAGTATAAGAAATCAGAGTTACACATATTATGAGTATATTATATTCGGATTGAATATAAGGGTTCATATAACAAGAAACCCACATTGAACAATTTAAATAACATGACAATTTGCTATTTTTGAATAAATCAAATGAATATGCTTTTCTTGAAACAGTCGTACTAATTTCACAACTACTGCTCAATCCTCTGTACTCTTTACTTGTAAATTAAAACTTATAACGTTATTCACGCGCTTATCCACACTCAACCAACGACCAAAGCCTGCGACCCAGCCGGGGAACATCAAGGTAAATACTGCTGAAGAAGAGTATCACCTCCGAGACGTGGGTAAGTGCGCGCATACGAGTAAGAGCGTATGTGTAAAAGTAAGTGTCACAAAATAACGTTGTAATACATATATAGAACAGGTCTTCATCTTACTAATAATAATGATAATTTTAAACAAGAATGCATCAGGCACATAACAGGCGGATGCCTTAGTAGTTAAAGATTATTCAAAATATAAATGCATAATCACAGATCTCGTTGTAGTCACCATTACTGTTCATTGATATAGTTGATATAGCAAAATTAAATACAAATAAATATTTACTCAATATGAACGATCCTTAGCGGGTACAGTCAACAATAGATTACTGAAATACTAAATAACGGTTCCTTCACAAGTTTAAGCAGGATATAAATTAAAGCAATAAGTCATAATGAATTACATGAAGATTGAAATGCAACCTTTAAACAATTAATATTTACTGACAAGTTATCATTTTCTATCTTACTACACATTCTGAATTCATTTTCTAAAACAGTACAAAATTTGTAATGACTCTTCAGCATTGAGCTTCATTTGGCTATCACAGTTAAATTAATTGAAAGGGTTAATAGCAGGTTTCAACACATTATATCCTGTACTCATATTAAATCTCAATTTTGAAAATTAATCAATAGTTACGAAATGAAACACTATACTTCAGAAATTCTTGCTGCAAGTTGGTTACAAGTATTTAGATTTCCATTTAAGTCAAAACATGTGTGCACTGTTGCTCACTGAACTAGTAATGGAATGTTCCCACCTGTTTTAATGACTGACTTAACATGACGAAGAACTCTGGTTACTCTAGTTGAAATGTGTGGTATGTGTGCGGGTCGGAGTGTGCCGTATCTAGTCGTTACGGCAAGAGTTCGTTATACTGAATCTGTGCAATAGACTCTTCCATTTGTGTAGTTCGCTTTGGATAGTGGACACTCCCGCCACCTATGAAGCGTTACTGTAACCTACAAATTGGTTATAATTGAATGGGTTGCTTTCGTTGGTTTGCGTATGTGGACGCTACCTGTCTGAGATTTCGGTCAACTGTACTTTGAGTTCACGCTGCTTGGAGCGGGGTTTGTGGTGGTGAAAGTGAGCTGGGGGTAGAGTCGTGTTGGTGCCCAGTCAGCTGTTCTCATCAAGACTTGTCTTGGAGGTCGGCGTTTGAAAAGTTGTTTTATTTTTTTCAAGGCCTGGGTTTTTTAAAATTAATCATGGCAGGCTAAGTGTAAAGTGTGCCGGCGGGCCTCTGGGAAGACCCGGTCCCGGACCCGGTCCTGTGAAGACCGAGATGTGATTTATGTGTGAGTAAATTGAGGAACTCAATTGCACGTGACACTTTGCAAAATTGTACAGGTATGGAAAATTAAAAAATTATTAAATTTTTGCCTGGGATGCGCTTTCGCGCTGCTTGCTTTTGGAGTTAAGTGGGGCCTGGCTGGTTTTTTAACAAACAAAAAAAAAAGAACAACAGTTGCTTAATTCTGGATATTTTTTTTTACTTCTCTATATACTGGTAATATAATAGGCAGGTTGCTGCAGTCTTTGCAAATTTTTGAACGCAAGTTTTTAATAAGAGAAAAGTCTGGTGAACCTTACTAGTTTCTTATGTGACTAGTTTCTTATTCGACAGTAATAGCTTATGTGCAAAATTTTTACCAAAAAAATAAATAAATAAAAAAAATAAAAAAAATAAAATAAAAAACTTAAGAAAATGTGTTAGGAATTGGCCAGTGTGCTCATGGGCCCGAGTGAAGCAAAATTCAGCCGAGTTCCTTAATATCTCGTTGTGTGATTCAGTGTGTTCATATCATTGTCTTGTGTTGAATTGTCAAAGCATGTAATGTCCAGTACAATTTTTTTACTATAATCTGTGTGGAACTTATATTGTGGCTGCCTTTTATTGGAACTTGTAAATCTGATTATTAAAAGAGTTGCAGATCACCTACAATTGTAACAATACATTGCCCTGTACTAGAACTGTAATTCAGAAGTATTCAGCCTATTAATAAAAATGACTGAACTGTTGTACAAGATGAAATTTTCACTATTTATATATATTTATAATATTTGTATATTTATATGCTTATAGTTATTTTAATTCTCTATCAATGTACAGTGACCTTTTTAAAATTCTTTTGTAGATGTATATACTCATATTTAATTTCATTCTCTATCCATGTACAGTCACTGTGAAAATTCTTTTGTATATGTATATGCTCATAATTCCATGCACACAACATATTACATGGCTGAGAGATATATGTACCTGACTATTTGTTAGTTTTTTTAATAATGGTGCACTCTGAAATCTGCAAGCCTTTGTGCTACTCAAGTTTATGCAGGTTTAAGGAAAATTGAGCACATGCACTTGTGAATTCCACACAGAGTGTATAATCACCTATCTTATGTCTACATTATATTTTCCTAATTATATGATTCTCTTTTTTAATTTTTGATTTAGATTTCAGAGGGCGCATGTTGTTATGTAATATGATTGTTTAAATTGTTGTGGCTGTAATGATTGTTGTAGGATAGAATTGCTTGTTAATGCTTGTTAAATGGTTTATAAAATTGTTGATATTATTGAAAGTGTTTATAGTACAACCAGAGGGGGACTGAAAAGGAAAAAAAAAGACTTAGTGTTATTAAATGTTATATTTAGAAAACCTCTGGATTTACTCTTTGTACTTATCAATATTAATGTAATTATTTCTAAATAAGGAAATTCTATTTGGTGAAGGTTCAAAGGGACTGTCGATGCTTGTTGGTGCATGTCAATGGTGATTTGTATGCCATGTAAGAGATTTTAAATGTTTACATATTTTATATAATTCTAATGGAATACCTTCACCGCCTGAATTCTGTGAAATTTCATTGTAACAAAACCAAAATATGATAGCCTCAATAAATTTGTTACTTTCGAAAATTTAAAATTGAGGTCACCTCATTCGTCCAATTCCCCAATGGTTACCTCGCATGTGGACATTCTTCCACTAGGAGGCTTCTCCTAGTTCGAGTGAACAAGTGAGCCGGTCATCAAGGTAAGTGGTAGTTTTTTTAAATTTTTTTTGTGGATGTCAAACTTAGAAAATGTGTCAGATTTGGAAAGTTACAAATTTTGTTGTGATGTCTTTGGTGATGAGCGGCTCACAAATGGTAGCAGAGCGTGGTTGGACGTAGTCCTGGCCACCTCTGAACCGAAATTCGGAAATGGATGAGGTGACCTCCATATCTTAGTTGGACATGTTATGTCAGTTGTGATGTGTTACTAGTGTTGTAAATCTTGGTCTTTGGGTGCGGTTGCCGGGCCGGGACTCCTGGGGGGGGGGGTGAGCACAGCCTGGTGATTCCTGATTGTTTATCTGTTTATGTTTAAGTGTTTATCTGTTTGTTTGTGTTCTTGTTTCGTCATTGTCTTTGTAGTCTTTTAGCACGTCATCTTGATCTTGGTTCCGGAAAGGTAAGAGAAGGGATGGATGTTCGCGTGCCCTCTGCGCGGTCTTCTCTGCCTTGTGAATCGGGTCCGCCCACCCTAGTGTGGGAAGGTGGGCCAGTCATGTGTCAAGGATTGATGATGCCTTGTTTGCTGAACACGGCTGGTCGGTCCACGAGGTGGACTGTTCTCGAAGGGTACTCGCATATCAAAGTTGTAGCACCTTGTTAGCTTTCGGGCGTGAATATGTGAGTACCAGGGAGAGTAAAGTGGTGATCACCGGAGAGGGTGACGTGTTGGGCGGTCCCGAGAGTTTGGCATGGAGGAGAGGACTCGCGTGGGGGATGGTCGCGGGTCAATGAGGTCAATGGTCCTCGGGTTTGGTTTTCGGGGGGCTTCGCTGGAGGGATTGTGTTTTATGGTTTTACTTTTTAGCGTTTTATTGTTTTAAGGTGGGGTTAATTGGAGTTTTAATGTTTTATCGGTAGTTTTAGCTCCTCTCCTTTCCTTTCTTCTTTCTATTTTCTATTGCTTTAGGCCGCGGCCGCTCACACTCCCCGTACCTTCTACACTTACACACACCCAGCTTCAAACCCACACACACCTTGTCCTTCCTTCTGGTGTCCTTTCGTTTTCCACTTTCGCCGGATTTTATCTTTTTATTGGTTTTTAGTTAGTTCCCGCTTTTCCTCTGGTGGTGGCAGTCCCAGTGTCGTCCAACCCGTTGGACTCCTTTTGTTGTGGGGGTGTGCCGTATCTAGTCGTTACGGCAAGAGTTCGTTATACTGAATCTGTGCAATAGACTCTTTCATTTGTGTAGTTCGCTTTGGATAGTGGACACTCCCGCCACCTATGAGGCGTTACTGTAACCTACAAATTGGTTATAATTGAATGGGTTGCTTTCGTTGGTTTGCGTATGTGGACGCTACCTGTCTGAGATTTCGGTCAACTGTACTTTGAGTTCACGCTGCTTGGAGCGGGGTTTGTGGTGGTGAAAGTGAGCTGGGGGTAGAGTTGTGTTGGTGCCCAGTCAGCTGTTCTCATCAAGACTTGTCTTGGAGGTCGGCGTTTGAAAAGTTGTTTTATTTTTTTCAAGGCCAGGGTTTTTTTAAATTAATCATGGCAGGCTAAGTGTAAAGTGTGCCGGCGGGTCTCTGGGAAGACCCGGTCCCGGACCCGGTCCTGTGAAGACCGAGATGTGATTTATGTGTGAGTAAATTGAGGAACTCAATTGCACGTGACACTTTGCAAAATTGTACAGGTATGGAAAATTAAAAAATTATTAAATTTTGCCTGGGATGGCGCTTTCGCGCTGCTTGCTTTTGGAGTTAAGTGGGGCCTGGCTGGTTTTTTAACAAACAAAAAAAAAAGGAACAACAGTTGCTTAATTCTGGATATTTTTTTTACTTCTCTATATACTGGTAATATAATAGGCAGGTTGCTGCAGTCTTTGCAAATTTTTGAACGCAAGTTTTTAATAAGAGAAAAGTCTGGTGAACCTTACTAGTTTCTTATGTGACTAGTTTCTTATTCGACAGTAATAGCTTATGTGCAAATTTTTTACCAAAAAAATAAATAAATAAAAAAAATAAAATAAAAAACTTAAGAAAATGTGTTAGGAATTGGCCAGTGTGCTCATGGGCCCGAGTGAAGCAAAATTCAGCCGAGTTCCTTAATATCTCGTTGTGTGATTCAGTGTGTTCATATCATTGTCTTGTGTTGAATTGTCAAAGCATGTAATGTCCAGTACAATTTTTTTACTATAATCTGTGTGGAACTTATATTGTGGCTGCCTTTTATTGGAACTTGTAAATCTGATTATGAAAAGAGTTGCAGATCACCTACAATTGTGACAATACATTGCCCTGTACTAGAACTGTAATTCAGAAGTATTCAGCCTATTAATAAAAATGACTGAACTGTTGTACAAGATGAAATTTTCACTATTTATATATACTTATAATATTTGTATATTTATATGCTTATAGTTATTTTAATTCTCTATCAATGTACAGTGACCTTTTTAAAATTCTTTTGTAGATGTATATACTCATATTTAATTTCATTCTCTATCCATGTACAGTCACTGTGAAAATTCTTTTGTATATGAATATGCTCATAATTCCATGCACACAACATATTACATGGCTGAGAGATATATGTACCTGACTATTTGTTAGTTTTTTTAATAATGGTGCACTCTGAAATCTGCAAGCCTTTGTGCTACTCAAGTTTATGCAGGTTTAAGGAAAATTGAGCACATGCACTTGTGAATTCCACACAGAGTGTATAATCACCTATCTTATGTCTACATTATATTTTCCTAATTATATGATTCTCTTTCTTAATTTTTGATTTAGATTTCAGAGGGCGCATGTTGTTATGTAATATGATTGTTTAAATTGTTGTGGCTGTAATGATTGTTGTAGGATAGAATTGCTTGTTAATGCTTGTTAAATGGTTTATAAAATTGTTGATATTATTGAAAGTGTTTATAGTACAACCAGAGGGGGACTGAAAAGAAAAAAAAAAAGACTTAGTGTTATTAAATGTTATATTTAGAAAACCTCTGGATTTACTCTTTGTACTTATCAATATTAATGTAATTATTTCTAAATAAGGAAATTCTATTTGGTGAAGGTTCAAAGGCACTGTCGATGCTTGTTGGTGCATGTCAATGGTAATTTGTATGCCATGTAAGAGATTTTAAATGTTTACATATTTTATATAATTCTAATGGAATACCTTCACCGCCTGAATTCTGTGAAATTTCATTGTAACAAAACCAAAATATGATAGCCTCAATAAATTTGTTATTTTCGAAAATTTAAAATTGAGGTCACCTCATTCGTCCAATTCCCCAATGGTTACCTCGCATGTGGACATTCTTCCACTAGGAGGCTTCTCCTAGTTCGAGTGAACAAGTGAGCCGGTCATCAAGGTAAGTGGTAGTTTTTTTAAATTTTTTTTGTGGATGTCAAACTTAGAAAATGTGTCAGATTTGGAAAGTTACAAATTTTGTTGTGATGTCTTTGGTGATGAGCGGCTCACAAATGGTAGCAGAGAGTGGTTGGACGTAGTCCTGGCCACCTCTGAACCGAAATTCGGAAATGGATGAGGTGACCTCCATATCTTAGTTGGACATGTTATGTCAGTTGTGATGTGTTACTAGTGTTGTAAATCTTGGTCTTTGGGTGCGGTTGCCGGGCCGGGACTCCTGGGGGGGGGGGGGTGAGCACAGCCTGGTGATTCCTGATTGTTTATCTGTTTATGTTTAAGTGTTTATCTGTTTGTTTGTGTTCTTGTTTCGTCATTGTCTTTGTAGTCTTTTAGCACGTCATCTTGATCTTGGTTCCGGAAAGGTAAGAGAAGGGATGGATGTTCGCGTGCCCTCTGCGCGGTCTTCTCTGCCTTGTGAATCGGGTCCGCCCACCCTAGTGTGGGAAGGTGGGCCAGTCATGTGTCAAGGATTGATGATGCCTTGTTTTCTGAACACGGCTGGTCGGTCCACGAGGTGGACTGTTCTCGAAGGGTACTCGCATATCAAAGTTGTAGCACCTTGTTAGCTTTCGGGCGTGAATATGTGAGTACCAGGGAGAGTAAAGTGGTGATCACCGGAGAGGGTGACGTGTTGGGCGGTCCCGAGAGCTTGGCATGGAGGAGAGGACTCGCGTGGGGGATGGTCGCGGGTCAATGAGGTCAATGGTCCTCGGGTTTGGTTTTCGGGGGGCTTCGCTAGAGGGATTGTGTTTTATGGTTTTACTTTTTAGCGTTTTATTGTTTTAAGGTGGGGTTAATTGGAGTTTTAATGTTTTATCGGTAGTTTTAGCTCCTCTCCTTTCCTTTCTTCTTTCTATTTTCTATTGCTTTAGGCCGCGGCCGCTCACACTCCCCGTACCTTCTACACTTACACACACCCAGCTACACACCCACACACACCTTGTCCTTCCTTCTGGTGTCCTTTCGTTTTCCACTTTCGCCGGATTTTATCTTTTTATTGGTTTTTAGTTAGTTCCCGCTTTTCCTCTGGTGGTGGCAGTCCCAGTGTCGTCCAACCCGTTGGACTCCTTTTGTTGTAAGGGGGTGCCGTATCTAGTCGTTACGGCAAGAGTTCGTTATACTGAATCTGTGCAATAGACTCTTTCATTTGTGTAGTTCGCTTTGGATAGTGGACACTCCCGCCACCTATGAGTCGTTACTGTAACCTACAAATTGGTTATAATTGAATGGGTTGCTTTCGTTGGTTTGCGTATGTGGACGCTACCTGTCTGAGATTTCGGTCAACTGTACTTTGAGTTCACGCTGCTTGGAGCGGGGTTTGTGGTGGTGAAAGTGAGCTGGGGGTAGAGTTGTGTTGGTGCCCAGTCAGCTGTTCTCATCAAGACTTGTCTTGGAGGTCGGCGTTTGAAAAGTTGTTTTATTTTTTTCAAGGCCTGGGTTTTTAAAAATTAATCATGGCAGGCTAAGTGTAAAGTGTGCCGGCGGGTCTCTGGGAAGACCCGGTCCCGGACCCGGTCCTGTGAAGACCGAGATGTGATTTATGTGTGAGTAAATTGAGGAACTCAATTGCACGTGACACTTTGCAAAATTGTACAGGTATGGAAAATTAAAAAATTATTAAATTTTGCCTGGGATGGCGCTTTCGCGCTGCTTGCTTTTGGAGTTAAGTGGGGCCTGGCTGGTTTTTTAACAAACAAAAAAAAAGGAACAACAGTTGCTTAATTCTGGATATTTTTTTTACTTCTCTATATACTGGTAATATAATAGGCAGGTTGCTGCAGTCTTTGCAAATTTTTGAACGCAAGTTTTTAATAAGAGAAAAGTCTGGTGAACCTTACTAGTTTCTTATGTGACTAGTTTCTTATTCGACAGTAATAGCTTATGTGCAAAATTTTTACCAAAAAAATAAATAAATAAAAAAAATAAAAAAAATAAAATAAAAAACTTAAGAAAATGTGTTAGGAATTGGCCAGTGTGCTCATGGGCCCGAGTGAAGCAAAATTCAGCCGAGTTCCTTAATATCTCGTTGTGTGATTCAGTGTGTTAATATCATTGTCTTGTGTTGAATTGTCAAAGCATGTAATGTCCAGTACAATTTTTTTACTATAATCTGTGTGGAACTTATATTGTGGCTGCCTTTTATTGGAACTTGTAAATCTGATTATGAAAAGAGTTGCAGATCACCTACAATTGTAACAATACATTGCCCTGTACTAGAACTGTAATTCAGAAGTATTCAGCCTATTAATAAAAATGACTGAACTTTTGTACAAGATGAAATTTTCACTATTTATATATATTTATAATATTTGTATATTTATATGCTTATAGTTATTTTAATTCTCTATCAATGTACAGTGACCTTTTTAAAATTCTTTTGTAGATGTATATACTCATATTTAATTTCATTCTCTATCCATGTACAGTCACTGTGAAAATTCTTTTGTATATGTATATGCTCATAATTCCATGCACACAACATATTACATGGCTGAGAGATATATGTACCTGACTATTTGTTAGTTTTTTTAATAATGGTGCACTCTGAAATCTGCAAGCCTTTGTGCTACTCAAGTTTATGCAGGTTTAAGGAAAATTGAGCACATGCACTTGTGAATTCCACACAGAGTGTATAATCACCTATCTTATGTCTACATTATATTTTCCTAATTATATGATTCTCTTTTCTAATTTTTGATTTAGATTTCAGAGGGCGCATGTTGTTATGTAATATGATTGTTTAAATTGTTGTGGCTGTAATGATTGTTGTAGGATAGAATTGCTTGTTAATGCTTGTTAAATGGTTTATAAAATTGTTGATATTATTGAAAGTGTTTATAGTACAACCAGATGGGGACTGAAAAGGAAAAAAAAAAAGACTTAGTGTTATTAAATGTTATATTTAGAAAACCTCTGGATTTACTCTTTGTACTTATCAATATTAATGTAATTATTTCTAAATAAGGAAATTCTATTTGGTGAAGGTTCAAAGGCACTGTCGATGCTTGTTGGTGCATGTCAATGGTGATTTGTATGCCATGTAAGAGATTTTAAATGTTTACATATTTTATATAATTCTAATGGAATACCTTCACCGCCTGAATTCTGTGAAATTTCATTGTAACAAAACCAAAATATGATAGCCTCAATAAATTTGTTATTTTCGAAAATTTAAAATTGAGGTCACCTCATTCGTCCAATTCCCCAATGGTTACCTCGCATGTGGACATTCTTCCACTAGGAGGCTTCTCCTAGTTCGAGTGAACAATTGAGCCGGTCATCAAGGTAAGTGGTAGTTTTTAAAATTTTTTTTTTGTGGTTGTCAAACTTAGAAAATGTGTCAGATTTGGAAAGTTTCAAATTTTGTTGTGATGTCTTTGGTGATGAGCGGCTCACAGGAGGTCTAGAAGTCAGCGTTCTCTACGGCTCAGCGATGCTTGAAGGTCTTGGATGCATGCTGGTTCACTTGACGGCTTCGGGGAGCGACATGTTGCTAGCTTGCTCTGCCCATGGTGATAGATGGTCAAGTCACCATGTTCGAAGCCCCAATCTCCTGTCTGAATCAAGGACCCGGTGAAAAATAATTTGTTGTAGTTGCTGTCATCGCTAGGATAGCCTTTTCACACTTTCCCGTCAACGAGCACACTCCACACTCAATGTCACGACCTTGCTAATACTTCAAGTGCGTTTCGTAATAACTTTACATTCAATTACACCATGGCAATGATTCTAAATATCTATTGCTGCGTTAATCAAAACCCTTTCATTACAAATTAAAAGACCAAAATTCACTGAAATAATTGCATTTTATCTCTTTTAAGTTTGAAAACCTTTTCGTACTTAACCAAACACGTGCTCAGTACCTGGAACAGCATGTGATTCTTGGACGGCAAAACCCTTAAAAAAATGATTTTCAAATCCCGGATCACACACACTTACAGACATAATGTAAAAATTATAATAATAATAATACCCATGTTAAATTAGTACCGAAGAAAAATAGTACTAACCTGAAACGGCTTTATAATTTACTCGCTCATAGTGTGCAGTACGTTACATATATACAGGCTCCTCCCCTGGAACCGTCAGATTATCTCTCAGTGAATTTGGTGAAGGAAGTGAGGAATTGAACAACGTTGCTTCAGCCGAAGTCGGCTTAGTAAAAACACACGTTGTAGATTGTAAACTTACAGGATCATTTGACCAAAACGGCCGGTTAGATTAATTCGTCAAGCGGCAAGGCACGGCCTGGCTAAATATCGTCGCGCTAAAGGTCACCACAGCAGGTTTACAGTGAAACATAATTTCGACGGCGTCAGACGAGGCGATCAAGTTTTGGTAGACTAGCGACGGCACTTCAAATTCAAAATATTTGCCAGAAACAATCTTCTACTGCATTATATTAGGCCGTGACTCGGCTAGTCACGGCACAGTTTGATCATTCGGTTTAAGAGGCAGTTCTCCACTCTAAAGTTTGATAGCCTGAACCTATTGGCACTTAGCAGAGGAGGACTTCTCATTCTGGAAATTGCTTAAGTCTGTTCCGTAGGAGCAACCAGCAACCAACTGCACTACTTTAGACGGATTGTGACTAATTAAGAACAGTATTGAAAGAGAATGAATTTTTCAACTTATATGCCTACCCCGAAAACATCAGCTGGAGACAAGTAAAAACTGTCAATTAACTTTACAGCATGACAGTAATAAATGGAACTTCCTCAGACGTCATTAAATCCAGGATACCCTAGGAAAATATACCTTTAAGACTACGAAAAGACCTCTACCGACAAGAACCATTTTAATGCAAGACAAGGTAAAACTTCTAGGCGTTCCGTGTTTAGCATGACCGTCTATGACTCAAAATCACAAATCATTGGCAGACGGATGGAAAATAAGTAGGGACTCTGAGACTTACTGCTGTGGTGAATCCTAAACTAAAATAAAGACCAAAGGGAAAGGCGTTTGCTGAAAACAATTTACGGTAAGTAATGGTCAGAAAATTTAGGGTAAACAAAATCGTCTGAAAACTTCCGTAAAATGAGGTTTAAATAATATAGCTTACTTTTCTTTTAGTCATTGAGATAGGCAAGGGAATTACCTTATCCATGTTTGTGGTCAGACAACCTGCATACGAATTTCCGTCCTGTCTCACCTAGGTACAATTTGTTCCATGCTTTACATTATATTTTATAAACTCCGCTTCTCTGTAATATTGAGCATTTTTCTATATTTGTATTCCTTATCTTATCAAATACCGTTTCACATTTTTTTAATTGTTATATCTACTCCTTTTTAATAAATACGCTGATAGAAAAGGGCGAGATGGGTAGTCACCTAAGTGGTTGTTTGCGTTTAATATAGAAAGAATAAAAGGAATGGTTTTGACAATATAATGCATTGTAAAACTGCACCAAAAGGGAAATTCTAGTTGAAAGGGTGAATGAGAAATGTTTTATAACATTACGTTTTGAAAAGAATACACAGACACACACACACACGCAAACACGCACGCACTCACACACACACACACGCGCGCGCGCGCACGCACACACACAAACACACACACAGAATGTGCTAGAAAAATATGTAACTGCACAGACATAAGTGACTGAACTCGGTAGGTAAGAAAGGACATTTAACTCATAGCTTGTTTGCAGGGGTGTGTGCGGACAGTGGGGCGGATGGAGGTGTGAAGAGGTTGTTTGTACTGTTGTTGTTATTTCCGATCTAACGATGAGCTGTGAAGCTTGAAAGGGCTAATCGGAATAATTTTTCTACCGTGGTGTGCATCAATGATAATTCTGTTTGTGATTATAACCACTAATACAACTTTCTTAATCAAACGAAAATCATGTAAGTAGGTGTTCGTATGACATGATGAACACTTTGAGCTAATGACGTATTAATTTTGGTTTCACAAAACTGAAATTAAAAAAGTGTTATCTATTAATACTTGATATTGTAATATTGAAATTGTTGTTTTAACATTTTAACATACAATTTACAAATTACTTTAACTCTGTCTACATTGAACAGTTGGAACGTACTTCGAGGAGTAAAGCTGTCCAGTAATAGAATACCAAAAATAGCTGAATAATATAAATCTGAAAAAAAAAACAGATTTATTTTCTCGTAATCTCTACCTAGTCGTCTTCCCAGTACAAGTACGTTTGATTTCCATGCTTGGTTATTTGATTGTCCGTTTAACCTTAAAGGGCAGATGCTAGTAACATTTTTCATTTCATCTTTTGCAAAAATTTTGCGTGAATCGTCATTAGCTGTTTTGATGCCAGTATAACAAAGAAGTGGTAATTGTTGTTTATATGAAATTTCATCGCAGATATATAAGTAAACAGTGTAGGTTTTTGATCAAGTGTTAGTCCTATACGTTTTATACAAATTTGCTTTCAATTGTGTACCGTACATTGTACTACAGAATAGTATACAAATTGGTGTATAAAAGGTGATTTGACTTGGCTGACTTTCACACGGAAGTTGATGAACTGTACTTGTAGTGTGCTGATGTGACCTTGGTGACTCTGGAAATTGATGTGACGTTTCTCATTCACAGCTGTTTTGACGCTGTCGTCAGCGAATACAGCAGTTGTAGTGTAGTCTGATGTAGTAACGGCAGTGAAGTCTATATACTTAAGATGGACCACCACTCTAAATTGGGGCACTCAGAGTAATTAGATATTAGGCGGAAACCTCATTATATTTGATACGGTAATAGTGATCATTCATATACGATCCTAGTAACAGGCCGTGATGAGGTAAGTGTTGGTATTTAACATTTCATATGTTCCAAAATAACCTAGAAATATAAACACACTAACACAACACACACACATAAATTCATTTGAATAGTAAGGTTTTGTTAAATCACCTTATATCTACATAAACAAATATTTTCATATTCTGTAGCTAAGATTCTCACGGACGGCGACAACAATGTTGGAAACAAACTGACCTCCGGGCTAATGGGTCCTGTTGTTACTGACGGTTTTCATCAGTTAACCACAATACTGTGGCAAAAGGTACAGTGCTGTGGTTAAGAGTATCATTTGCCACAGTACTGAACTGAAGAAACCCGTCACAGGGGTCCTGAAACAAGTTTAAATCGAAGGTCAAAGCACCTCGGATTTTCTTCTTTTGTCTAATTTCTGGATGTATTTAATGTAACTTGAGACTATTTTTTAAAAAATCGCCCGAGCCGTTTTTTCAAAACGTTAATTTAGCTGTTAAAAACAAGTTTTTCGCATATATTTGAAGAAACAGATATATTTGCCTATGTTAGTCTCCACCATTGTCCCTTTGTTCTTAGAAATGAATATAAAACAATCCCACGGACACAACACTCTCGACTCAGCGCCCGAAGTCATTGTAAAAATCGCATGAGGATTTGTTTATTCTCTCTCAAGAAAAAAGGTAAAATGATAAAAACAGATGGCGCTCTTAGAAAAAAAATTGAAAATATTATAGAATATGATCATGAAAATAATCGTCTTCCATCAGTTGTATGTAGTGTCTGTAAAATAAATGTTTATACATGTGTTAATAATATTAACAATGAAACAAGTATAAAGTTACCAGACTATACGCACTTCCGATATTTACACAAAAATACGAGATCGATATCTGCAAAACTATGCGAGTGTAGTTTCTGTGAGTTACTGAGGAAACCAGGACATCCTAATTTTTTAAAAAGCATTCAGGTATCTGGTAAGAAAAACTAAAATAATTGACTAAGAAAAAGTACACAAAGTGCCTTTTAGAACTTTAAAGAGGAAAACAACATATTTGTAATCCTTCAAACCACTATAACAATTTTAAAGAACACATATAAAATTCATTACCACCTGAACATAAAAAATTCAGAACACTTAATATGTGAACTGATAAAAGGTATTTCTATAAAAAATCTAATAATACACGGAGAGATATTGGGAAAATCCCAAGTGCATGGCAAGCAACTGACGATCTCTGTTAATTCACAACAACCAAGCAAATTAAGGCAACAGCAAATTACTGCCGAAGATATGGCAAAAATAAAAATCAATTTTTCTCTTTCCTCCAAAATGATTCGTGGGATTTCTTCTGCTATTCGCGTTGCTACAAAGAATCGCAAAATTTTCAAACCAAATTTGGCACAGAAACTGATTACTTTAAATCACACGCTTGATTCATACTTTGACATCAAAAAGTGTGATTTTGTAAATGTCAAAGATAATATAAAAAATAATGTTAGAGAAACAGTAGTGTTCTGTAATACTTAAATGGATTAATTGAATATGTAAAAGGAAATAGGCAACTTGAGCAAGTCCATTTGAAGTTTGGAATAGATGGTGGTGGAGGTTTCTGGAAAGTCTGTCTTTGGGTTCAGTTAATTGACAAATCAATTTGTGAAAGTGACATCCCCCTTCGCCAATCTTACAACCAAAGTGTTGCAGCTATAAAGTTGTTAAAAGATTCTGGAGTCAAAAACTTATTTTTACTGGAGTTGGCGCCATGTACGCAAGAAAATTATGATACTATTTTAATGCTATAGTCACTTTTAGGTATCAACGAATTTAAAGGAACTGCTGCCACAGACTTGAAACTTGCAAATATGCTAACAGGTATTATGTCACAGGCAAGCAGTTTTCCTTGCACATGGTGTACTGCATTAAAACACAAATTAAATGTATGTGGTGCATATAGAACAATTGGGTATTGTTTAGAAATTTATGAAGCATGGAAAAAGCAGGAAGTAATAAAGGAAACGCTAAACACTATATATTCTCCGATTATTTCAGGTAATGAAAACACTGAAATAATTGATATAATACCGCCACCGGAATTACACTTAATGATTGGTGTAGTTAATATTATATTTAAACACACGTTAATCGAATTTGAGGAAGATAATTTGACTTTGGCCAAGACATACTGTGTTGCATTAGAGATAATACATGGACCTCCTACTTTTGCAGGCTATTCTTGCAAAATCCTCTTCGGTAAAATGGATGTGCAGCGCGCAAACCACAATATTGGTTGTTTGAAATATGTCAAGTGTTTAAAGAATTTTCAAGATGTTGTCAATTCTTGCATTGCTACAGTTCTCAATCCAAAATTTGAATATTACATAATTCAATACCGTAATAGTTACGTCGATTTGAACATTAATATTACTCCGAAAGTTCATGCAGTGTTTTTTATGTCGCCTATTTCTGTTCAAAAATGCACAGAGGACTTGGTTTCTTTAGTGAACAAGGTATGGAATCTGTGCATTCTGATTTTCAAGAAACATGGGCTAAATACAAAGTTAGAAGTATCAACCCTGAGTATGTGGTTAAATTGCTGAAAGCTGTGAGCGAGTACAGTAGTTGTCATATTTAATATATAGTTGTCATGTTTTCTACACATTAATCTTTATACAATTTAATTTATTATAGCAAAAAACATTATTTACACTGTACTTGTAATGTAAATTTACATGCCTAATAATTGTATATACTTTGTTCTGGAAATATTGTTTATTTTAGTCAATTAAAATAATGAAACTCATACAGTCAAAAAAAATATAATTTGTCATACATATATATTTTTCTGTTATTGAACATTACGCACATAACTTTTGATTGTGAGTGGAACTAGCTTCAAGTTTTGTAGTGCCTGTTGCGAGAAATATTATACAACTATATCAATTTTTTCGAAAATACGTGAAAAACTTATTTTTAACTGTTAAAACTAACGTTTTGAAAAAACCGTTAGATTTTAAAAATCGGGGGATTTTTAAAAAATAGTTTTAAATTACAATAAATACATCCAGAAATCAAACAAAAGAAAAAAATCCGAGGTGCTTTGACCTTCGATTTAAACTTGGTTCAGGACCCCTGTGCCGTGCCAATTAGCAAATCGTTTTTACACACTGCAGATGGGCCCCAGAGGGGAGCCGAAACGTCTGTTAGTAACAACTGGAGTAGACCACGGCCCAGTTGAGCAGAATTTAGTAATTTTTTCCCAAATATTTTCGTAGTATATTTGTATCAATTTGACACTATCGCTCGCGCACACACTCACACACACATAGCAACATTACCATTATTTTGAAAAGTTCCTGAGAAAACATTCAACCCAACTGTAGTTTATTAATTCCAGGCTAGGTCCTAGGCTTTTTGTGTCGGTTAAATTCGTTATTACTGTTGTCCAATAAATCTTGCTGTTATTTGAGAAAAGAAAGTTTTTTGTAGCATGAAAAATAACTACATAAATGTATTAAAAATATCATTGATTTATTAAAAATATAGAAAAAATTAAACATTGAAAATATCAATTTTAAATATTTCCTTTTTTAAGAAGCCGTTTACAAACAATAACAACGTGTTACACACTTGTAAATCACTCATGAGCAATATACAAAAACAAGCATAAAACACATATACGAAAATAAATATAAAAAATCAGCTACTTGGGACTCTGACACAAAATATTGAATTCACAAAAGTAATTTAAATATTGGAAATCACACGCGCACACATACACACATATATATACATCATTTATATTTATTATATAAAAAGAAAAGTTTAATTTAGTAATTTAATAAACATAATATTTACTTTAGTTCAATAAATGTTAGTTATTGTGCAACCACTTCAATTAAATATAAATGCTATTTTAAATCAAGTGTTAAAATTACATACTTTAATTATAATATTATTTAAATTATGTATTTACATTATGTAGAATTTTATTGTACTATGTCTCAGTTTATTTACTGTCTTTTTTTGTAAAAAATAATTGTTCATTTTTCACCTGCTATTACTGTTGTTTGTACCGTGGCGAAGTTATCGTTGTGTGTGTGTTTGTTGCTCGTGGAGGATAATATGATCCTGGGATCCCACGGCGATCGTTGTGTGTGTGTGTGTGTGTGTGTGTGTGTGTGTGTGTGTGTGTGTGTTTTTGCTGACTGCATGGTGGCGACGACGATGATGTTCTACATCGAGAATCATAGTGACTTAGGGACCACGTGTTACTTAATCTCTCACCTTGCTCGAAATTGTCCATGGTATTTACAAAGTGGAATGCGTTGACAGATGTGATTTTTCTGGATGTCATTCCAGACTTATTAAAACTTTGTTTCGTTCTGCATAATCATCGGTTTAAGACAAATCAATTTTTTGGCTGTTTTTGCTTTAATAAATGCGCTGATATGCAAGTCAGTATTTTTTCTTGATTTTTAACTCATTCAGTAAGACTTACTAAGTAATTAATTGGTTTTTAGGTTAATAGTGTTTAGTTATTCACCAGTAACAATTTTTGTCTATATACGCCTGTCTTCGCTCGTCCTCTAATACCACTGCTCGGTTAGCAAAATGTGTATGAAATGTGTGGATTTTATTTTCAAAAAAACATATTCACCTATTATTAGTATGTATTCATGTAACCAGTCATACATATAAAGATAAACGTCCTACACAGAAGAGGATTTCCTGCCTTGCATGAGTCAGGTCTTGGGTGGCACAACACACAACCAAAATATATGTGTTCACAAACACACCTCACCACCCCTCATTTGCATGTCGATTACTGTTCGTCAAACCTGTCCGTTTCAGCTTTCCACTATTCAGAACTATTTACAACAATTTCTAACACTGCTTAATTGTATATTAATTGTATGTACGAAAATGTATTAAACGTGTGTGTGTGTGTGTGTGTGTGTGTGTGTGTGTGTGTGTGTGTGTGTGTGTGTGTGTGTGTGTGTGTGTGTGTGTGTGTGTGTGAATACGACGGTCTCACTCTGATCGTCGTATGGTACAGTGGGAAACAAAGTACAGACACCAATGAAATCACTAATTAACAGATTTAATCACAATTTACAATTCACTATCAACTCGTACAATAATCCAAGTTAGCTTTGTCCGCACGCATTAATAATGTCAAATAATAGAGTTCCACACTAATTATAACACAATAACACTCCGTTACAATACTTCAACCACACTCGATCCGCACTAAGGAAAATCGCTCAACGAACTAGCTTACAAGCCGGCTCCCATGGCTTTTTATAGGTAGCGTACGTCTTCTAGAAATTTTCCATCCTCAATGTGGTGTGTCAGCTAATTCGTAATTCACGTATTCTCCAGAGTACTCTGGAACCTACTTGCGCGCGGCCTTGACTACCTTCTCGGCCATTGAAAGGACGGGTGGAGGATATTGTAGGCTGTTCAATAGGGTTCTCGTTATTTAAGTTAATTATTTTACTTTTTAATTAAGTTATTTAGTAAACATTTAAAATAGATTTTTCAATAGTTATCACATTTACTTGGAATATGAACGTTTATCTCAATGTTTCATTTATGTAGTCCTTATATCTTTTTATTTTATAAAGTTGTTGTTAAAGTAGGTTTGAGAATATCTAGTAGATAACCAAGTCATCACGTTTAATCCAATTCTTGTATGACATTAACAAAGGCGGTAGTACTTTAATGCTATCTTACAAATCTCATTAATATTTCACTCATAGTATTATGACTTTGTTATGTAATCTGGATTGCACAAAAGCAAAACTCATGTCATCGTTCTTCAT
This sequence comes from Magicicada septendecula, assembly GCA_034769895.1. Classification (NCBI taxonomy): domain Eukaryota; kingdom Metazoa; phylum Arthropoda; class Insecta; order Hemiptera; family Cicadidae; genus Magicicada; species Magicicada septendecula. Next base: position 211,179,452 of record CM068369.1, on the reverse strand, counting down.
ATTTACTTGTAGCAAAAATAATTTATTTTATCAGTACTATTTAGAAATACTTCCACATATTATGTGTACGAAACGACGTTGTTTTGTGTTTTGCTAAGTTCATCATTATTCCAAGAAAAGTTTAAACATAAATAAAAATAACTATTATAGTTTTATTATACCGTTAAAACTGTTAAATTGCATTTCGATTTGGCATTTTGCAAATGATAAAATAATTAAAGGTCTAATCAAAACAGACTATATCGGATTTAGATACTGTTGCCTTGCTTCAAACGTAAAAGTTTGTTTACTTTATTAGGTTAAGCGTTAATCAGATTTTGATATTATTCAAATTTGGTATGTACAGAGTGTCCCATGAGGAGTGGGACATACTGCAGAAATCCATTCTGTAGGCTGAAATAAAGAAGAAATTACTTATAAACTTATTTCCAAAAACGTTTTGTTTTCCAAGATTTATGGCTTCCAAAAATTTCTCCTTCATTTCTGCTATAAGGTTTTAAGATGTATGTCTTCTGACACGATTCACAACTGCATGTGGAAATATTTTTGAACGCAATATCAGTAAGGCGATCTTTAATAATAAACAGTACAATTAAATTGTCCCCGATTATACCACACAATATATTTAACAAAAACTCGATGTGGAAATTTGTATCTATTATTTAATTTGGATTTTCAGTTGTCCACTGTGAAAATTTTTTAAATTTTGTGTTCCGTTTCACGCAAAGCTAGACTCATTAGGGAGTAATTAACAATATTTCAATTTTCTTGAAACCATTGGTAAAATTTTAATCTGAACTCACGGCCACTTAGTTAGAGATGTTGAAAAGTATGCAAATGACAAGGTTAAACATTCTCTTTCTTGAGTGTTACCCAGACTTAGAACAAAGTATGCTTGTTTGGTGTGAAATCCTTCTGGTCCTAACTGCGCTGTATCCTTTGAATGATACTTTCTTATTCAGTTATACGCTGTTCCGTAGGACGTTCAATAGATCAATCTACCGCTAAAAATGACCCGTTAGTTCGTAAATTATGAAAGACTAGAGAAAATGTTTTGTGATGAGGTACTCTTCTCTTTGGATATCTTCATTGGTATTCAGGATTTGTACCCCTGTAAATTCAACATTAAACAATATCTGCACACACATGATTTGAAAATTTCAATGGCTTCTCGAAATTATGATTAAAAAACATACTACAAATGCCGGCTTACCGGTTAGTTGTGATAAATAATTAAGCTGTTGTATTACAAATTAATTGTTAAACATCTGTTTTCTGATTGAAATTCAATTTTGAATCTGAACAGTAAAGTATTGCCAACTGTAGATTTGTTTATAAACTATATGAAAACAATTTAATTGAATATATTTTGTTATTAATAAATTGATATTATTGAGAATAAAATGGTTTGCAGTATATTACCAGAAGCAGAAAGTTCTTGCATTTTTTGTTGTGTTTATTCTTCAAAAAATCCAGTTTTTATAAAATCCATTTATTTTTTACTAACTTATCTTACATCAAGTTTCTAAAAATTAAATTATTTACAAATTGTTTAAAAATTTACATTTTTTATTTACAATTTAAATAAGTAAATTTACAGTAAACCTAAAAAGTGGTTTTCAACACCAATTTTTCGATATTTAGAAACGTTTATTAAACACGTTTAGGGAGCCGTGTTTTTTTTAATTTTGCAGGTCAGAAGCATAAGAAACTATTAAAAATGACAAAAGTTAATTTTAGTAGGCCTTAATTTTAGCCTTGAAGCAGAAATGAAGGTAAAATTTTCTCAAATCGAGAACGAAGAATTTTTGGTCCTGTTTATATAAAATATTGTTACGACATTACAGAACAATCTACGTGTTTGTCGAATGTTCCAGAAGAATCTCGCTCTAATGTGTGTTGCAAACGTGATTGTCGACGCATTCGTGAGACTTCTGGAAGCCGCCAGCCGCCCGGATTGTGTCAAGGCCGCAAATAATTACGTCGTAGTTTGGAATCTTCCGGTCTGTGCGCGGATGTATAAATACAAATCGGCAGCGGCCTTAGTTTTGAGTTATAGTTGCGATAAATTACAATGCGGTTTGAGAGTTATTATCGGGCGATATTACTCAGTGCGTTCAAGTGGTTATTAGTAAAGTGTTGTGTTTGATAATCGGACGGTATAATTGTAATACAATTGTAATTTAATATTAGTTGACATTTTATTGCGTGTGAACAATTTTTGTTTGATTTGTTGTAGAGACTGTGTTGTTAATTACGAACTGTTTAACTGTGAAAATTGAAGCTGGTAATTAGTGACTTAATTGGTGTCTTGTATTTTGTTTTCCACTGTACCTACGACGATCAAGTTGACCGTCGAAACAGTGGTGTCAGAACTGGGATAGAACGGTTAACAGTGGAAACAGTGGACACTTTGTACAAGACGAGGTAATTCGTAATTAATCGGTAAACAATGGATGCCAGTCAGATGATGGAATCTTTCGAAGCTCTGCTGCGGCAGACACGGGAAGAGACAAAAGAAGACGAGGACAAGAAAGAGAAGAAGCAGAAAAACGACAAGATGAGAAACGAAGACAGTAGGCTGAAGAAGCGGAAAAACGAGAGGATGGAAAACGTAAGCGTGAAAAAGAAGACATCAAAGGGTTATATAATACTAATACGAGTTGTACCCGTTTACGCCCAGCGGTGAACGCCAAATATAATAATATACTACGCTTAGCGTTCTGGAGCGCCAAATATAAAGATATTTTATGCTGCTTATTTTATTAGCATAAGTTGATTGACATATTTTAATTTATTTGCATTTATTTTAATTATTTATGTCTCGCATGTTTTGTGGTGACAAATATAACGATTTGAATTATACCACAAAAGTTGCAGCGTCAAATAACTTTAACTTAGATTGCCCGACGTCGTGTGCGTCTTATATAATAATACAACTACTGTTTTGATATATCTCAGTGTAAAATTCAATAAAATGTATTCTTCATTACTCTCTATTAGTTAATTTATTAACTAAACATCATTATATCATATTTCCTGTTACACTTAATTCTTGCTATAAATATTAATAAATAGATACAATTAACAAATAGCACATTTAACAAAGTTAATACTTCTTCAATCTTTACGAATTTACTTATTACTATAATTCATTGTTTTTGTATTAGTTTATAATTGATCAACTTAAGTTTAGTATAAAATTTATATATAAACGGATTCATTTAAATCAAAAGATTGTGAAATCTGATATAGATATTTTATGAATATTAGATTCTCTACGATTTCTCTAATGGTTCAATATGACCTAACTTAAGATCAAGTCTCTAAATTATTACTTTAAATTAATTTCTTTCGTGAGTTCTTTTAGTGAACAGACAGTGGGTGTAACATTTAATTAGTACATATAAAATTTACTTGAGGTACGATTATCCAATTCTTGTAGAGGTCACCAGTGTAGAAAGCGATGCTCCTTAATCAGCATTGGAGTTTTTTGAAGATTAGTCATCTGATGAATCTCGAGTGGCATGCTTGAACTTCCCAGTTGCACTTCACATATAGATATATAGCACTTTTCACAACGCGTGCTCGGATCGGCTTTATTTCGAGTCTAAATTATTATTGCGATAGCTTTAGTTATTCACTGACATTCTGTAACGGTGTCATTAAATCTTCTCGTGATATTGTTAAAGACGTATATTACACTCGGTTTATGTTGTTAACCGATACACTTGTCGGTAAATTACTGATATTTGTTCATGACTAATTATTGTACAACATTCTTAGCATTTGAGTACCGCCGTTATATCACGTATCACTACCGTTTACTATTATATGATCTCAAACTCGAAAGCTAGGTTAGCAAATGTCATACAGTACATATCATAGCGATATTTTTCTAAGTCGTTTTACGAACTCCGTAACACTTTCGTTCCGTCTCTTACTTCCGATACTCTCGAAAATTTAATAAAGACTCCCCTTTCGCGTCTCTGTCGCTTGTCTATATCAAACATGAGGATTTTCCCCACTAGACTTCTGGTTTTCGGCAATGCCGTTTCCTAATTGGTTCCTTTCTGTACAACCTACTCCAGATACCACCTACTTTTTCCAAAGTAAGTTCTGATAGGCCTACCGTTTTTCCCCCAAACTCCTCTCCTGGATACTTTACCCTTCGGTCAACGGCATTTCCGAATACTCTAGTAATAAGTCTAGTTGTCGTATTTCTTATTCTTCACAAAGGACAACCCTTCGATTTCTCTTCCAACATCTGCCTGTCCAATTAGTTGCGCCTATGGTATTATCTTTTATTGTATAGAGGCCTTGCCAACTCTCTCCGTAAGTATTTCCTTTTTTTTTCTGGTTCTCAACAAAACCCATCCTTTTAGTTCCTTCGTTCCTCGGGTACGATTTCTTTCCTGGTATTTGAGTATTGTTTAGGCGTATCCTCTGTTTACGCGTCTCAGTCAAGGAACACCCTTCATTGTCTTCTGTCTGTTGTTGTCGTGTCGTGTAACCTTCCATCCTTTGTCCAGACGAAACATTTCTCATTTGATGAGTTTATTCACTCCCTCGTGCCTTTCATCGGATTGTAAACTATTAACCACTAGCGTCATTTCCAGAGATACCCATCACAATAACCTTGTCCATCTAACATGTGGCCACTCGTTACACTAGATTTATGGCGTGTCAATTAGGCTTGCGTAGGCGACAGCGGATGCCTTCACCTTTTTTTTGTTCGCCACCCCTACAACTAACTCATACATCACTTGCCACAACGTCCAAATGACATTTAACTTAACTAAAAGAAAATTTATTTGATTCTATATATATATTTATATTTTTTATTTTATTTAATTTTTTTTTTTTGAAATTAGGCATTATAGTTAATATAGGACCAAAAGCAGACACAAGAACAAACCGCTGCAGAGTTGGGTCTCCTACCAGGTGAGCTTAATAAACAAGTTACTAAAATATTGGAGGTACAAGAATCAATGACATTAAAAATAGCTGAAGTAGAAAAATCTGTTTCGAGTCTTGAAGAATAGATGTCATAGAAGAGACCATCTCAAATAAAATATCTGCAGTAGAAATCTCAATGGCAAACATAAGAGAGCAGTTCCTGAAGATACGACCAAAACAAACTTTTGAACAGACTGTATCAATGGTAAAGATAGAAAAGACGCTGAAAATAAGTCAGTAGAGAAAGTCACTTTGCCTCCAGTAGGGACAGTTCATGTCAAAGCTCCAACCTTTGACGGAAGCAGTCACTGGGCAACGTGACTCCGCCAATTTGAAGCTGTTGCATGCGCAAATAATTGGACAGAGAACGACAAGGCTGTTTCATTCGTTATTGCATTAAAAGGACCTGCGGCAGAATTACTACAGAAAGTGCCACCTGACAGCCAGAACATCTATGTCGTGTTGAAAAAAGCTCTATAATCACGCTACGGTGATAAACATTTGCGAGATGTGTACTACGCTCAGTTGAGAACAAGACGACAACGTTCCGGGGAGAGTCTTCAAGAGTTTGAAGCAAGTATCAACAGACTGATTAGATTGGCCTATCCTGAAGCACCACAAGATTTTTGAATAATTTTTGCGGTGCAGACATTTATTGACGGCATCAGAGATTGTGTACTTCAGCAAGTGTGACGAATGGAAAGACACCGAAATAGCTCAGAAGCTCTTGTTAACGCCCTAGAATTTGAAGCTACCAAGTCAGCGTCCCGCTACATTAATGGGTGTGTGCCATCACATTGCAGTCAGAAGATCCCTGTATCACATTGCTGTTACGATGGGTGCAGAAAAACAATGATGTCGGACAAACAATTCAGAAGTCAAGAGCGCCGCAACGATTTGAACGATGGGAAAAAGACAGAAGACCGAAGTGTTACAAATGTGGAAAACGTGGTCATCTACAGGTAGACTGGTGGGAGAAGAAGATACCGAGAGGAGAGAAAGTGATCGCACCAATTGGAGAAGTAAAGCCTCAGAACAGCACACAGTTTCCACACTATATAAGACCATTGGAAACTTGATTGTTAATGGGTTTGCGGAAGATAACCCAACATAATTTACAGTTGACACGGGCGCAACAGTGTCCATTGTGCGCCCTGACTTAGTCAGCAACCGCCAGTCTCTAATTAGCTCTTGTACAGTACAGACTGTGACTGGAAGTACCGTCAAAATGCTAGGAAATGTAGACGTACGTGTACGCCACGGTCTTCTCGAGTTTAGCCACCAAATGCTCGTTGCAGACATTTTCGATGAAGTGATTCTTGGCACAGACATTATGAATGCCTACGGATTCGTTGTGGACTTAAGAGAGAATGTCCTGAAAGTTGGCCAAGACAAGATAAAGATTTGCATGAGTAAAATGACAGGGTCTACTGTGACGATTTAATTGATAATAAAATATTTAATAATAACAAAAATTAAAAAGCAATTAAGTATTTTTAAATCGCACAATTAAACCTAATGCCCCTGTACTAACTCAGAATAAGTATGAGATGTAAATGGAAAAATGTAACTAAACAACTTAATAAAAAAATCGAATTGTAAAAAGCTATTAATATCACAGTTAACCCTTTTGTAAGTCATCATGCGTTGACCTGTTTAATTCCGGACTCAACGTGCTTAGCGAACCGTCTGTAATTTAGAAATGTATAAAAATCGTAATGTTTGTAATTAGTAATATGAAGGCACGAGTAGTAGTTAAAATAATTCCCGTAAATTAAATAAGTATAATTAATTTGTTTCTTTTTGTTATAATAATGTCAATTTAAATAAAAATAGGAACTATATTTTCGCGGAGTACTCGCTCCGCTTCGTTGTAATGTGCCAGTCGAATCAAGAAAAGAGTTACTATGCAGCCGTCAGACAGTGCACACCTACGAGCGAGAGCTCTGCTGAAATGTGTTGATTAAATTTAAATGTAACTGTTAGCTACCACTACAAAACGTGGGGAGCAAGTTTTTAATATATAAAATGTAGAAAGGTTTTGTTAAGAAATGTAATAAGTTAAGGAAAATTAAAACACGTAAGCAAGATGACGTCTCTACTCAAGATGTAAACTCCAGTACAAATCTACATGTGAATATGTGACCTGCATAAACTGCACATATGGACGTCTACGACCCCTACGACGCTGACCAGGACCTACGTAGATCTACGCCAACTTTAACCAGCTTTATTTCAATCTCCTCAGTGAACCAGCTATAAAATATTCGCCGAAGACACGACCCAGATGACGATCCCGACTACCAGAATTCCCAAGTGTGACACCCCAGGACGAGGACAGCACAACTTGTTGTAAAGGTGACTCGATAGCTTGACTATCGAGAGTTAATTACATTTGAGACATAACTTATAGATGAAAGAGACTTTTCAAAGGCTATAATTTTCTTTAAACAGTAAATGAAACCAAATAGATTTATACTGTATTATTGAAAATCATACGTTGTAACGTTAATATGTAAATGTTAATTACAATCCCTTTAGTAAATAATACCATTCTTCAAATGGCAAATGTAATCTTGCAAGCTCCTAGATGAGCATAGTAATACTCAGACGTCTTTACAATATTTAAAGTAAACTCGGATCCGAGGTAAAGGTACATGATTAATATGATCCCTAGTTTTCCAGAAAACCCTTTTGAATATTTTAGCATAAATTATTATGTTATGGGATCCTTTCATATCATTTGTTAATAAAGAGAAGTCATCTTATTACACATTGAAGTGAGTGCATAAATCAGTGAAATACCTTCCCTTGTGTCCTAATAATTAGCTTAATTATTATTGTCAATTGTGTTGAGTTTAATTTCAGTTCGTTACAACGTAGGCAGCCCGTATAATTGGCTAGTGTCAATTAGGATGGGTTCCCTGGATTTGTAACGTGGGGAAAACGTTACACTACCAACCATTCGATTAAGCGCGTGGCATTAGTCGAAGAAAAATTCAACAGGTCTGGTCAAGAGGAACCCTCCCTATTGCAAGCGGAAATGGAGGGAGAACTAGCAGAGGAAATGCAAATAAGTGTAACTACAAAAGAAGTGATTGGAAAGCCAACTATGGGTGTCGAGACAAACTCTTGCTTGTTCCTGAGCTAATAGAAGCGGTCGAGGGAAAATTGGCTGTAGATGAGGTTACGCAAGAGGTTATTGACGAGAACCAAACAAACTTAGATCAGCCAGTGGTGTTTACGTCATCAGTACATGACGCAACGGGAGTGATTCCAGCAAAACTAGTGGTTGAGCGTAAGACTCGGATTCCTGGGAACCTGATGTTCGGATCACACGAGACTGAATTCGAAGAATCGGAGAATTATCTTTCGCAAGGACGTCCACATAGATCGCCTGGTCGAGTATTACTTCAGAGACGGTTTGCCAGTTCTGGACGAACATACTTAAGGAGGAGGCAGTGTTATGACATTACAGAACAGTCTAGTGTTTGCCGAATGTTCCAGAAGAATCTCGCTCTAATGTGTGTGGCATACGTGATTCTCGACGCATTCGCGAGAAGTTTCTGGAAGCCGCCAGCCGCGCCGACCGTGTCAAGGCCCCAATTAATTACTTCGTAGTTTAGAGATAAGGCGTACTTTGGAATCTTCTGTTCTCTGTGCGGATGTATGTAACAAGATAAGCTCTTGTTATCTTATCTAAGGCGGCAGCGGCCTTAGTTTTGAGTTATAGTTGCGATAAATTACAGTGCGGTTCGAGAGTTATTGTCGGCCGATGTTACTCAATGCGTTCAAATGGTTATTAGTAAGGTGTTGTGTTTTATAATCGGACGGTATAATTGTAATACAATTGTGTTTTAATATTAGTTGACATTTTATTGCGTGTGAACAATGTTTATTTGATTTGTTGCAGAGACTGTGTTGTTAATTACGAACTGTTTAACTGTGAAAATTAAAGCTGGTAATTAGTAAATTAATTGGTGTTTTGTATTTTGTTTTCCACTTTACCTACGACGATCAAGTTGACCGTCGTAACGATATTTTCTTTTTTCAGCCTGTAGAATGAATTCCTTACGTATGTGCCGGTCCTCATGAGATTCTCTGTATGTACTTATTTCATGGAGGTAAATGGAAATCCAGTTGAATAAATAAATTCTTCATGTCAAGTTGTGTAATTATCTTCACCATAAACTTGTTATTTTTGTTATAGGTGAATAATTGTAGTTTACACTAAGAGGAATTTTTTCATATTTTCTTAATATATATAGTCGCTATTTTTTATAAAATCATGTGACACACTTTAGACTTTAGAATGACTTATGTCCGCAATATTACAGTTTTATCATTTAGAATTTGTTGGTTTCATTACTAATATTGCTGCAGAAAATCTCTACCAATATACGTAATTGTAAATACTATACTATAGCACAGATTTTCTATGAACTTTCTTTATCTACACTTTTCGTGATCATAAAACTTTGTTGTTTGCCTAAGGTCTCGAGTATAAATTTAAAAAAATTTAAGATTATAACAGCTCTTTCATATTTCTAATGATTTCTATATATTTTTAACTTAAATCTGAAATCAAAATAATTTAATTATTGACAGGCAATATTTTTAAACTCTTTAGAACATGAAGATCATGATCATGAACAATATTAATTTACATTTGATACTTGATGTAGTTACGAGTTATTGCGAATAGCGTAGTTGCCACTGTGCGAATGAGCATGATCTGTTGTGCACGTGTTGTTAAATGCAAATTATTCAATTTATTATATTTCTGAGTATGTTTGAGGTGATATACATTTATATGTCTGTTTGTTACTATTAGTTGTGCCTGTTATGTGTATTGAAGTGGTTATCTTGTCAAGCATTTAGGAAATAATTTTCTATTACTATTCATTTCGTAATGATATATTTGTAACTAAAAATATAAACCGTGTGTTTTTATTTAATATAAAATTCCATAATGTTAAACGTACATACATTATCAGTTTTCAAAAAGCTTAAAATCTACTAAACAGTAAATGAATATAACAATACACTTAGGTATATAAACTAATTCCATTTAAAGTAGAGATATTAATTCCCAAGGATAATGTCTACAAAAATCAAAATGTTTACCAAAAGTGTTAACAATGTAAACTGTCATTCTAACAATAGTTTTAACAATGTTATTGGAGCAAGAAAAATGGTAATTTTTTTTTGAAACTAAAGCAAATATGGGAAAAGAATATATTTGACAAAGCGTTAAAAGGTCTTGAAAATGTTTTCCGAAATGTTGTCACTAAATATAAGAATTGATTAAAAAATGAGCACGATAATACAATTCTCAGTACAATTTAAACTAGGTTTATACAGTTTGAATAACATGATAAAATATGAAAAACTCTTAAAGTATGAAAAAATTAAATAACATGTTAAACCGGTACAGATTTTGTTAACGTATTACTTATAATTTACCCAAATTGCAGTATTAACGAAATTAATAAAAATACCTCAACACAAATTGACTGTTCTTAATACATAGAGTTATGACTATGCCGTTTTAATATCATTAAGAATCTCGGAAAAGCATATAATTTCAAAAATCGCAACTTCAAACCCGTGTAGCAGATAAATCAGTACATAGAATTTACAATTTGGCAAATAAGACACTTAACAACAACAAATTTAACAAACAAAAATTAATTTGTGATCACTTAAGCAGGGTAGACATCTTTAATATATTATCTTCAATAAAAATATTACTATGTTACTGAATAATTAAAAAAAATGTATTGTTGGCTGAAACATACCTGATACAAATGAACACGATGTAGCATACCAAAACTAATATATTTTTAAAAATTTTCCGAAGCATTTTAAAAAATATTTAAAAGCACATTGAAGATGGAATGCGCGAGATTCCTATCCAGTATAATAAAGCCTCACACATACACACAAACCCTCATTTTCTTGTAGTCAATAGATACAACTAAGCTGTAGAAAAACTGTCTTGGCTGTTTCAAAATTAATTTGCCATATCATATTTACATATTTCTATTTACAAATAGATAGATTATACAAGATTTTCCATCTGGTAGGCCTATATACCAAATGGTATCGTGTACTTAAATATGGAAAATAATTATGTTAATAAAACTGTTTGGTAAGTTAGAGCTTTTAAATTTTCAGTAAACATTTTTATGCTTTCAAAATCTCTTATTTAATCTTTGTTAAACTGAATTTTAAAAACAACTGTTTGCAAGCTGGGCAGTGTATTATTTAGTTATTATTTACAGCCTGGGTACGTACACGGTTTACGCCAATTTCATGTAATTACACAAACTTGAATTAATTTACTTTCCAATTTTGAATTTCCTGCACAGACTACTTATTATATTCGTTTCGTTCTTTGAAACAAAAATATTTAGTACAAGGGAAAAATGCTACTTATTATTGATAATAAAGATAATGGGGTTAAAAAAGTATGGAATGATTGTCCTAACTTTAAAAAATATGTATGTGTTTTATATCTGTGTGGGTGTGTGTATATATGTGTATGAGCGCGTGCTTGTGGAAAACTGATAAACAATTTAATTGTAAATACTTACAATCTTATTACGCGACAGATATCGTACAATGTTCATTAGGAATTTTAAACCAGTAGTAAACATAGATACGAGTATACGAGATATTTAGAAACTTTAAAAGCCAACATTAACACAAAAGATTTCAAACCGTACACATACATACTGTATCCTTATGCTACTAAATATGCACACACTTAGTACTTCAAAATTTTATATTCTTAACAACCATATTCATTGCTCTGTAATATTTTTGCATGTATATAATGTCACCGGTTTTCCAACTTACCGACAAAGGCACACAGTACTGCCCACAGTAGGAGTAAAAACAATGTCTTAGCGTCGTATAACATTTTGTTCTAAGTCAAACGGGATTTCTATGCTTACTTCAAAGAAACACGCAATTTATACATTTGTCTGACAAAAGAGTGTGCACACAAACACATAGGCTTACACGTGTGTGCGCGTGTTCGTATCGCTTAGTCATATTACTAATTTTGGAAACACGTTTTTTAGGGTAATTGACAATCGGAATTTTTAACGCAAATATGAGTTCCATATATTACTTCGTATATTCAAATGTGCATGTGAGCGCGCGGCTGAGCATGAACAGGATATGACGCTACAGTACCATATGTCGATATGTGTAAGTTCACCAGTTTATTTTTTGTTTCTTAAGAAGAGACTAACCAGAATTAATAGTCGCCTCTAACAACTTACTAAAACAAGAAAATCTACTGGCTCAATACGATTCGAAAATTTATTTCTTCCAGGACCTTTACGAACATTGTTTTAGAAAATAGTATGAAAAGGCTTTACTGACCCTGACGTCATAAGACGTCAAATTTTACCAAATTCTAGAAACAAATAATTTAAGCGGTAGTTTTAATAAAATCGTCATATCTGTTATTCCAGCCTGGCACCCCACTCCCAGAAGCGACAACAAAACGAGTAATGGTGCCAGTAACCACTACTCATCCGTCAACGAATAGCCGAGCAAGGACAATTTGGCAGAGTTCAAGAAATGTCACCGTTCAAAAGTATTATAATAGATCATGCAGTCAACTAAGAAAAGCAATTAGAATGTTCCAAAACTTGAACTTTGATCTTTTATCCCTGCGTTGTCTCCAAAGGAACACACTCTGGAACCAATAAAAAGGTTAAGAGGACCTCAAATTCATGTCCCCCAATTTGTAAGCCCTACAGTGAATGGGCATGGTCTGACGAAGAAAAAGCTGACGTCTTTGCCCAACACTTGAACGAAGTGTTCAAAGCTGAGCCTAGAGAAGATAACAAGACATAATGAACTTCATTAATGCACAGTGTCAAAGGCCTCCTCCTATAAAGGTTTTCTCACCGTTAGTAGTTAAGGAGTAATAAGCAAACTAAACACAAGCTAAGTGCCAGGCAACGATCTGATCTCAGGTCTCATTTTGAAACAGCTACATAGAAAAGCCATACTGCTATTACCAATAATTTTCAACCGTATGCTAACCTTACCTTACTTTCCTACAGTATGGAAATACGCTGAAATTTGAATGCTCCTAAAACCAAATAAACCGTCTGATGAACCGACGTCCTACTGTCTCATCAGCTTTCTCCCCATATTCAGTAAAGCGTTTGAGCGACTGTTCTTAAAAAAAACACAAGACATCCATGATATTCTAACACTACTGCCTAACCATCAGATTGACTTTCGGCAGTGCCACTCGACGACTCAACAAATCCACAGGATAGTTAATGAAATCGCAAAGGGTCTGGAAGGAAAGAAGTTCTGCAACGCAGTGTTCCTTGAGATCTCCGAAGCGTTCAATAATGTATGGCATCCTGATCGCCTAGAACTGAAAAACACACTGTCCTCCAACTACTATCTTTTGCTACAGTCGTACATAACTAACAGATACTTCTTAGTCAAATACAATGATTCAAGATCCACCTACTACTCTGTTGAATCAGGTGTTTCTCAAGTCAGCGTCCTTGGACCTCTACTCTTTCTCATCTACGCAGCCGACTTACCTGAAACAAACGCAACGACCATTGCATCTTTTGCCGATGATGTTGCAGTGCTGTCAGTTAACGAAAGTCCTAAAGTTACTTCTGACAACCTATAAGTGCATCTAAATCTACTCGGCGAATGGCACAAGAAATGGCGAACAAAAATCAAGAAAACCTAACCTGCGCAGGTCACATTCACTACTCGGCATGACGTCTGTCTACCTGTAAACAATTAATAACACTTCTTTACCAGTGAAGACTGAAATAAAATACCTTGGACTTTACCTTGACCAACGAATCACCTGGTTGAAGTATTTCCAAATCAAACGAAGGCAGTCAGATCTCAAGCTCCGACTTAGGTCCTGGCTCCTTGTGTAAAAGTCTAAGCTCCCATTAAACAACAAACTACTACTACACAAAACCATGCTGGAACCTATATGGTCCTACGGACTTCAGCTATGTGTATGTGTCAAACCAAGATGAATAAAAACTATCCTAAGATTTTAATTAAAAGTGCTGCGAGCTTTGTTGGATGCCCCATGGTACGTCAGCAATCAGACATTTCACACCGACCTAAAAATATCTTTCATAACGGAAGAAATCAAGAGGATTGCAACAAAATATAACCAACGAGTAGTAGACTATCAAAACCAGCTAATAGAACAGCTGTATAACAACGGTCCCGACAAGAGAGGACTCCGCAGAACTTGGCCTCAAGATTTGCTACATCCTTAAAAAACTCTCTTCTATAAGGAGAAACATCAGTGGATGTTTCCCTTTCAAGCTTAACACCAACATCTCACTTACTTAATATTCTGTTACAAATTCGATTTTAAATCCCCACTGTGAAAGAAAATTTATTATTCGACGTTTAGCTTCTGCCAATTACGAAACGAGGCAGAGTCGAGTGACACTCGCCGGGCAAAACTTCTTCTGAGAACCTTACACTCGACTTCAAAGTCTGTGTACGACTACAACAAAAATAGTACAAATAAAGTAACTTAATACTTATCTAAATTCTGATTCGTAAATATTTTGGCACGAAAACTCATACCAATATACTCAACTTCGAAGGGAAATGTGGTAGATGAAATATTCGAAAAGAAATGCGTTCAAGTATTGTGAATGCTTTTGATTTTAGAATCACAGAATTATGCTAGTCAAAGTGGATGTCACAATAAAATCCGTTACCATGTCAGATCCACTAGGGTGGGCACTGCACTTGTAGTTCATATTGTAAGATCTACAGACTCTCTCGATTTCTGTCTCTCTCTTTCTCTCCCTCTCTTACACACTCTTTACAAGGTCTACGAACACGATGTGTCATACATTTTTCAGTTTAACGATTAATTCAGGGAATGTGTGTTCAGAAGAGATCGTATTTATTATTATGAACAATTATAACTATCCAAACGAGGATATGGATGCCACCTGCTCAGTATGGTTTAGAACTTAGAATTAAGTTTGGGTTAAGGGATTCAACGTCAAGACTATCTCGAACAGTAGCGAACAACAGTGTAGTTACAGTACAAGCGGTGTGTGTGTGTGTGTGTGTGTGTGTGTGTGTGTGTGTGTGTGTAAGAATATGAGCATTCATACCTACTATGTGTGACATAAGTAAATTACTACCAATCATGGACTTGCTGTTAATTCATAATAGTGTCAAGGAAAGCTTCAGGAATTATAAACAATTGGAACTTTAGTCAATCAAAATAACATTGATTTAAACACAAAAACTCAAATTGATATACGTTTACGTACGATTAAAGCAAAGTGGTACAAAAATTCCAATACATAGAAGTCCTGTTTGGTTAACATCTGTTCGTACCGTAACATTTTGAAGACTAAAATTAACATAATTTATTTCAAGAAGAAAAATAAATTCAGCAAAACTGGTGTATTTAGGTTGTTGCTCCATGAGTTTATCTAAAACAAAATTTGTATTATCCTAATATATTATTTAATCACTAACTTGTACTTAAGTTAAAAAAGATAAATTTGCCATTTTCCATACATTTAACAATATTACTTTAAATTTAAATTATAGTTGTTTTTCTTAACCTAATTAAATATTATAAATTACACAATAAATTTGATCTATTTTAATAATCTTTGAATTCCAGAAAGAGAGTTAAATTCCTCGCATGACTTTCCTTATGGGTTAATCACTTCGCTATAAACCTTTACAAATTTATACAGTCCTCATCATTTGATTAGTGTGTGTGTGCGCGCGAGCGCGCGAGCGACCGCGGGTGTATAGTAAGAGATATCCGACTTATAGTCTACAATATCTACAACGAAATAGTGTTCTATTGGGCTACCGCTACAAATTTTCGCTTCAAAATTTATTATATAATTTATTACGTGGGAAAATAAATTCATTACAATTTACATATGACAAGACTACGATTTTTGTATATTAACAATGAGTATTATAACATTGTTGCTTTGAAAGCAGCATGAGCAACGAAGTCATGCGCACGTAAATACGTCACGAGTTCAATGTTCGACAGCGTGCATATTCTCCGCTTCTAATAATTGTAAAATCAATGGCATCTTGTCTATGAAAGGTTCGACGATAATAAGGAACGACACTGTAAAATGTGAGAAGAAGAAATCGAAACGGTGGATAAAAGAAATAATTTAACTCTAAACTAATATTTATAATTCTTATGAATATTTACCCTTTATAACAATTCTTCTACTAAAAATGTTTGTCAACACTTATATATAAAAACTTATTTTCAATAATATAAGGAAATTGTATGTTATTCAAAAACTGGTTTCCATAATTTTTTAAGGAATTTTGTAAACATACATTTTTAATTTACTACTATAGGCTAGACACACACGCGCGCGCGCACACACACACACATTATATGTTATTGGAACTGGCTTCCATAATACGCGCGCATATGTATAATTTGATTTTAATGCACGCAAGTTGCTAGCATGAATCTGTTTTTCTTGTTTCTTGCTGGTTCATGATTATTAAGAATAATATTGTCAGCTAATATCAGACTTTATTTACTATATTCGATACTTAGTCTGTTGACAGTTCTGTTAAAGTGTTAGTAGATGAGTGTTTCCTTAGCCTTTCGTACACCCAAAAGACAACATAACTCTTAACAAATCTAAATTGAAATGAAACTACTTCATTGATATTAAAAAATGCCGTAAGTATTGGATTTTGTGAACAGTATAAGCAAACACCAGGAACTATTCCTTCATATTATCTATTCCTGAAGTGTCTTAAACGGAAATGCAGTATTATACTGTCTCACTCTTCCTCTCCCTAGAACATTGTTCTCAGCACATCTCTCGCACAGCCGATAGCATAATCCTCACATTTTTCAACGCCGTGGCCAAGATGAAGACAGCAGAAGCGCTTAATATTTTATTTGTCATTTTATTTTTTAATTATGTTCGTTAACCAGTGTGTAGGATATCCCCCTACACCGCAGCTAACGTTAGTACATGTAACACAAACAGAAAGGGATCGTGGACGATTCACCCGCTTGTCAGCATTCTTCTCTGACTCCGGACGAGTTGACAACCAAGTACTCACAAGTGAATACAGTTAGACGTTTTGGCGATAAAGCCTGGTGATTCCCGGCACACTGACGGTCTTACATGAAAATCTGCTTGACCCATGGACGTTCTTCTCAGGATATGAAGAATTTTCTTTTTCCAAAGAAAATAGCGAATAAGTCGTAGTTCCGGGAGACTTTGAATCAAATTCTACGTTTCGAATAAGTAAATTAATTACCCAACTTTGTAAGATACCTCTCTCAAAGGCAGATATTGGATGGATTCTTCCTGCATCGTACGTTGGAACTCCAGAAATTTAAGGTCATAACATTGATCGATCGGTTTTCTGTTCTCAGAGACGTTGTTTTTACATATTATTTTCTGGGTTCGGTGAAGTTTCTGCTTGAAAACGTTGACGACAATAAATATGAAGACTAGGAATCCCGTCTAATGGTTATCAAACCACAGAAAAGGTTTGGCCACATGCAGAGTCTTAAGTCGGATCTACGATGGTGCAAGGGAGACCTCGGATCTACATAAGACCATTGGAAACCAGATCTTATGTGGAAGGTAAACAAACATAATTTACAGTTGACACGGGCGCTACAGTGTATATTTGCGCTCTGACTTAGTCAGCAACTGCCACCCTCAAATTAGCTCTTGTACAATACAGACTGTGACTGGAAACCCCGTCAAAGTGCTAGGAAAGGTTGACGTAAGTGTACGCCTGGGTCTTCTTGAGTTTAGACAACAAATGCCCTTTGCAGGCATTGTTGATGAAGTGATTCTTGACACGGACATTATGAATGCCTACGAATTCATTGTGGACTTAAGAGAGGATGTCCTGAGTTTTGGCCAAGAGAAGATAAAGCTTTCCAGGGATGAAATGACTGGATCTGCCAACCATTCGATTAACCATGTGGCATTGGCCGAAGAAGAAGTCAACAGGTCTGGTCAAGAGGAACCTTTCCTATTGCAGGCGGAAATAGAAGAAGAACTGGCAGAGGAAGTACAAATATGTGTGACGGCAAAAGAAGTGATTGGGAAGCCAACTATGAATGTCAAGGAAACCTTTTGTTTGTTCCTGAGTTAATAGAAGCGCCCGGGGGAAAGTTTCTGAAGATTAAGTTACGCAAGAGATTGTTGACGAGAACCAAACCGACTTGGCCAAGCTAATGCTGTATAGGTCATCAGGTCATCAGTACATGACGCAACGGGAGTGACTCCAGCAAAACTAGCGGTTGAGCGGAAGACTCGTATTCCTGGGTACTTGATGTTTGCATCACACGAGACTGACTTCGAAGAACCGGAGAATTATCCTTCGCAAGGTTGTCCACCTGGATCGCCTAACCAAGTATTACTTAAAAGATGGTTTGCCGGTTCGGGGCGAACAGGCTTAAGGAGGGGGCAGTGTTACGCCAGTACAGAACGCTCTACGTGTTTCTCGTCTATGCCAGCAGAACCAGCTGTAATGTTGTGTGCGTACGTATTTATTCTGCTAAGTCTAGTTTGATTTCCTTGTTACCACATAATGATTACAAATCCAGTAAATAGAATCAGATGTAAACTCGCTCATATTAAACTCGCTTTATTATGAATAACTTAACTAATCAGGACCCCTAAAATTTAGTTTCGATATTTTTGGCAAAATTAATAACATGAACACTGAAAAAATAAAAATTACACGACTTTTACTTATATTTAACTATTATTTTATTAGGACTGTAAAAACTGATTTTTCTGTTGGTTGAGTAATTACTTTTAATTTGTATATTACATTTATGTCTTCTCTTCTAGTTAGAAACTTTACCACCGAGCACTGGGAGCGACTGGTGGGGGTCCTTCAATATAAGTAAGCTACTATCTGGAATATTGATATTCTAAATAATTACCGCATAGTTGTTAGAAATAAACTTACTTCTGAAAAGAAGTACATGTACACCGTGCCCCATACTCTTCAAGGTGTAGTAATAAGGAAAGGTGGAATTAGGTAATTCCTAAAATTAATTACAATCTATTACAATATGAATCCCTTAAAATTAAAGACAATGGACTGCAGGAATTTTTCACGTCACACAAGAACGCAAGAATACCTGAACCTTACCGCACATTTCGAATATACTTAGCCTTATTGTAACCATGCGCACAGAACGTTAAACCATCTTTAAACTATTATAACAATTTAGTTTTTATGTTTATTAACGATACTCATCAGTTTTGCAAGTGACGCCTATAGTCTATAATTGATTGTGACACCTACGCCGGTCGGTTGGTTGAAAAACCATTGAATCGTCAACGTTTACACAATTTTGTTTAGAAGTGTTTATGAAACTATAAAACACCTGTCAGCAGTAATACGTTTTTTGGATTGTTCTACCTTTATCTAAGTGAAAAAGCTATTGTTTTGAATGGAATAAGAAAAATACTATAGGCAGCCGACATACACTCACCTGTGGACAACAACGTAAATGTTTCAAATTCTTCCGTTACTACGCGTTTTCATTTGCACTCTAGGCCTATCTCTTTATTTTCAGTCAAAATAAAAACGTATTTTACTTTTATTTTATTCTTTAAAATGTTTCTCTTGTACTTAATGATTGAAGTATGATTTATTTAAATCAAAAACTAAATAGAAAAGTTACACAAGAAGTACTGGTTAAAAATATTTTCGATTGGCTTAATTAACCCACGACACACAATTCTACGTAAATAGATCATAACAATTTCCTACATTTTACTTTGTTTTATTCATTTTTCTATATTAGGATTCAAATTACCAATACGTAATATATGCATGCAGTGTTGCAGGAAGTTCAAATTTCTCTTTGATTTATTTAATGTATTTATTGCCTTTTATATTAGTCTGTATATATTGCCTTACACTGTGAATTCCTATTATCTATTACTGTTTTATCAACTTTTGTTTGCTTTGTCTGTTGAATGTCTCTATTAAATTTTGTAGACTAAAGGCTATAAACTTCTAAGATTTAATAACCTTCTTTCAATCGCTCTAAAAAGGTTGTCTAGGTAAATGTTAAAGTTAATCTTCTTTTGAATAATCACGTAGGAAGCCGCCTCGTATACTTTATTTTTGATACAAATAGTATAGAATACGTTAACACATGGAAGCAAAGCAAAATGCAAACTGACGAGCAACTGCAACACATTTATGAACGAAACACAGAACACCAATACGCGTTCTGTAATGTGATTAAAGAATTTGATCAGTCTGTATTCTCTTCAACGGTTCTACTGTTAACTCCTGCTAACTCCCAGTAAGAAGGATGCTCGGTAGTAGCCGTGTGAAACCTGAATTGTAAGCTTTGTAATTTACAACGGGCAATCCAAGATCTTACGGACACAGTGAAGGTATATGCATAAATTAAATGGATTTGAATATATCCGGCAAAATGTTTAAGTGAATTATATATTAGGTAACATTGGGCGCGACTATACTCTGCTATTATATTGTATGCCTTATTAGCTTTACAGATTTCATTCTCTTTTAGTTTTATACCTTCCAATAATAATAATCTGTACTAACATTCTCATTTTTGTGCTCTGTTTTTTCTCGTTCTCCTCCATCTTCCTTTTTTCTTGTTTACTATCAATTTTGCATCAAGAAATTAGAAAGCGGTATGACCAATCACGTTCTAATAAATCTCCTTCTCCACTACATGAGAGTAATTTGATCCCGCAATACATATTTCCTTGTTTGGTTCCCTAGCAGCTGTTTTACTTTCTGTGACTTTATTTAACGTGACCATATCGTCGCGACTAACTTGTAGGTGTCTTTTAAGGTCAAAAGCGGCCACATTTCTAACGTATGTGTCGCTACGGTTTTAATTATTCTGTGCACTAACCTTTCCTTAACCTTTTTGCTGATAATGCTTTCATTCCAGGTTCTTTGAGACTACCAAAAAATTACTTAATTATTTGTTTACTTATATATCAACGTCGTTAAGACGTTAAAATAATTAAAGTTACGTCAATGGAAAACACGTCACTCACACATCACATGAAACGAAGCATCGGATGTCTACCCCATCGGTTCAGGACGCACTGCCTGCCCATAACTTTTGTACCGTTGCTGCTTACAGTAAAATGTACTAAATTATATGTCGACAGGTATTATCCTACTCATATATGTTCAAACTTAATATAGCAACAAATGAGAAAGTGAAGAGTCGAAGCGGCGACGTAACCATGTTCCTTAACATCGAGTATACCCCATCATTGTTCACAATTTTTTACATTGTTAACAATTCTCACGTATCTGATTAAAATTATAAATGAAAAAATTAGGTATAATATAAATAATTTAGTTATATTAACAGTAATATTTCACACTATTTCTCGCCTTTTTGTCCATCAATAAATAAATATAATGTATAATATTATAAATATGAAATTTTAATTTCACTACTTGAGAATGAAAATGAAGGCGCTCGTTGACGTACACAGAGAAACTCTGAACGACGGTTTCTCGTTAGCGGAGTCAAAGAGGCCCTTTGAGACTACGTTAAATCTGACCAAATACATCCACCAAGAAAATTAATTTTTGCCGCTTTATGTAGTAGCGTTCGATCACCCGTGGAGATTGCTAAATTTTTCATTGACACGATTTATATAAATATTACAACATTTGTTTAATTAATTGTCTTTTGCACATTACTAGATTTTAATATACTTCATATTAGTAGCTTTATTTTTATACTGTTTAATACTGGGCATTAATATAATTTTAAATTTTAAATTAAGTTTAATGCGTTCCTAATTTTGTAGGTGATAACAGTCGCTGCCATCAGCTACTGTAGCTTTCAAAGATCAAAGCACACGCTGTGAAACAATTAAAATCTGTTTCCTGTTATGAAATGTAAAGTAACCAAAACTATAAACACTAAAACCATATCGAGTAATAGTAATTAAGACGTGGGAAGAAATAAAAATAAATATGATTTAATTTTTCCTGATGTAAAATTACATGGATATTGCAGAAGAGTAAAGACTAAAGCCATTAAGCAATTTAAAGAAAACATCTCTTTATTTAAATGAAAATGTAACACATTGTTATGAGAAATACGGGGACGTTGATTTTGGAATATAACTTGCTTTTGGATATGTCACCTACTTTGGTTTAAAAATGTCTGTTCAAATTGTTACATGTATAATCACAAAATGTATAGAGCCTAATATCAGTCAGGGATCCCAGTGATTAACTAAGGGATCTCCTACAGCGACATAATATTTATCACTTTTTAGATTGTCGCACGTGCCAAATTTTGTAAACTATCAAATGTGTAGGTGCGAGTATCTGTGTGACACGTATCATGTGATAAGTGTATACAGACAAACAAATATATGTGTGTGTGTGTGTGTGTGTGAGAGAGTGTGTGTGTGAATGTGTGCGTGTGTTGTAAGTATCCTGTTTTGGTACAGAACCCCGAGTCGAGTTTATCGCCGAAGAGTTCATTAAAATGTTTTGACATATATATCTATGCCATTTTCTGGCTGATTCCTCCGCTATGGACTTCGGTGAAACGATTTTCGCCAATGCCAGTCCTAAGTGTTTACTACCGTTTGTAGTTGTATGGTATCTTTTATGTATGTTTATGACAAATTCTATACATGCTATTTCTGCTGTTAGTATCCAATTTGACGTGACGCATAAGTGAAGTCGCAGACTGGCGACCCCTTTTTTGAGAACGTGCGAGCCTTTATCTCAATCAATTTTTGCACCTCGTACCCCTAACAAATTCTCTCAGTTTTTTTTTGTGGCTCCTGAGAGAAGACCTGATTATATTCTTTGGAAATCTAGAACATGATAGAGCTTTCTTACAACTGTTACTGTTGCACACTGCTGTCCCTGCGGACTATACAAGAGAAACAGCAGCAACCATATTCGTTATTTGTTATGATAGCCTGATTAAGCAATTGTATAAGCATAACTATAATAACAGAATATTTTGTTTCATGAAAATGGCGTTACAGTGTGTGAATATCAGTTTCAATAGCACGGAAATAACAACCTACAGAATAAAAAGTCCAAACACAAAAATAAATTACAGACAGTTTATAAAATTAAAATGCCGCTAGAAGTAAAATTAGTTACCAGGAGAGAGCTGCACACGTAAAATAAGCCTGAAGTATTATATTTGATTTTGTGTAAAACGGAAAATATATAATTTTGAATATAAAATTGGAAGCATGATAGATAATAATATATTATATGACCCAATATTATGTACTGTATCACATATTACGTATATTCTGTATATGTATGTTCTGTGCTTATTTATGTTAGTATTTACGTTTACCAACACTGTGTCGAAGTGTAATTTGTTTGTATAATTTTATAATTTGTGACTATACCACCAGTAGTTCCTTACTTCCTGTTTACCATAATTTTTTGCTATATTCCAGTGCAACGTTATAAATTTATTTCACTCCAATTAAAGAAAATGATGCCAATCCAAATTGTAATGTTTTCCTCGCTAAGAAAAAAGCAAACATACCGGTTAGGATAAGCATAAAGGATGCCACTTGTGTGGTCAGAGGGATAATGGTGTATCACATGTATTCTTGTGTTGGGTGTAACCCAATTGCTTGTGTTTTTTTCTGGTAGGTAGGTAATGATACGACGATTGCAATGATCACTATAAGAGTGGAACAAAACAATGCAACTCCATAGAAATGTTTACTTACAATATCAACCACAGCTTTTTGTAAACATGGATATTCATACAAAATTCTTTACACAAGGATTAACAGCTAACACTATCCACTAGGATTTCGTTGTCCATGATGTGTCCGTTACTTAAGTAAATATCACTATTGCATTAACGACTCGGAACACTAAGTTTTTTTATAAGTAAAAGCATAAAGTTTTACCTTACAGCCTAAACCGGTTTTCTCCTTTATAAGGCTTCTTCAGAGGCTGCCGTTACAGCCGGACAGCGCTACCAACGGCAGCCTCTGAAGAAGCCTTATAAAGGAGAAAACCGGTTTAGGCTGTAAGGTAAAACTTTATGCTTTTACTTATAAAAAACCTAGTGTTCCGAGTCGTTAATGCAATAGTGATATTTACTATCCACTAATTACCTTCTGTCAACTCACATGCACTGAATCGCATAACGCTAACGGGATAGTCGCTTTCAAAACAGCTCTAATTCCACTAAGTCAAAGTCGGCTGCGTGTCTCATAATGTTGTGATGGGTTTCCAGTTGTGGGTAAAATTATCGCTCATGAATCGTAGAAACATCGAAAATATCGTAAATAGGAGAGTGCTGCTTCATCCTGACGCTTAAACAATAGGAGCCGAGTTCATTTCATGTACGCCTTATCTTCTCAGCATAACAGTATTTTTATTTATTGTAACAATGGGAATTATATTTATATAAAGTATTTTATCTATTTATTATTTCATCCATTAATTTGGTGTAAAAGGGAACCGCTATAGGTCAAATCTACAGCGGAATCTAAATCAAATTCTTTTGAAGTCAAAAGTATGCCATTTTATAAAAACAAGTAAACAATCAGAAAAGGCAAGATCCTA
This sequence comes from Magicicada septendecula, assembly GCA_034769895.1. Classification (NCBI taxonomy): domain Eukaryota; kingdom Metazoa; phylum Arthropoda; class Insecta; order Hemiptera; family Cicadidae; genus Magicicada; species Magicicada septendecula. Next base: position 211,154,837 of record CM068369.1, on the reverse strand, counting down.
AAAAACATTTATAGAGCAAATATTCTCAAGTAACATAATTTTACATAGTTAAGAATTCATTCTAACTCGTTTACAAAGTTGCCGACGAGTTGAACAGAATGTATGTTGACAAGTCCATAGCGCTGTGGACGAAAGGGTCAAAAGACAAATTCGATTTATTTAATATTGTAAAGCAAAGGTCTGAATTTAATATAAAGTAGCCTTACAAAATCCTGTATGGAACGACGTGGGTATAGCAAATTTATTAGGTTAACAAAGAATTATTTTCACCCTACAAAAGTTTTAATTCGGTCTGTTATTAAATATATAAATTTGACATTACGTCAACTGTGTAGGAAGTTTTACGTTGTAGGAAATATGAAGGAAATATACGACGCTGTAGGAAGTAGCTTATACTTATATGTTCATGTTTCACGCCTATTACGTTTTTTTTCTTTAAATTCTATTAAAAACTATTGTATGAAGAGTGAGTACCTGGAGACATATGTGTTTTGCAAGTAAAATGGAAACTGAAATGAAAATGAAATAACCTGGTAAGATGAGCTTAAAGTGTAGATCTGTCTTCAATTATAATTTAAAGTTAGTAATGCAAACCTTGATATTACTCATCAAGTAAATTTGGTTTTAGTGAAAAACAAACGACAATCGTTTTAGTTTTAAAATTAGCATTAAAGACAACAAAAGTCACCTTTGCAAAAATGCAAATAAACCGTTAACTCAATAACTTGTATTTCGGAAAATACGCATAAATTCTTAAAAATAAGGGGAATATTGGCAAATCATAATTTACACAAAAGTGAATAGTAATTTTCAATGTTGTAATTTAAATAAAAATTAAATTTCTGATAGTCCGAAAAAAACTGCTAAATGATATTTTATGTAAAAGTAAATAGCAACTATCAGTATTTTATAACAAACACACAAATTATTCTACAGTCTACAAGAATTGGGCTAGACCTGCAAAAATATACTGTGACATACAATGTTAAAACATTTGAAAAAGAATAACAGATATTGGTTAATTCATAACTTTTCATTTGTGCATGTAAAACGGAGTACTTAAAAATATGACAATAGACTGTCAGGTGGCGTTTTTAGAAACTTTTTTAAAGTCAGAATTTACGTTACTAATGTACAATTCAAATTAAAAATAGATCTATACTCTTAGCTTATCTAGCCTGGTGAGACCAAGAGATTCAGGTTGCTACAACACAGTAAAATTTATTCTACTAATTACAGTCTACGTCACTGACAAATATTCTATTGTTTTTATTTGCATCCTACTTTATAAATCCAAATTGTACTGTAGAATTTAAGTCTAAGAAAGTCGGGTTTAATTTAATAAACGCGTTTACTTACTACATCTATAGTATTAATAAATTAATATTAGTACAAAATGTGTACTAATATATTTCTCAAATCGTACCCACAGCATTCCGAAACCAACTTGTCAGAGGAACGAGATATTTTAACTTTACAGCTATCCTGTCTTTTATGGAATTTAATATTCGTGTTCGGTCATCTGGTCCTAATAGGTCCACAGGGATTTTTTTTAAAAACACGTCCACCTAGAATCACATACAAACAAATGGTCAGCATAAATCAGATACATTCAAAGTAAAAAAATTTAAACCAAAAATATCTAATTTCTGTAAAACTGCTTTATTTCTAACACAACAAAATATTATTTCGTACACAAATAATATTGTGTTCTAGATTGCAAACAATGTAGCATGTATGTTATCAAAGATTAATGTATATAGCAGAAATTGATACCAACTAAATCATACCTGTAATCTCGCAATATAGCAAACTTACAACATTTTTGTAAAAAATTGTATTTTTGGCAAAAGCACTTCAGTTTACACAGCGTGTTACTATTATATTTTACGTTTAAACAGCTGGCATTGACGCAGAAAGAATTCAGAGTGGCAAGCTTATGGTTGCGAAATACAAAGTGTTAAAAAATAAAGAAATCGTAACGATTTTATAAGTTTTACAAATTATTCTAGTTTAAAACTTTTAGTATAGTATTATGAAAACGCCACATTTAAAAAATATATTACAATAAAATAATAACAGCAAATATTTAACTCTTAAAATGTCCGAAAATCAATACAAAAATATTATGCAAAACATAAATATTTGTACAAATATTTTAAGTAGCACAAAACAATTTGCAACACTTGGAAAAAGATAAATTAATTTTAACAGAACACACACAATAATTTTCTTCAATGAGAGAAACTAATATCTTCAAATATTATTAAAATTACTAAAATTATGTTTTTACCTGTTCTGGGGCTACGTCTGATGCAAAAGGCTTAGTAATAATATCCACTACGCGCACAAATATATCGCGAAGAGTTGTGGTAAAGTAATCCAAATTTTCCCTGCAATATATACAGGAAGCACTTTACGTGGTGGAAATAGGTTTAATATATGTATCAAGCAAAAAACGACACAGAAGTAACGGCCTGCGTAGAAACACACTACTTACATTCAAATGGACATTACATGACAGTACGTACTGTAATATCGGTATGGAGAACCATACATGACTTCCATGTTCTAAGATTTATATTTAAAATCATATTCGAAATGAAATATTTCCATAGAAACTACGTCTTTCTACTTATTGCTTCAGCATTAACCACAGTACTGTGCTCACTAACGTATACCACCTCACGTTTTCGCACTCGATTTTCACCGATGATGGCAGTCGATGGCACTGCCGAAAAGTCTGGTTTTGCAGAAAACATTGGATTACGGCTAAAGAGCCCGGGAAGCAATTTTAACAAAAAACTACTTCTTTGTTGCCGATAACGTTGTACACATATAAAAAATTCTCCCCTCCACCTACAACTATAATTTTTAATAATAGAAAATTACCCCCACCCCGTTCACTTTACTTCTTCATTTATAGATATTTCAACTACGTTTCTACAGTGGATTACTATGAGCTTCTTATCAGGATACTTTATTTATAAAAATTAAGTACTTTACTCTTGTTAAATCATAAAATGTTTCAGGTAAACTACCCCTTTCTCTTAACCGATCTTCTCCAAAATCAATAGACCTTCCGTCCTCTACAATTCAGGGAAGCATGCAAAAAAATATTTGATTCTGTTTGAATGTGCGGCAGTTATCGTTCGTCATGGAAACATTTCTCTTGTTACAACATAAAATGTTGCAGGTAAACTACCCCTTTCCCTTAACTGATCTTCACCAAAATCAATAGACCTTGAGCTCTCTGCAACTCAGGGGGTGCAAAAAATTATTTGATTGTCATTGAATTTTCGGCAGTTATCGTTCGTCATAAAAAAATTACCCTTTTCAAAACATAAAACGTTGCTGATAAACTACCCCTTCCCTTAACCGATCTTCAACAAAATCAACAGACCTTGAGTTCTCTTTAGTTCAAAAAGGTGTGCAAAAACCTAGTTGATTCTGTTTGATTTTACGGCAGTTATCGTTCGTCATATAAAAAATTACCCTTGTTAAAACATAAAATGTTGCTGGTAAACTACCCCTTCCCCTTAACCGATCTTCACCAACACCAATACGTATTGAGAACTCTACAATACAGGGCTGTATGCAAATCATCATTTGATTCTGTTTGAATTTGCGGCTGTTATCGTTTACCATAGAAAAAAATTACCCTTGATAAAAAACCGTTGCTGGTAAACTACCCCTTTCCCTTAACCGATCTTCACCAAAAACGATAGATCTTGAGAACTCTACAATTCAGGGCTGTATGTAAAATATTATATGATTTTGTTAGAATTTGCGGCTGTTATCGTTTGCCATACAAAATACCCTTGATAAAACAAAAAATGTGGCAGGTAAACTACCCCTTCCCCTTAAACGATCTTCACCAAAAACAACAGGTCTTTAGTACTTAAGAAATCAGGGCTGTATGCAAAAACTTATTTGATTCTGTTTGAATTTGCGGCTCCTATCGTTTGCCATATAAAATACCCTTTTAAAACATAAAACGTTGCCGGTAAACTACCCCTTTACCTTAACCGATCTTCACCAAAACCAAACGGTCTTGAGAACTCTACAATTCAGGGCAGTATGCAAAACATTATTTGATTATGTTTGAATTTGCGGCTGTTATCGTTTGCCATAGAAAATACCCTTGTTAAAACATAAAATGTCTGGTAAACTACCCCTTTCCCTTAACCGATCTTTACCAAAATCATCGGATCTTGAGAAATCTACAATTCAGAGCTGTATGCGAAACATTATTTGATTCTGTTTGAATTTGCGGCTGTTATCGTTTGCCAAACAAACAAAATTACCCTTGATAAAAAAAAACCGTTGCTGGTAAACTACCCCTTTCCCTCTACCGATCTTCACCAAAAACAATAGGTCGCGAGTACTCTACAAATAAGGGCTGTATGCAAAAAATGATTTGATTCTGTTTTAATTTGCGGCTGTTATCGTTTGCCATAAAAAAAATCTAAGACACAGACACATAGACACACAGACAGACACACACACAGACACTTTTCGAAAAACGACTTTTTTTCATGTTTTGAGTGTAGTACAATCAGAATCTGCAATAATCTCGAACACGATTTTTTTTGCCATCACCATACTTCCATTTCCTTAAGGAACATGGAAGTAAAAAGGCCCACAAAGTAGGAACTGCAACAAGATTGGTCGCACAGTCATCAAGTACATTGACAAAATCGTCGTCTGGAGCTATACGTAACCACCTGCAACAAATTATATGATAATGGTACTCAAAAGCTCTCTCTGTTCTGTAATACTTGCTAATATGCCCTCTGTCGAGTATTTGCAGTTAATGTTTAGGCTACTACAAGCCATAATAACTAACTTTGTTACTAAGCTTAATTTATTCCTTTTTACTTCCATATTCCTTAAGGAATGGAAGTATGGTGATGGCAAAAAAATCGTGTTCGAGATTATTGCAGATTCTGATTCTACTACACTCAAAACTTGAAAAAAAGTCGTTTTCCGAAAAGTGTCTGTGTGTCTGTCTGTCTATCTGTCTGTCTATGTGTCTGTGTGTGTGTGTCTGTAGATTTTTTTTCTATGACAAACGATAACTGCCGCAAATTCAAACAGAATCAAATAATTTTTTTCATGCAGCCCTGATTTTCAGAGTACTCGCGACCTATTGTTTTTGGTGAAGATCGGTTGAGGGAAGGGGGTAGTTTACCGGCAACGGTTTTTTTTTAGCAAGGGTAATTTTGTTTGTTTGGCAAACGATAACAGCCGCAAATTCAAACAGAATCAAATAATGTTTCGCATACAGCCCTGAATTGTAGAGTTCTCAAGATCTTTTGATTTTGGTGAAGATCGGTTAAGGGAAAGGGGTAGTTTACCTGTAACGTTTTATGTTTTAACAAGGGTATTTCCTATGGCAAACGATAACAGCCGCAAATTCAAACAGAATCAAAAGATTATTTGCATACAGCCATAAATTATAGAGTTCTCAAGACCTATTGTTTTTGGTGAAGATCGGTTGAGGGAAAGGGGTAGTTTACCAGTAACGTTTTTTTAACAAGGGTATTTCCTATGGCAAACGATAACAGCCGCAAATTCAAACAGAATCAAATAATGTTTTGCATACAGCCCTGATTTGTAGAGTACTCAAGATCTACTGTTTTTGGTGAAGATCGGTTAAGGAGAAGGGGTAGTTTACCTGCAACGTTTTTTTATCAAGCGTATTTTTTATGGCAAACGATAACAGCCGCAAATTCAAACAGAATCAAATAATTTTTTGCGTACGTCTCTGAATTGTAGAGGTCTCAATGACTTTCGATTTTGGTGAAGATCGGTTAAGGGGAAGGGGTAGTTTACCTGCAACCTTTTACGTTTTAACAAGAGTAAAGTACTTGAAAATTTATTTAAACTTTTTGAAACAATGGTAATTGTTAAAAATAAAATAATTTTGTTGCCAGTGCAATAAAATTATAATTTTTTCATTTTAATGTAATATAATATTTTTCATTTAATACAGCAATAAAAAGGCAGGTAAGACACAGCCTGGCTGTTTGGCTGAAAATGATTTTAAATATAAAACTTAGAATATGGAAGTCATGTATGGTTCTCCATACCGATATTTACTTTCATATTCCTTAAGGAATGGAAGTATGGTGATGGCAAAAAAAATCGTGTTCGAGATTATTGCAGATTCTGATTCTACTACGCTCAAAAGATGAAAAAAGTCGTTTTCCGAAAAGTGTCTGTGTGTGTGTCTGTCTGTGTGTCTGTGTGTGTGTCTGTAGATTTTTTTTTATGGCAAACGATAACAGCCGCAAATTCAAACAGAATCAAATAATTTTTTGCATACAGCCCTGATTTGTAGAGTACTCACGACCTATTGTTTTTGGTGAAGATCGGTTGAGGGATAGGGGTAGTTTACTTGCAACGGTTTTTTTAAGGGAAATTTTTTTTTTTGGCAAACGGTAACAGCCGCAAATTCAAACAGAATCAAATAATGTTTCGTATACAGCCCTAAATTGTAGAGTTCTCAAGACCTGTTGTTTTTGGTGAAGATCGGTTAAGGGAAAGGGGTAGTTTACCGGTAACGTTTTATGTTTTAACAAGGGTATTTCCTATGGCAAATGATAACAGCCGAAAATTCAAACAGAATCAAAAGATTATTTGCATACAGCCCTAAATTGTAGAGTTCTCAAGACCTATTGTTTTTGGTGAAGATCGGTTGAGGGAAAGGGGTAGTTTACCAGCAACGTTTTTTTAACAAGGGTATTTTTTATGGCAAACGATAACAGCCGCAAATTCAAACAGAATCAAATACTGTAATATTTTGCATACAACCCTGATTTGTAGATTACTCAAGACTTATTTTTTTTGGTGAAGATCGGTTAAGGGGAAGGGGTAGTTTACCAGCAACGTTTTTTTATCAAGCGTATTTTCTATGGCAAACGATAACAGCCGCAAATTCAAACAGAATCAAATAATTTTTTGCATACGCCCCTGAATTGTAGAGGACTCAAGGAATTTTGATTTTGGTGAATATCGGTTAAGGGGAAGGGGTAGTTTACCTGCAACCTTTTACGTTCTAACAAGAGTAAAGTACTTGAAAATGTATTTAAACTTTTTGAAACAATGGTAATTGTTAAAAATAAAATAATTTTGTTGCCAGGCAATAAAATTGTAGTTTTTACTTCCATGTTCCTTAAGGAAATGGAAGTATGGTGATGGCAAAAAAAAATCGTGTTCGAGATTATTGCAGAATATGATTGTACTACACTCAAAACATGAAAAAAAGTCATTTTTCGAAAAGTGTCTGTGTGTGTGTCTGTGTGTCTGTGTGTGTGTCTGTCTGTCTGTAGATTTTTTTCCTATGGCAAACGATAACTGCCGCAAATTCAAACAGAATCAAATAATTTTTTGCATACAGCCCTGATTTGTAGAGTAGTCTCGACCTATTGTTTTTGGTGAAGGTCGGTTGAGGAAAAGGGGTAGTTTACCGGCAACGGTTTTTTTTTTATCAAGGGAAATTTTTTTTTGGCAAACTATAACAGCCGCAAATTCAAACAGAATCAAATAATGTTTCGCATACGGCCCTGAATTATAGAGTTCTCAAAACCTGTTGTTTTTGGTGAAGATCGGTTAAGGGAAAGGGGTAGTTTACCTGTAACATTTTATGTTTTAACAAGGGTATTTCCTATGGCAAACGATAACAGCCGCAAATTCAGACAGAATCAAAAGATTATTTGCATACAGCCCTAAATTGTAGAGTTGACAAGACCTTTAGTTTTTGGTGAAGATCGGTTAAGGTAAAGGGGTAGTTTACCTACAACGTTTTTTTAACAAGGGTATTTTATATGGCAAACGATAACAGCCGCAAGTTCAAACAGAATCAAATAATGTTTTACATACAGCCCTGCTTTGTAGAGTACTCAAGACCTATTGTTTTTGGTGAAGATCGGTTAAGGGGAAGGGGTAGTTTACCAGCAACGTTTTTTTATCAAGCGTATTTTCTATGGCAAACGATAACAGCCGCAAATTCAAACAGAATCAAATACTTTTTTGCATACATCCCTCAATTGTAGAGTTCTCAAGAACTGTCGTTTTTGGTGAAGATCGGTCTAGAGAAAGGGGTAGTTTACCAGCAACGGTTTTTTATCAAGGGTATTTTTTTCTATGGTAAACGATAACAGCCACAAATTCAAACAGAATCAAATGATCTTTTGCATACAGCCCTGTATTGTAGAGTTCGCAATACCTATTGTTGTTGGTGAAGATTGGTTAAGGAAATGGGGTAGTTTACCTGCAACGTTTTATGTTTTATAAGGGTATTTTCTATGGCAAACGATAAGAGCCGCAAATTCAAAGAGAATCAAATACGTTTTTGCATACAGCCCTGTTTTGTTCAGTACTAAAGACCTACTGTTTTTGGTGCAGATCGGTTAAGGGAAACGGGTAGTTTACCGGACACATTTTTTTTTTTATCAAGGGTATTTTATATGGCAAATGATAACAGCCGCAAATTCAAACAGAATCCAATACGTTTTTGCATACAGCCCTGTTTTGTTGAGTACTAAAGACCTATTGATTTTGGTGAAGATCGGTTAAGGGGAACGGGTAGTTTACCAGACACGTTTTTTGTTTTATCAAGGGTATTTTATATGGCAAATGATAACAGCCGCAAATTCAAACAGAATCATATAATATTTTGCATACAGCCGTGAAATGTACAGTTCTCAAGACCTGTTGGTTTTGTTGAAGATCGGTTAAGGGAAAGGGGTAGTTTACCGGCAACGTTTTATGTTTTAACAATGGTATTTTTTCAATGACGAACGATAACTGCCGTAAATTCAAAGAGAATCAACTAATGTTTTGCATACAGCCCTGAATTGTAGAGTTCTCAAGACCTATTGTTTTTGGTGAAGATCGGTTAATGGAATAGGGTAGTTTACCAGCAACGTTTTATGTTTTATCAAGGGAGTTTTCTCTGGCAAACGATAATAGCCGCAAATTCAAACTAAATCAAATAATTGTTTGCATACAGGCCTGAATTGTAGATTACCTAAGGCCTGTCGTTTTTGGTGAAGATCGGTTAAGGGAAAGGGGTAGTTTACCTGAAACGGTTTTTTATCAAGGGTAATTTTTTTCTATAGTAAACGATAACAACCGCAAATTCAAACAGAATCAAATGATGTTTTGCATACAGCCCTGTATTGTAGAGTTCTCAATACGTATTGGTGTTGGTGAAGATCGGTTGAGGGAAAGGGGTAGTTTACCAGCAACATTTTATGTTTTAACAATGGTAATTTTTTGTATGACGAACGATAACTACCGTAAATTCAAGCAGAATCAACTAGGGTTTTTGCATACCTTGTTGAACTAAAGAGAACTCAAAGTCTGTTGATTTTGTTGAAGATCGGTTAAGGGAAAGGGGTAGTTTATCAGCAACGTTTTATGTTTTAAAAACGGTAATTTTTTTATGACGAACGATAACTGCCGAAAATTCAATGAGAATCAAATAATTTTTTGCACCCCCTGAGTTGCAGAGAGCTCAAGGTCTATTGATTTTGGTGAAGATCGGTTAAGGGAAAGGGGTAGTTTACCTGCAACATTTTATGTTGTAACAAGAGAAATGTTTCCATGACGAACGATAACTGCCGCACATTCAAACAGAATCAAATATTTTTTTGCATGCTTCCCTGAATTGTAGAGGACGGAAGGTCTGTTGATTTTGGAGAAGATCGGTTAAGAGAAAGGGGTAGTTTACCGGAAACATTTTATGTTTTAACAAGAGTAAAGTACTTTATTTTTATAAATAAAGTATCCTGATAAGAAGCTCATAGTAATCCACTGTAGAAACGTAGATGAAATATCTATAAATGAAGAAGTTAGGAGAACCGGGTGGGGGTAATTTTCTATTATTAAAAATTATAGTTGAAGGTGTAGGGGAGAATTTTTTATATGTGTACTACGGTATCGGCAACAAAGAAGTAGTTTTTTGTTAAAATTGCTTCACGGGCTCTTTAGCCGTAGTCCTATGTTTTCTGCAAAACCAGACTTTTCGGCAGTGCCATCGACTCCCATCATCGGTGAAAATCGAGTGCGAAAACGTGAGGTGGTGGTGGTATACGTTAGTGAGCACAGTACTGTGGTTAATGCTGAAGCAATAAGTAGAAAGACGTAGTTTCTATGGAAATATTTCATTTCAAATATGATTTTAAATATAAATCTTAGAACATGGAAGTCATGTATGGTTCTCCATACAGATATTTTCATTTATGTATTACTTCCATATTCCTTAAGGAATGGAAGTATGGTGATGGCAAAGAAAATCGTGTTCGAGATTATTGCAGATTCTGATTCTACTACACTCAAAACATGAAAAAAAGTCGTTTTCCGAAAAGTGTCTGTGTGTGTGTGTCTGTAGATTTTTTTTCTATGGCAAACGATAACTGCCGCAAATTCAAACAGAATCAAATAATTTTTTGCATGCAGCCCTGATTTGTAGAGTACTCACGACTTATTGTTTTTGGTGAAGATCGGTTGAGGGAAAGGGGTAGTTTACCAGCAACGGTTTTTTTTTATCAAGGGAAATTTTTTTTTTTTGGCAAACGATAACAGCCGCAAATTCAAACAGAATCAAATAATATTTTGCATACGTCCCTAGATTGTAGAGGTCTCAAGGACTTTCGATTTTGGTGAAGATCGGTTAATGGTAAGGGGTAGTTTACCTGCAACCTTTTACGTTTTAACAAGAGTAAAGTACTTAAAAATTTATTTAAACTTTTTGAAACAATGGTAATTGTTAAAAATAAAATAATTTTGTTGCCAGGCAATAAAATTATAATTTTTTCATTTATGTATTTTTTTCTCAGTTATGTACTGTTTACGTTTCCATTTTATTATTATGACTACCGCAATTAAAAGGCAGGGAAGACACACACACACACACACACACACACACACACACACACAATTCGCGTTATTTCTGGCCTCATTCATGTTTCTTTTCTTACATTTGCACGGTTTTTAAATGGAAAGTGCCGAACCCATACCAACATAACAAATGCAAGCCGAAAAGTTTCCAGCACCACAGTACTGTGGTTAAGGCTGAAGCAGTAAGTAGAAAGAAGTAGTTTCTATGGTAATATTTCATTTCGAAAATGATTTTAAATATAAATCTTAGAATATGGAAGTCATGTATGGTTCTCCATACCGATATTTTTTTCTCAGTTATGTACTGTTTACGTTTCCATTTTATTATTATGACTACCGCAATGAAAAGGCAGGGAACACACACACACAATTCGCGTTATTTCTGGCCTCATTCATGTTTATTTTCTTACATTTGCACGGTTTTTAAATGGAAAGTGCCGAACCCATACCAACATAACGCATGCAAGCCGAAAAAGTGTCCAGCGTGGATAGCGATTTGCTTCCTGTGTATCGCTGGGCAGTGTAACTGCACGTGTTTACAGAGGAACGATTCATAGACAGACTTTTCGTCTTTAGGGAATGAACCCTCTGCAAGATGCTGAGGGTCCATGAGTGACTTCGGAGCTCTCCTTCTTTTCCGCGTGTTTGTTCTGTGAAACGTACACTGTAGATTCACAGCTTTATTCAAATCAACGCTCAATAGGAAATGTTGAAAATTTTTGTCCACGGTGTACCCTCATACACACTAAACCTGCTCTGATGTTTTAATTACGGACATCATAATATTAAAACTTTTGAAACTTGAGCACTACTTAATGGAGATCAATCATTAACTTATACAAGCCATTAATTTTATGCATATTTTTTATATATATGTGTACAACGTTATCGGCAACAAAGAAGTAGTTTTTGTTAAAATTCCTTCCCGGGATATTTGGCCGTATTCCAATGTTTTCTACAAAGCCAGACGTTTCGGCAATGCCATCGACTTCCATCATCAGTGAAAATCGAGTGCGATAACGTGAGGTGGTATATGTTAGTGACCACAGTACTGTGGTTAAGGCTGAAGCAGTAAGTAGAAAGAAGTAGTTTCTATGGTAATATTTCATTTCGAAAATGATTTTAAATATAAATCTTAGAATATGGAAGTCATGTATGGTTCTCCATACCGATATTTTACTTCCATGTTCCTTAAGGAAATGGAAGTATGGTGGATGGCAAAAAAAAAATCGTGTTCGAGATTATTGCAGATTCTCATTGTACTACACTCAAAACATGAAAAAAGTCATTTTTCGAAAAGTGTGTGTGTGTGTTGCTGTAGATTTTTTTTTTATGGCAAACGATAACAGTCGCAAATTCAAACAGAATCAAATAATTTTTTCCATACAGCCGCCGTTATTTGTAGAGTATTCAAGACTTATTGTTTTCGGTGAAGATCGGTTAAGGGAAAGGGGCAGTTTACCGGCAACGGTTGTTTTTTTTAATCAAGGGTAATTTTTTTTAGCAAACAATAACAGCCGCAAAGTCAAACAGAATCAAATAATGTTTTGCAAACAGCCCTGAATTGTAGAGTACTCAAGGTCTGTTGTTTTTGGTGAAGATCGGTTAGGGGAAAGGGGTAGTTTACCAGCAACGTTTTATATTTTAACAAGGGTATTTACTATGGCAAACGATAATAGCCGCAAATTCAAACAGAATCAAATAATTTTTTGCATTCAGCCCTGATTTGTAGAGTACTCAAGACCTATTGTTTTTGGTGAAGATCGGTTAAGGGAAAGGGGTAGTTTACCAGCAACATTTTATGTTTTAACAGGGTAATTTTTTATATGACGAACGACAACTGCCGTAAATTCAGACAGAATCAACTACTCTATCGCATAACTTTTTGAATTATACAGAACTCAACGTCTGTTGATTTCGTTAAAGATCGGTTATGGGAAGGGGGTGGTTTAGCTGCATCGTTTTATATTTTATCAAGGGTATTTTTATGGCAAACGATAAGAGCCGCAAATTCAAACAGAATCAAATACTTTTTTGCATACAGCCCTGAATTATAGAGTACTCAAGACCTATTGTTTTTGGTAACTATCGGTTAAGGTAAAGGGATAGTTTAGCTGCATCGTTTTATATTTTAACAAGGGTATTTTCTATGGCAAACGATAACAGCCGCAAATTCAAACAGAATCAAATAATGTTTTGCATACAGCCCTGTATTGTAGAGTTCTCAAGACCTATTGGTGTTGGTGAAGATCGGTTAAGGGAAAGAGGTAGTTTACCAGCAACATTTTATGTTTTAACAGGGTAATTTTTTATATGACGAACGACAACTGCCGTAAATTCAGACAGAATCAACTACTCTATCGCATAACTTTTTGAATTATACAGAACTCAACGTCTGTTGATTTCGTTAAAGATCGGTTATGGGAAGGGGGTGGTTTAGCTGCATCGTTTTATATTTTATCAAGGGTATTTTTATGGCAAACGATAAGAGCCGCAAATTCAAACAGAATCAAATACTTTTTTGCATACAGCCCTGAATTATAGAGTACTCAAGACCTATTGTTTTTGGTAACTATCGGTTAAGGTAAAGGGATAGTTTAGCTGCATCGTTTTATATTTTAACAAGGGTATTTTCTATGGCAAACGATAACAGCCGCAAATTCAAACAGAATAAAATAATGTTTTGCATACAGCCCTGTATTGTAGAGTTCTCAAGACCTATTGGTGTTGGTGAAGATCGGTTAAGGGAAAGAGGTAGTTTACCAGCAACATTTATGTTTAAAAAGGGTAATATTTTTTATATGAAGAACGATAACTGCCGTAAATTCAAACAGAATCAACTACGTTTTTGCATACATTTTTGAATTATAGAGAACTCAAGGTCTATTGATTTTGTTAAAGATCTGTTAAGGAAAAGGGGTAGCTTACCAGCAACATTTTATGTTTTAGCAAGGATAATGTTTTTATGACGAAAAATAATTGCCGTTACTTCAAAGAGAATCAAATAATTTTTTTGCATATGTTCCTGATTTGTAGAGGACTGAAGGTCTATTGATTTTCGTGAAGATCGGTTAAGGGAAAGGGGTAGTTTACCTGCAACGTTTTATGTTTTAACAAGAGTAAAGTACTTAATTTTGATAAATAAAGTATCCTGATAAGAAGCTCATAATAATCCACTGCAGAAACGTAGATGAAATATCTATAAATGAAGGGGTTAGGTGAACGGGGTGGGGGTAATTTTCTATTAATGATAATTATAGTTGAAGGTGGAGGGGAAAATTTTGTATATGTGTACTACGTTATCGGCAACAAAGAAGTAGTTCTTTGTTAAAATTCCTTCCTGTTTAGCCGTAGTCCAATGTTTTCTGCAAAACCAGACTTTTCGGCAGTCCATCGACTGCCATCATCAGTGAAAATCGAGTGCGAAAACGTGAGGTGTTATACGTTAGTGACCACACACGTTAGAACTGTGGTTAAGGCTGAAGCAATAAGTAGAAAGAAGTAGTTTCTATGGAAATATTTCATTTCGAATATGATTTTAAATATAAATCTTAGAACATGGAAATCATGTATGATTCTCCATACCAATTTTTTAATTTAAAGACATCGAGTGCAACCAAGTATTCATTATCAGCTACTCAAATTTTGACAATTATACTACCACATGTATATTGTATTATAAAAAATGTTTATATTATTATAAAATTTACATGTTAAAAAAATTATATTGTATAACATATATGTTCTCATTTCAAGTTATTATTAGACGATAAGTGCAATAAATAATATATGATAAGCGACAACATACGTACTACAGCAAATTCATCTTTTTTGATTGTTTTAAGTGACAAAACAAATCAATCTAACTACCAACATGACAAAAAAAATTAATAATCTGTCCTATAAATTTCCTGGGTACAAGGACACAGAATTCAGGCGTGCTTTCACACAGCAGTTACGCAAAACCTGCAATAAATCTGAAAAAATTGGAGTCGACCCTGCTTGCACGCAAGCCGGAATTAATAGTAGACTTGTAATATGTACGTGGTACTTTACATGTTATTTGAAGAAACGGCGATAGTAGTAAAGATTTATAGCTATTTTCAACCCACGATAAGACAGGCGATAGACATTTACAAAAAACTGCAACAAAGACGATACCTACTGGTTTCCTGGAGTTAAAAACCTGTTTTCAAAGGTACCAGGATGGTTATAAAGAAATAAGATAGTACAACATTTCAGTTGTAAAAGTAGTATTATTGTGCTAATGTACTTTTTTCCTATATTATGTTTCTATTTTTAAGATAATTGAATGTAATTTTCTGGTGGCGTACTGGAGAGAAAAACTTTGTTGTAAATTATGGGCTTCTGTATAGCATAGTCGGCGGGGTTTACTGTATAAATTTGTTTGGGTAGGTCAAACCTTTGTGCTCAATTTCACTGAGGATGCCTCATAGAAGTATAGGCACAACGTCTGGTTTCAAGAGAAATTAAACGACGTGTATTAACCCGATAAACAGTGCTGTTCATAAATTAAACATGTAAAACTATATGCATATAAACGAGCGGATTTTGCAAAGTTACAAATAGACCGAAAACTTACAGCCTTATTTGAAGCATATAATTATTTTTCTTTAAATACGCTGATGAAAATAGTACATACACAGATTCATTATTTTAAGAAGAATCTTTTACAAATGCTTTCAGCTAGTGAGCACATTTCTGTGGAGACATTTCTAGGATTAGGTCAGTTAACTATTTGCAAAATATTGTTGTTCAATTGTCTCTGGAACAGTCTAGTTTCTCGAAAAAATAAGAATTAAGTTGATTGGACAAGTTGAGATGATTAGCCGTAAAAAGGTTTTACCAATTCTCTGAAAAGAAAAAAGATCTGAATCCAAGACTGTATTAGAAAACGTCAGCATATAGTCACTACTTAAGACACATACGTAATTCTCTATTTAAAAACTTTTTACTTTGTTTACAGAACCTCATTCAGAGGGGTCGCTCTCAGTAATATTTAAATTACTAGGCGTGATACCTGAAGGAAATTCAATTATGTATTTAATGCACCAAACAGGTGCATTTTTAATGGCATTCTTAAGACGAGTTAAAAGGTGTTCTAAAACTTGACCGTATAAGAAAGGAGGCCATAGGAAAAGAGTTTTTAACTTGAATGAAAAATTAAAAAATTACAAACAACTGTGGGAAAACACAAAAAATATTAAATTCCTTACTGGCCAAACAATTCTTAAAATACAAACCTGTGGGACACAGGGATATAGGTAGATCTAGGAAGAGATGGCTGAAGGATTTCTGAAGACGGAACAGGCAGCACCTTTCCTACACCTTGTTGTAAAGATGATGGTGCACTAAACAGTCTGTTATGAGAGTGAACTTTTTATATTTGGTAATACAAATTTTAAACTATCTATTTCTTTGACACTTAATAATTATTTCGACAAGTCAGTAACACAACTAACGCAGTTTTAATACTTTAAATTAGTATTTAATTAAAATTTTAAAACAAAAATTCGTATTATTTAAACTTTCAAATGTAACAGTTGGTTTGACGTAATATATTTTACTTACTACCGTATAAGAGATGGAGTCCGAAATTGACAGAGGGCTTGAAGGATCAGTGCCTGTTCACCCACATCAGTTTCATTCTCGTACTGGTCGTACATTTTGTAAAACTCTTCTGGGCCACCTTGTTTCATTCCTGGAACGGACCGTTGTTTAAATAGAATATAAAACGTATTTAACATTCAACTGTATAATATATATAGTTATTATGGTGTGTATTGTACACTTGTAATGTACTATTTTATATGGAGTTGCGATTGCATAATCATAATGTAAATTGAATGCTGTAAACAGTAAAGATAGTATTAATAGAGCTAAAATCATATTATTCTAAAAATTGTAATTGGAATATGAAGCTATACACGTAATATAGTTGATTACTAAAATAAAAACATTAATATCATACCATATATATATTGTACTGCTGTTAAAATACACCATAGTACATAAGAGTAAAATATTAAATTCAGAAGGATCAAAAATATAAAGTTAATAGTATTTGGAACAGATGTTTGAATTGTAAACAAAAACACTGAGTTGATAGTCCCAACCAACATAGAGGTAGACTCCAATATTAGATAGAACAGCATTAATGTATATGTTTTGCCAAGTATTATATTAAGTTGGAAATAAAGATTAAAATAAAATGAAAGAGTAATAAAATTATAATCTAATAAATACAAATTAGAATTAAGAATGTTAGAAATCAAATAAATGTATTTAATAGTAATTAGAAAAGTTATATATGTTTTTAAGAGTCATATGATGGAAAGATGTAACGAATGTAGTGAGGTATCAATATGGCAAAATGTAAATTGTTAGATTTGAATTGTATAAAAATAGAAGAAAATTAGTTAGTCTATATTTATAATTCAGAAGATGCACATCACAGTCTAATTTTATATGTAATAAGATACACATTAAAAGAGTTTAATTGTTTATTTAATAAAGGAAACCTTCAAAGGAAGGGAATTAACATTGATATTGAATTTAATAAACATACAAGAATATAAATCCATAACATTGCAAGAATCGTAATTTGTATACAACTTAATAAACAATAATATTTCAAGAAGTTTGAGTATACCATTGAGAGAACGCCGAACTAAAAGAAGAAGCCTGTACGGGAAGATAGTTTGAGTGTCAATACAATAAAATCCAATATTCCGAAGAGGTATCAATTTCGTAAACATAGAAGAAAATAAAATTCAACATTAGCTCTAATAAGAAATCCCCGAGAAGGAACAGATCACGAAGCCTAGTATTACCTTTAAGATGATAAACATCAACTAGAATTGAACCCGTTGCAGTTGTGAAGAATTCAGATTCAAGCTATTTACATTTTTATGGTAGATATTCTTACCTTGTTATTTATCAAAAAATTTATACACTAACGTTATTTGGTACGGATTAAAGAAAAGAATAAATTATACACAATATTAAATAATATAAATCAACTTAATAATTGTTAACCCTGAGATAGAGTTTCTTTTCATGTGCAGATAGAAAAAAGTAATATCTGTAATTAAATATAATAATTACAATACTTATAAATAAAAGAACAGTACATTAATGGCTGTTCCAACGTGGAACATATCTTAAATGCAATATCTGCAAAAAATAACAGTACATTAAATATATATATATATATATAGCGACTATACAAATAAATACTTTCGCATAGGATAGCTGTGTGTATATAAATTATGAACAAGTCTATATTGGAGGTGTAGACAAATTACTTATTCAGCACACAAGTAAATAATGTTTATATGATATATTAAAACTAAACAAATGTCATGTATAGTATTTTATTATTTATAAAATAGTTTATATATTTCAGTTTGGATGAGTTTACTTGAAACGTAAAATTCCTTATACTCGGCGTGATGTCACTCGCTGCTTCGCTGGCTTCTCTCTCTCTGCACTGACCGCCACTCTGCTATCTCTCTCTCTCTCTCTCTCTCTCTCTCTCTCTCTCTCTCTCTCTCTCTCTCTCTCTCTCTCTCTCTCTCTCTCTCTCTCCGCGTGTTGGGTTCGTCGAGCAACTGATAACACTAATTGCAGATGTCACACATAAACTGTCACTTTCCGAATTGTTAGTTTGTATCTCTCGGAATTTGTTATTATTAGTATTTAATCGTTATGAATTATTGATTCTCAGGGTTGTAATGAGTTGTAATTATAAAAGCGGTGTATTAGGCTTACACCTTCCGGCTAATCTTAAAGTGTTCCGCGTTAATAAGATTTACCCCGGTAGATAAATCTCCCTAAGCGTAAATCTTCTACTAACACGGAATATAACATAATATGATTATATTGGATATTATGTAATTCAATCGCTTGGTTCTAATCGAACAACTCGAATAGAGTTCAAAGGCTTAGAGTTACGTTAGATTAACCAGTTCGAACAAGAAAAACTCTTGACGAAGAGCACACGTTCACTAAGCAACGGCTTCGGATGAACTGCTCAAAGTACACCTGACAACGGACGAATCTGACTGAAATTACGCGCTTCTAATTGGTCAATCGACTGTCTACGTGGTAGATTGAACAAAATATACACGGGTTGCAAGTGAATCTTTGTATAAGTCTGCGAGAGCCTGCCTAGATTTTATCTAGAAATTTTATTACTCTTCAATTGATAATCGCGAAAAGTTGAGTTTTCAATCACATAAAAAACACATTTAAAAAAATAGCTGAGGACAACAGACTGTATAGAAAATGTAGCTATTTTCATAATTAATTCAATGTCCAAGTTTTATGCCGATAGGTTAACTAACTCGGAAGATATAATAACGAAGGTTCACCACACGCGAACGCGCGCACATATTCACACACAAAGTACATGACATTATAGAGAAAATTTACCAAGAATTTGGTATAATACAAGTCCTTATCCATCACTAAATTCAAAACTTATAACTAATTGACAAAAATTGCATAAATCAATTTAAAACAAGTTAATGTCCGTCATCCATGCTCTGATATTCTTATTCATAGATCACCATCCTGTGTTTTGTTTCAGGATTAACCCCACCACGTATAAAAAAATGTATTCATAAATAATTTTTTTTTCATATCCTACGTAAATAAAACATAATTTAAACATTGTTAAATATGGTCCAAGTCACGTTCTGTTTAATAAGTTACCTTATTTAAATCCGTCGTGTGACTTCGTCGCGTAGTTTTTAATGTGACGCGTTTCGGGAACTATGTCCCATCATCACTCATAAAGAGATCGTTAAATATTAAAACTCATAAAATACATTAAAGTACACCTTTTAACTACACGTGTTCGACTCGGTGCGCACCGTTCAACGTTTGGTAGGGTACTGAATTATTGGACTTGAGTTATTGCCAAATTTTTTATCTCAAGTAACTGCAACGCGGTGTCGTACAGTGGGTTGGATTTAAAGTTCAATTTATCGTCCAGTATGCCATCATGATTGTTCATATTATTATAACTTTTGTATATTTTATATTCCTCTAATGCATCCATGTAACGACCCTTGTTGCAGTAATGTAAAGGTATAAGATTAGACCTTAAATCAGTGTAAGTGTGGTTGTTTGAAATCAAATGGCGTGCGTAATTTGACTTAATGTTTTCAAGTGAATATATGTTATTTAAATTCCTGCGTGGTATGTGTTCTTGAAATCTTTTGGCGAAAGGTCTCCCTGTCTGGCCAATATAGAAACTATCACAGTCGTTACATATTAGTTTATAAATGCCTGTTTTTATCTCCAAGTGGGTTTGAATATGTGGGCGAACGAATTTCCATAGATTATTATTAGTTTTGAAAGTAGTAGTAATACCGATTTTATTTAATGTGGATGTTAAAATTCTGGGCATTATATTGGTGTAATTGGTTGAAATGAATGTGGTCTTAGAATTTTTAGCTGGTTCTTAGTTTTTTAGTATCGCACACAATAAGTACCCAGACCATAAATGAGTTAATCCTTTTACTTGAAATGAATGTGGTCTTAGAATTTTTAGCTGGTTCTTAGTTTTTTAGTATCGCACACAATAAGTACCCAGACCATAAATGAGTTAATCCTTTTACTTGAAATTGTTCTACAACAGAATTATTTTACCTTCAACGACCAATATTTCATTCAAGGAGATGGTTTGGCCATGGGTTCTCCCCTGTCCGGTTTATTGGCGGATATTTATCTGAATTTTTATGAAAATTCCTATTTTATCTCCAACAACAGTTACGCTAGTAATATAATTTTCTATGGTCGATATGTAGACGACACTTTTTTAATCTTTAATGGCACTTTACGCCAAACAAATAGTCTAAAAACACCATGAATAACATAAACTGTAATATCCAATTCACTCTAGAAACCGATAATAGGCTAAATTTCTTAGATTTAACCGTCATTAGACACATGGATAATCTGAAATTTAAAATATATAGAAAACCGACCACTACTGATGTAACAATACACGCCGACTCGCATCATCCCTTTTCACAAAAAATAGCAGCTTACAATAGCTTCATACACAGATTATTAACGATACCCCTTGACACTGAAGATTTCAACGATGAGCTAAATACAATAAAACATATAGCAGTAGCCAATAGTTACAACGGTTCAACGATTGTTAACATCTTCAGAAAGCACAAATATAAAAAGGCCAAACTTGAACCAGCTAAAAATTATCAGACCACATTCATTTCAACCAATTACACCAATATAATGCCCAGAATTTTAACAGCCACATTAAATAAAATTGGTATTACTACTACTTTCAAAACTAATAATAATCTATGAAAATTCGTTCGCCCACATATTCAAACCCACTTGGAGATAAAAACAGGCATTTATAAACTAATATGTAACGACTGTGATAGTTTCTATATTGGCCAGACAGGGAGACCTTTCGCCAAAAGATTTCAAGAACACATACCACGCAGGAATTTAAATAACATATATTCACTTGAAAACATTAAGTCAAATTACGCACGCCATTTGATTTCAAACAACCACACTTACACTGATTTAAGGTCTAATCTTATACCTTTACATTACTGCAACAAGAGTCGTTACATAGATGCATTAGAGGAATATGAAATATACAAAAGTTATAATAATATGAACTATCATGATGGCATACTGAACGATAAATTGAACTTTAAATCCAACCCACTGTACGACACCGCGTTGCAGTTACTTGAGATAAACAATTTGGCAATAACTCAAGTCCAATAATTCAGTATCCTACCGAACGTTGAACGGTGCGCACCGAGTCGAACACGTGTAGTTAAAAGGTGTACTTTAATGTATTTTATGAGTTTTAATATTTAACGATCTCTTTATGAGTGATTAGTATGATGATGGGACATAGTTCCCGAAACGCGTCACATTAAAAACTACGCGACGAAGTCACACGACGGATTTAAATAAGGTAATTTATTAAAAACATAATTCTTCCAATGATAATCATAATAATAACATAATAAATCCAAATTAAAATAAATAAATAAATTTCTTTCAAAACAAAACATTCCTCCAAGGTCACTTTTAACAGTAATAATATAAACAAATACACGTTGTTGAATCTGGCCTATAATCTCAAACACAGATAAGCGTATCATCACTTCTGACGTCATTTCTAACAGAACGTACACTTCGGTCATACAAATCATTTATTGTAACATCTCAACAAATATTCTTTATTTTACACTCATTTTTCACATAATTTTCTTAAAATATTCATACCACCTATACCCAGGAATATTAGGTTCAATTATCTCTAACATAATTCTTTCTTAGGGATGATGCGTGGAATTTCCCTATCACACGGTTAGTACTAGGGTTGGTTAAAATATAGGTGTTTTTACCAACTTGCTCGGATTAAATATATTTATATTTAAATATATATTAGTAGAGGGAAAGTGTTGGTACAGAACGCTTTCACTTTTAATTGTTTGCTGTCTCATGACGTCACTGGACGTGACGGTGTGGTGGATAATGATGTCACTGGACGTTGCGGGGGGTGGGCGATGACGTCACTGGAGGTGAGGTAGTTGGCGTCCGACTGCAGTGTCTAAAACACTGACGTAACTGTTTTATAAAGCTGTATGTGTGTGTGTGTGTTTATGACTTCACTGGTGGCGAGGTAGTTGGTTTCCGACTCCTGAACGTCCGTGACGACACAGAGACCGTGGTTGGTGGTTTCTGCATGTTCTCGTTGCTGCGTGGAACATGTCCGAAATTTGGTATGGTCCATGGTACCCGAAATGTTTAAAACAATGTGTAGCGGATGGGGTACCCGGAATTTGGCGGTTCAAATGTGGGGCATCGGGTACGCCCAGGACATGCCAAAATTTCATGACGCTTTTTCCATCACATCACTAAAGGCGCTGCAGTTGGTTTCCGACTGCTGCATGTCTAACACACTGTGTATGACGTCGTTCTTTTACTGTTTTATGACGAAACTGGCGGCGGGGTAGTTGGTTTCCGACTGTACTGTGTGTAAAACACTTGATCTGACGTCACTGGACGTTGCGGGGGTCAATCACGTCACTTGTGGTGAGGTAGTTGGTGTCCGACTGCTGCATGTCTAAAACACTGGATATGACTTTTTTTGCTGTTTTATGCCGAAACTGGTGGCGAGGTAGTTGGTTTCCGACTGCACTGTGTGTAAAACACTTGATCTGTCGTCACTGGACGTTGCGGGGCGTGTGCAATGACGTCACTTAAGGTAAGGTAGTTGGTGTCCGACAGCTGCATGTCTAAAACACTGGGTATGACGTCTTTTTTTGCTGTTTTATGACGAAACTGGAGACGAATCAGTTGGTCTCCGACTGCACTGTATTTGTGTAAAACACTGGCTCTGGACAGGTGGTGTGTGACATCACGGAGATGGTTTCCGCAAAATAAATTATGGCCCCTCCGAGATTTGAATCCGGCACCTCCGGTACTCCAAACAGGCATGCAACCACTACACCAAGGGGCCGTTGTTGTTTAACTGTAATTATTTCTGTACTTGTGCGTTACACACAGGTTCTGTACCCTCTACTTCTCATCTCTTCCTAGCGGCCTTGAGGCGAATGAGAATCGCTACGCTTTTTAACGTGGTTTCCCCACTTTACAGATTCGTAAAGCAAGCCTACTTCACGTTATCTAACGCTGTACTATTGACTAGTACAGTGGTAGATAATGATAAAGATACACTATGCAATGCTAAGCGAATGTTAAAAGTAGTACATTTTTTTTTTTTATTTACTTTATTTATTTTTTTTATTTTTTTATCGGATGAATATGTCGTTCACACATGATGCATATTCACATTTGCTGTACCGTAATGATTAATTTTCACACCTACACCGGTCCTTGACGAGTTTACAGGTATATCTACCGTGCCAGTGACCCGTCTCGAACTACCAGGACTAGGTTTATGAGTATTTCTACCGCGACAGTGACGTAGTCAAGGTTAGCACTCACGCACTCACTACGCTACCTATTTATACGTTTATGGGAATTTCTGCCACGACAGTAACGTAGTATTCACACAAAGACCATGATGAAAACATGTTCACAACCAACTATATTTTATATCGTTGCCGCAACCATGCTGCTTAAAACAAATCTTCGCGCAATTCACAGTGTAAGGGAGGAGTGGTAACGGGTTGACGATGAGGAACAGGATATTCTACAAAGGAGCTAGGAACTACACAAAGGTGCTTGGATATCGTTTAAGTCAATCATCTCACCATGGTGATACAACTGTCGTAAGAAATTTGCTTTCTCAAACCCTTTTGTATAGACAACAGAACAATCTGAAAAAATGTCTGCAACGATGCGTACCATATTCTTGTACGGTACATTACCATCGTTCCATTGTATCCTGTGATAATGTGTTTCCAACCAGTCATTGATTTTTCGAAATTTCAGGTGCAGTCGTGCACGTTCGTATGGTGGAGCGAACAACACGATAACAAAACGTCCGGTTTTTACGTCAACTGCATCGAACTCTTTGATTACATATTCATTTCTGTCACCGTGAAACACTTCAAACATGGCAATAACCGTCCTATTCAAGTTTATTTTTCCGAGTGACACGTGTTTGCGTCGAGTACGTTAATTTTTAAATTCCCGCACTACTTTTCCTTCCAACACCAGTTCATCGTAAAGACGATCAAATGTTAACTGTTGGTCATGACGATTGCTTTCCAATAGAAAAAAAAGGGAAAAAGAAGGTATAGTGGTACATAACACCCCTTGGCTACTACCTGATTAACGTACGATTAGAAGTGATCTTAATCATAAAACAAGCGAACAAGCTATTTCTTTAGTACGGTTAATAAACAACCAAAACGGATCCACTTGGGTTCTGTGAAAACAAATTTATCGTTCTTACTACCGTTAATCTGAACAAACGTTTTCCCAAAGTTATGACTGATCATCACACTCTTCTTCTTTTTATGGGTTTCACCTTCTTCGTACAATAACATACTGGATAGTGGCTGTTCACGAAAGATCAACAAGTAATTCCACTCAGAAAAGTCAAGTAATATACGTTTCTTTTTCCCGTTTCTAACAAAACACCTGGCTAATAGTTGAGTTCCTTAAACAGTCCGACGGTAACAAATTTAGAGTACGAGTTAATAGGATATGCAAGAGATAAGTAAACATTATACTCACAATGGCTACTGCTTCTGCTGTTGCTGCTGCTGCTGCTGTTACCACCGTCACCTTCCATCGTTGAGACAGACTGAGCTTGTTGCAAGCCAGAGATAGCTAATACCTATCTTTATATACTGGTAGAGGGGAGAACTACTTTTCATGACAAACGATGAACAGTATTCGACAACGCTGTGTACTGTACTATCCTATCGTGAATAATCAAAGCGTAAGCGGCGAATTAGACTGGATTCAAATTCTAAACGAACATCAACGGCGGTCGACTTGATTGGTTCTTCTTGTCTGGAACAATCGATGACAAACAACGGTGCTTTCATTCTAAATTCATTAGGTGACAAAAGAGGCGTTCTGTTACGACGGTCATTGTATGACTTTTGAAAACGTGTATACATGTCGTAGAAGAGTGCATAACGTTTTTTATCGATGCCCTGGTTCAGGTTCTCGTACGGATAGTATTTATCGTTCAGAAAGACCCTGATATTCATTAAATTGCAGTGATCAAATTCCTACGCGTTTTTCGCTATATTGTTCTTTCTGTACGTCTAAAATATCAGTATTACGTACCGAGGTTTTTCCAATTGTGACGATGTCTTCAAGGTCCACGAATGACGATTTGTCGTCGGTAAAACGGGATACTCGTGCAATTCCCAGCTGCGGAACGGCATCAGCAGTTCACGGTCCTCCTCGATGTGCTCCAATAGAGCTATTCGGTACTTGTTTGACACGCGCACATAGGGTATCTTCCAGTATACATCGTTTACTACGAGATTACCGTTTGCACTTGCACCCGACTCTTTTAGCACCATTGCGTTTTGATCGGTAGACGTACGTAACAGAATCAATTCTTGCTTAACGTTCAGCATGATGCGTGCATAGTTTTTGTTGAAACCGAGTAGCATTTTCAACGGAAGGAAACGTAAAATTACCGGTACTCTCGTGTACTGGCAACACTTTCTTTCGTGCTCGTTGCTCGAGAGTAACAATTTCAACGTGCTCGTGATTCCAACGTTTTTCGTACGGTCCACTTCCACACCGCACATTTCATAACGGATCTGCTCGAACAGGAAAGCCATTGCATTGTTGATTAATTTCACGTTCAACCCTGAGTCGGTAGCATTAACTTTGGTCAATGTTCCTTCAATGTACAGAAAACTCTCCGCCGGTAAAGTAAAAATATCCTGTTGTTGGATGGGTATATGTATTTCATCGTTGTTGCCGTATCGCGTGGAAGCATACGGTGTATGCGTACGATATTCAAACTGAAAGATGCTGTTATCGAAAACCGCTCCTCATTCGATAGCTAAAATTTCACCCGACATTATTTTAATCGTATAATTTGAATCCAAATGAAAACAAGAAACGCCTGTTCCTTGATGTCAATCGCTTCAACGTTGAACACCGACTACCACGTTTCTTTCGTACACAGTAGCTTTTTACAGGTAACGTCTGTCCGAAATACAATCCCAGATTTTCAGATGCAGTCGTATCGAGATAACGTCACCGCAAAAATCGACTAAATCCCCGTCCTGATCGACGAGAGACAAAGTGATGTTGTCAACGCGTTGCACGTTTACCTGTAAGTATATTACGTTTCTTGGCGTTTCAAATATTTTGAAACCTGGTGCCACGGTCGGATAAAACGAATGCAACGTGTGCTGGTCCTTGCCGTCCTTCTACGCACCCTGTACGATATTGCACTGATTTGATTATGTCGACGGGTACGTTCGACTCGTGTGTCTTATACGCTTCCAGCTGCTGATTCTCCGTGAATCCCAACATACACACAATTGTATTCGGTGTATGCGAAAAGTAGATGTCGTACTTACATAAAGTTTACACTTTAATGTGTTGTTGTTTTGACGTAAACTGATTGTTCTCTCACCCAACTGTTTATGCAGATACGTTTCGATATCACTGATTTCGTAGGTGCCGGTAGGCAATTCTATGACGGACCACTTATCATTGGAAATTTTTACTGATAAGTCATTATTCTTTCCTTCAATAACGTTTGGTATTGAATTATACGATGTAAAATCCAACGTATCATTCACCGTATAACTCGAGCGGTGGGAAAAGGTTACACACGAGATTCCCAGCGTCGGTACCAGTCACGGTGACCGTTAGCGACGACATGCTGACGTCTACTGATCAGAAGACGATAAAAAGTCTAAACATAAATGACCACATATGACCGTGTTAGGAGGTTGCTTCCTTTCGTAGTTGTAACGAACGTCGGCTCTATCTCCAAAATGTCGCATCAGATCGAGAGGTGGACGTAAATTACCGTACACGTCAAAATAGTGTACTCAATTTTCACGCTTCTTGTAACATACCCAGTAGGTTCCCGGTCCGCTCTCGTCGTCAAAATTCGCGATCACGCTTTCGTTCTTCCGGGGCGCGGTAGCCGGTAATCCGTTGCGCATGTAAACACCTCTAAAGTGCGGTATGTTTAGTTTTTTGCGTATACTCGTAATTCATCTTCTGACAACGGGCGGAGCGGTATGTGAATTAGTTTTCTCCTAGAATTTCTTGAATGACGTCGCATATTTGCCGATGTCCTTTTCCTTCCGTTCGTCGTAGACGATGAACGTGTGTCTTCCCACGCGTTGTTTCAACGTATAAGGTCCGTTGTACAGCCGAAAGAATTTCTTCGCTGTGTTGTCAATGCGTTTTCCGACGGGATTAGCTTTCAATAGAATTTGTTCTCCTACGTCGAATCGTTGTAATTTATGTGTTCTATTGAACTTTTCTCTCCTCTTGCTACCTTGTTCAATGAAGCGTTGTTTAGCGTACTCAACCTTTACACTTAATGGAATAGGTACATTTTGATTCTCTGGCTTGCTTACATATTTGGTCCAGAATCTAATAGGTTTTTTGTCTTCATCTAGCTTGATTGGCGTATAACTTGTTGCTTCGCTATAATTTTCATTTATTGCTTTTTCAAAGAAATGTAAATACTCTGCCCATTTGTTGTGTTGGTCGTGACAGTAGATTCGTAGATATTTACCTAACTCTTTATTTACTCTTTCCGTGAGATTTCCCTGTGGGTGTCGTAGTGATGTGAGTACAGGTGGGATTCCATTTTCAAGAAGAGTCTTCTCCCATACATCGCTTTGGAACTGCACTCTTTGGTCGCTAAGTACCTTCTTCATTTTACCATATGCAGTAATGTATTTCTGCAAGAGTATTTTCAAAACAACTTTAGTTGTGGGTCGCATAATTGGATACAGATGGACGGCTTTGGAAGATACATCAATACAAACAAGTATATGTTTTACTCCACGACTTAATCTTGGAAGTGATTCCAATAAATCCACTGCAATTAGCTCTCCTTTCTGTTCCTTCTGGATACTCTACTGGCATATGCAATGACACGGTGTTCTTCTGTAGCATCTTGTTGATACAGCACACTTCCACACGCGTAGTCGCTAGCGTCTGCGTAGATAACGAATTTCCATCTCGCTGTGGTTGATAAAGCATTATGTTTTCAATGAATAATTTCTTGACTTTGTTCGAAGGCATCTTGATGTTTCTTCTCCCACTTCAACTTGTGATTTTTCTTTGTTAACTCCAGCAACGGTTGTGTACTTTCTGCATATTGTTGTGAGAATCTTCTATAGTATCCTGTGAGTCCCAAAAATGCTCGTAACCATTTAATGTTCTTAGGTGTAGGGAAATCGGTAATACTGGATATGTTTATGGGATCGGGTTGAATACCTGAGAATGAAATAATACGACCTAGGAATTGGATTGAGGATTTTATGAATTCGCACTTATCTAGGTTAAGGGATATATAGGCTTCCCTAGCCTTGTGGAATATAGTGCTAAGATGTTCAATGTGTTCGTCAAATCCTTTTGATACTAACAAGATATCATCCACAAACCCTATGGTGTAAGGCTCCACTTCTGGTCCTAATGCTTTCTCCAGACATTTTACAATCGCAGCCAAACTCGTGCTCAAACCGAAGGGAACTACCTTGTGCTGGTAGCATTTATTTTTGTATAGGAAGGCGGTATATTTTCTATCTTCTCTTCTAATTAGAATTTGCCAAAAACTCGACCGTAAATCCAACTTAGTCAAATAACGTGCTCCTTCACACTTTGCAAATAACTCGTCCACAGGTGATGCACAATCAAATTCACGTAGAACGACGTTATTCAAACTCCTCATGTCCAGGCATAAACGTACTTCTCCACTCTTCTTCTTTACTACAACTAGAGGATTAAGAAAGTTGCTGTTCGACCGCTCAATGATGTTATTTTCTATCATCCGTCGTATTTCCAGTTCAACTTCTCCCTCGTACTTCATGGGTATTGGATACGTTCGTCTGACAAATTGTGTAGGGTCTGATACCATAATAGCGTGTTCGTAGACTGTGGTCTGCGTCGGTACATTGCTGAATACTTCGTTATACTCTTCTATTAATTTAAATAACATCGCTTCTTCCTGAGATGACTTTCCTTCTTCGGCTGTATTAGCATGCTGAGTAGGTGCATATCGTATACGTGGCTTAGATACGACAATAGGTTTTCCACTTTCCTCACAATTTTCTTCATTTTCATTCATAATTAATTCATATAGAAAATCCTTATAATTACATAAAATCTTATTATTTTATTAATATCAATCCTTGCACTTAAACTATTTAATAAATCTATTCCAATAATTCCATCATATAAGTTTATTCATTATGATCATAGGATATGTTATTTCTAAGTACTTACAATTTAAAGTTACGTAAGCTCGCTGTCTAACTTGTCTCTCTTATTCATGGCTCTAATAACATTTATATTATTGACAGGTAAAATAGCCGTTTGTTTAAAAAATTTGTTATTTTGTTGTACCCACTTATTGTTTAGTACAGTTAATTTGCTACCTGTATCGATTAATATTTTAATTCTACATCCATTAATTCGTACATTAATTATAGGACAATTTATTTCTTGTTGATTTGGGGTCACATTCCTGTCAGTGTCTAATAACTCATTTCTAACGTCGCACGGATATATACTGTTTATTGTGTAATAGCACGTCCTGTTTCTCCGTCATTGTGTTGTGTCGCGGGAACAGGATGGCTGAACATGCACCTGTTGCTGTCTCTATTTTATTTCCTCGTCTGCGCTCTCTCTCTTGCTTCCCCTACTACAGCTACCCTCTCTCTTCTCTTTTCTCTGCATTGTTGATACGGTGCGATCATATGGTTTACTAAACTTTTTCTTCAAATTTGGCCAGGCCAAACCCCTTTTGTATCGCGCACGTTTCTCTCGGAGTGTTGCTCCTTCTCTGCGTCGCATGCGTTATTCACAGCTGTGTGTTGCTTTACATTGTGCGTTGGCGGCGTATAATTTTTCCTATAATTATCACGGTTTTGCGTATCGGCCCGTTCTCGTGCTTTAGCACTACGGTCGTAACTAGCGTGATAATTAATGCGTGTTTGTTGATTGTGTGGTGAAGTGTTACTCTTGTTAATATTTTGTGATTGAGTGACAAGTACTAAGAATTGTTCGATCGTTTTGACACCCTGCGTATATACAGCTAACTGAATATCTCTATGGAAATGACAAGACAACTTAGACACTATCTCGTACTCAGAAAATTTTGGTTTTAAATGTTTTACGCGTTCAGTCTGCGATATAATGTACTGCTCAATACTCTGGCGTCCATGCGGATTACATTTACCATACTCCAACTGGTCAAGTACTTGCCTTTGAGTGTGGCTATTGCAGTACCTATTTTCGAATGCTTCTCTGAATTGCTGATACGTGATTATATTGTCTCGAATTATGGAGTACCATTGACTTGCAGAATCTCTTAAATGACGGGTGACAAAACTCACTTTCTCCTCGTCGTCACCCATACTTCCAATTTTTTCAATTTCTCTCTCGATATTCACCAAAAATTCCATGCTATTTTCCCCTTTGTTACCTGCAAAGGTTATCGTACTTCTTTCTTTTATGGGTGCAGTGAACATCATTGTCTGCGCCGGTCGTTTCTTGATCTCCGTTCTCAGACGTTCTACTTTTCCACGTAGATCTTCCTTAAGTGTGTTCATTTCACCTGAGTAGTCCTTGGTGGATTTTGCAGACTCTACTACAGCAGTTTCCAACGTCGTCGTTTGGGCTTCTATTTCCTGCGTTTTATTAATGTTTTCCCGGATTTGTTCATTAACTGTTTTAATCCTCACATCTTGTTCCTGCTTTGAAACTCTAAACTTGTCATTCCAGTGTTCAGCTAATTGTTTAATACTTTCTTTTAATTCTTTCGACCATTCTGTTTTCTGATCTGTAAACCTATTCTCTATCTTTATAGCTTGTTCATTTAGCGACTGTTCTACTCTAGTTTCTAATATTTCTATTCTCCTAATAGTTTCTTCGAGTTTTGTAGTCAGTTGCTCTTTTAAACTCTTTAAATTCGGCCCTAATTTCTTCGCTGTTCTTTTGTATTTGTTCACTGGTTTTCGCTAATTCAGCTTTAAATTCTTTATTAGACCTCTTTAATTGTTTGAATTCGGCTTTAGATTCTTCTCTACTCTTTTGCATTTGCTTTGTATTAAATTCTTTTAACTATTCTATTTGCTTTATATTTTCTTCTTTTTGGTTTGTACTTAATTCGTCCACCCAGGCACGCATCATGGTTTGAAGTGCTTCCATATTCAAGCTTTCTGGTGCTGCCATAGTAAATTATTATTAAAATATTTATTTATAATTTATTACTGGTGAACCGTATGCGAGCTTTTATTTATTTACTGTTTAATTACTATTATTTATTTATTTTTATCTACTTATGTTACAATTACACCTGTTTGTTGGGGTGGGCGCCAGTTGCGTTATTACAATACAATACACACAACAATTTTAAAATAACTAACATACAAAAATAATTAAAATATATTATTAGTTATATCATATAAATTATCAAACACTGATAATGATAGAGCATACATTAATTATTAAATGTAGGCGTGTCGTGCTCCACGTTAATGGGCGACAATTTTATATAACGATATCAAGTATTTAAACAGTTATAACGATACCAGATGTAAACAGTTATAACAATACCAGGTGTAACTGTAATAAGAGTAGTAAATTTATGAGTAGTTAAAATTTCATGTTTATTGTTTAACAAGCATTATAAATAATAAAACATTGTTAATAATCTCCGATCAAGATATTACTCATTATTAAGTGTTTATCTCTTAAGCTATACCGTGTTACACACATTTAAACACTCTTACATCTAGACATGTTAATAATCTTAATCTAGACATTTATTCAAATTGATTTAATAAAAGAAATAAAATTTAAAAATAATTAAGTTTTATTTTAATAGAATTCATTTAATTCAAATCTGACCTCAACTTGCTCAGGCTATACCAATAATTTTTAAAATAAATTTAAAATTATATTAATTACTCTTAGACTGGCATTTGTTTCGTATTCGAAATTTAAATTATTCTTATCTACAAAATGCAAAAATCAAATGATTTCAATTATTTTTCTTTGATAAAAAAAATAATACTATTTCAAAACTAAACTCTCTTTTTTTTCTTCTACTGTATATTTATCTATATGCGATCGCTCATTCTTACGACTAAAACATTTACATAAAACTCTATTACATTTTTTACCTAATTATAAACTTGTTTGTTTTAATTCATTGTCTCTTTATATAGTCTTTATGAGCTCTTTAAAAAAAATCATTTATAAATGCATTATGCATGTCACCTCGACTTTTGATAACCTTACGACTTATTGACGGGGTCCAGCGTTGTCCAGAGTTGGGTTTCCGTTACTCCTGGCTAGGCGTGGCTTGGTGGTCCTGGATATGTCCAGAGTCCAGCGTCGTTCTCCAGCAGTGTGTGGTCCGTCCCAGAGAATTAATATTGGCTGCGAGGTGGATCCCGTTCGGCTGTTAGGCGTCTAAAGAGCATCTCCTAACGTCCAGCATCTCGCGTCGGTCTTTGTAGCTTCTCTGTAGATACTCTTGCTGACTTGAACGGTCCAGTACTCTACGTTTCCCGTACTAATGTAAACGTAATTACTGAAAACATCTTTATTCGTTCGTAGATGAGACTTATAACAAAATAAAACTGTTCTGCCGACGGACAGCGTGTCTGACTGCAACTGTGTCTTGAAATAAAGAGAAGGGCTTCTAGTCGAACCCTTAATTTATACCCTCTCGAGATTCCGCACCTGTTGGTTCCGAAATTGTCCTGTCGAGACCTGCAGATCACATGATAGCCCCCACTCCCGAACCTTTTCAAATATTTGCAATTTTTTGCAAATGGCAATCTTTTGTACGAAATTGAGATAGCACAAATCATAGATAATTTGATTAAGCACTCACTGTATTAATTTGAGCGTCTTAGTGTAATTTGCGTATTTTTGGCACACTTATTTCGCACTGACTTCGCGTAGTGTGTCCTACTAACGTCATTTTCTTACTGTGGATAACTATAAAATTTACACACACTTTGGTGCCTTTTGTTTGTTTATACACTAACTAGTTTTTACACAGTGAATTAAAATAATTATTTTAGTAATTAATTGGGGAGGGTTGCTGGGATTCCTGTCTGTACATGCATCACTAACACACACAAGATACACGCGTAACACATACAATCGAGCAGGTGTTCCTTGCCTGTTGGAACAGGTTAATTTCTCCCCTAGTATAACAATGAAACATTTTTACAATCCCAGACATGTCCATTTACTCAAAACTTATAATAATTTTACAAATTTTACATTTATTTAAATCAATGCTTAATACAGCATATGGCTGTGTCGTTGCAGTTCCTTTGACGGTGTCGCAGGTTGGCACAGTGGTATCGTTGGCGAGTCGTAAGCACAACGGCTGTGATGCGGTCGTGGTATCAGGTCACGTCAAGAATCAAACTGCCTGCCAAGCGTATTCCTGAATATAAATTTAAATAAAAGGATCGTATCTGGCCAGATAACTAACAAAGACACGCTCAAACTATATACTATGCACACACAATGGCGTAATGGGGCCTTAATGGTGACCTCTAAGAATAATCTGCAATATCTTTCCTTTTGTGAAGGGACGAATGCTTGAAAACATAAATGTCTGGGCACAGGAAGAGCAAATAATATGTTTAATTGAAGGATCGGCCTCTGGAAATGTAACTGAGAAACATCGTACAGCCTCTGTAGGATTGTCAAATACATTCCTACATAGGAATGTATCCTATGCGCAACATTCTTCTTTCTGTTGAATTGTATACCACATGTGTAAAAACAGAAACCGTGTTGCATAATTATCTATTACAACTAGACCTCACAGATTTAAACAGCTGTTTAGTAAGACTTGAGTTTAGTTTAGTAAAGTAATTAAGAGCACAAATAATTTTAAAGATAGATGACTTTAAAAGTAACTAACTAGTATACAAATTTGTATCTTACGTAAATAGCAACATTTTGGTTTGCACAAGAAATGCTAATATTTTTAACCTATTGTTAAAGCCATTGCAAGATCATAAATTAAAAATAAAAGACGTACGTACGGTTACTCCTTCACAGGACACACTGTATTTTCATACAAACTGCAGTAAATCTGGCTATAAGATGAAAGAATGCTTCGGAAAAGAAAGGGTTGGGCTAAAGGGTTTAAGACGGAATTCGTTTCTCTTAATCTAGTAAAGTTTTCTACTGACAAATATTTTATAATGCGTTAACTTTTAACCATAAGTTTATTTTTATCCACTTGTAAAACGAGCAAGTAGGAATCAATTAATGAAACCAGTTTAATAGGAAAACACAAGGCAATGACCATAATTTGAGTAAAGGTTGTAATACCCTACATTAAGTGTTACTGTTACGTAAAATTTCAGTGCGTTCAAACGTGTACAGATTATTGAAATTAATTTTTAAAAAGAAGGTACTAAATGTTTGTTCCCAATATTACATTTTAGCATTAAATGTCATTTACTTGTTTTTTAAACCAATGTCCACAGCACAGAGCATAAATTTATGTAATCGTTTTTACTTGGAGTTTAGTAGCTTCTTATTTACTCTTGACTTGAAACAATATTAGATTACAATTTTCTGTCAGTGGTAGACCGAAGACTAGGTCGGTGTTGTGCCACACAGTGTTTATACTCCAGAGAGTATAAAGACCCGTGCATAAACATTAGGCTACTATGCATTCCTGTGGCATAGAAATGTTACATTTCAACTAAGTAATTAATTAACAAAATATACTTTGAATTTGATTAGAGGATCCTCATAAATTGTAATGAAATGAAATTGAAACAGCGGCATTATTAAAATAATCGATCCGATTTAATATTTTGTTACGTAGGATTTTGTACATTTCATCCCTGCAATATGCATACTGAATGATGTAATCACAGTACAGCACTGGTCCCAGATTACTCAAGACGTATTCATCATTCTGACATACCATTTTTGAAACGGTTAATTTAATTTCGAGTAATGTGTTTGGGTCAACTGATTTGAAACCTTATTGCTAAGAAATTTTCCAATAGGCAAATTGATATTTCATAAATTAAAATTCTTTAATTACTGACACTTTGATATAGATTTTCAAATCACTGGTTTTATATAGACTACATTTGTTATACGTTTACAAGAGGCAACATAAATGTATTTTGTAGAAATAGTTTATATATAAGATCTGAAAACAACAAAGTGTAAAAGGAAAGAATGTAACTTATTAATGAAAGATCATACAAAAATATCAACATGCAATAGTGTAAATGCTTTATTATTAACGTTGAAATAGCCTAAAATAAACTTATTTAGTAGATTAATATGAAGTTTTTTATATTTGTTACATTTAAAAAGCTTTTAATTCTCATTAGTGAGTGAATGTAGGAGAACTGTACATTCATGTAAAAGCAGGAACATTTAATTCAATGTATAAGTTATTTAAAAACGTAAAGAATTAATTCACTCTAACCATAAAACCTGAAAGGTTTTTTACTTGTTTCGTATCGATAAAAAAGAGAACATAATTTTACTCTCATCCCTTTTTCTAACCAACGATCATATCTCGAGGACTAAAATAAAAAAAGAATCAAATAATTTTGCAAATTCTTTCAAAAAAGAAAAAAATGCGAACAAAGTATTCTAAGAAAGGACACGTGCTAGAGCATGTAGGGTGAATCCAAATCAAATTGGGACCGTCTGTAGTTCAACTTTGTGATAATGTAAAAGTTGGTAGAAAATATTTCCCATCGGGCATGCCTCAAGAGCGCCAGCGCTGCTACCGACATTAGTTTATTTACCGATAAGGCATTGGTTTAGCGAGGGAGGAAAAAAGACAACAGCGTGTACCGTGTTTTGCTGATAAATGTATTATACCGCCTTATACTTTTAATATCTTCAAATAGCTTTTACCTGAATATATCTTAATTACATTTTCGCTAAAACAGGAAAACGATATTTCATAGTATAATATCCTGTTTGTTTAAAACAATAATTTAAAATTACTATCAAGATTAATATGTTACATTATAGTTTACTAAACGTACAGTGAACATTGGTTGCTTAATTTATACTTTAATACAGCTATTATTTCCTTTTACTAATAAGAGTAAAAGCACAAGTTTTAGCTTAAAGTAAAAATGTGTTCCTATTTTTATCCTAGTCAGAATTGTTATATAATCATTGAAAATTCTTTTTTTACAGTTTTCATTGTTTCTATGACGGCTCTAAAATTAAACTGTTATTGTAAATCAGCTAATAAATAAATGTCTTTTTATGCGTGTGTGTACATACAATTTTAATTTCTAACTTATCCATATTATAATAATGTTATAAACTATTTATTTTTGCCCTGGTATGATGATGTAAGTGTATTTTTCCCTGTGTTAGTATGACACCAATAGTGTATTTTAATAATCTACAATGGTGTCAATAGTTAGCAATTCTTAATACAATTTAAACAACAATTCTCATTTTATTAATAATCCAACATTAAAATTTTATCTTTTATCATGTCTAAAAGATATTGTAGCTTATGATTTTTGCTTTTTGCAAACATAAAAAATCTGTTTTCTATACTTTGTGGGAATCACTATGTCACTTTGAATTTGATATTTCGTTTTTTTCCTTTTAATTTTACCACAGTTCTTAAATTTTGGCAATTAACTAGTCTTTCTGTTTGGATGAGATACTGTGTGGTATTTGTTGTGCAGAACTGCTAGTTTTAACCACGAAGAGGAATACTATTTGGTTGTTATCCTTCAACAACGCTATGTGAATTGTTATAGGCTTAGGCTTAATTTTAGTTGGATGTAGTTAATAATTATTGCTGTTCTGGCGTCTCACAGAACAACTATTTGAACGCTTCTGAAGTACTAGTCTTCTTGTTGTCTTTCTCTACATGTTTACATTTAGTACTCTTATCTATTACTCCTATTTTTAACTCTTTTATTGTTGAGCATTCCTGTATTTTTTGAGACCTGCACGTGAAATAAGGTTATACACAAAGGATTTCAAGCACATGAAATAGCTTACCCTGAAAAGCAGGTCTGTGTTCGATTTAATGTTAGTTTCTGTCTTCCGTCTAGGTTTCCTGAGTAACTAGACGCGCTACTAAGTTTTCGTTACTATTATTCATCGCTGAGCTTTTTGATACGGACGTTTATTTCAAGAGCACGATCTGATAACTATTTTTACTATTAAGTGTTCAAAAGTGGAGATGCAATTCCTATATGAAGTGCAGGCCAAATGCCAGTTATGAGTAATTGTTTTGTAAAATCCCGATTCTATCGTAAATGTAACCCTAGGGGTGTAAACGTTTTTGGACAAATGCACTCAAAATTATGTCTGCTGATTTATTTCCAGCGTCTACCTTCCTCATCGTCATCATCACCACACGAAGGACTAGGCCTTAGATCTGTTCCGCAACCCATCTCCTCCTCGGTTTACCGACATACTTCTTCCTAGTAGGGTGATAACACAAGGCAGCCACAGGTAGACGGATATCAGGCATGCGATTCAAGTGTTCACACCAGCTGCTTTTGTGGTCTTAAATTTTCTGGTGCAATGATACAATGTTTACATTTCGTCTAATATCCTCGTCCCTTCTACGATCCAAGAGAGAAAAACCTTGCGTCTTTCTTAGAAATTTCATTGGCTGCCTGAATCCTCTACACGTCCCTTTTACCAAGATCTCACTAGCATAGAGGAATGTGGGGACAGCCACAGTTTTATAACATTTCATTCGAGTATCCTTCTGTGCAGCCTACCTTCCTTTCATGATAACATTAAATTAAACCAGTGTCACTGTACGTAAACTTGCTCAAAATCTATAGCATACCTTATACATTATAAATGTTTTCAGTTTAATTGATAATATGCTACAATTAACTATTCATGTTGCTTTTAACGAGAAACCAATTATTGATTAATCCTCTAAATTGTGCCACGAAAACATCACGTTTGTCACAGAATTAGTTAACCGGATAATTCCAGATACGCCAGTCCGATCGGAATAAATTGTACAGTGCCCAACTGGTATAATCTCCAATGTCGAAGCGTATCCTGCAACATCAAAGCATACCCGAATTTTGACGTTTCTAACGTTTGATATTTTCTATAGTTTGATAAGCTCTTAAACTTGCAGAAATTTAAAAAACTTATTTTACCTTTTGAAATCATTGTTAATGATTTTCCTTTGTTCAGCTAATTAGGAAACACATTCGCAGTTATTTTACGCCGCATTAATATTTTATATAAAAACTTCTGTAAACCAAATTCAGTTCTAACTGAAATATTATTATTACTGGTCGTTCTTTTTAGTTAATATATTTGTTGTTATTTATGTACTGACACATTATTACTCAGTCATAAATCCGATTTAAAGAAGGAACTACTGCTAATACGCCTAGGCTATAAAAGTACAAAGAGTATTCGGTTGTAAGTGTTATAGTGAATACTGCTCATTTTTTATTAAAGTATTAGTTAGCTTACATTTTTTTTTCAGAGTTAAATGTAAAGGCATAAATCTAATCGATACACTGCAGGTAAGGTAAGCTGTGCATACCACCTGCGAGAATGACCTTGTAAAGTTTGTACACTTGTGTTTGTTACGTCACCATCTATACAGACATTTGGCGCACTCATTTTCCTCCAAGTGTAACAGTAGCGAAAATTTCGACAATAATTCTATCGTTCAAAAAGAATATGTAATGAAATCGATATATTATCTACATTGAACGATTTTATTAAGTATTATCGTGCATTAGGCTTATGGCATGTTGTTTAATTTCTTAATTTACCAAATTAAACTTTTTAAATATGTACTATTGGATAATAGGAGAGTTTCTTGTAGGAAATTAGAAATAAAATTTCTAGAAAAGAAAAGAAAGTATAATAAGAATGACTGGGCATTGCATTTAGAAATAGACTCTTTAATGGATAGAGTAACGTATGATACGAGAACATATTATTTATATATCTCTTTGGAAAAACGCGTAGAGATTGAATAAGAAAAGTGTTGATGTTCTAAGATTGTATAGGAGACAGACGGAAACAGAATTTATAGAATTTCCACGAAGCTGGCAAAGTTCATTCTGAAGTAGGAGAAATTTGAAATCTGAGGAAAAATTGTAGACTCCCTTTTGTAACAAGGCTGAGCAGGTCGATGAATGACAAAGTGCAAGTGTAATTATCACTGCTTGTTCTGTCAATTAAGAAAATTAACATATATTACTCATTGATCTACAGTGGGTCTATGGGAATAGTAATCTTTTAAAAATATCAACAAGATATTCTTGGAGTTTGTCGACAAGAATTGTTAAAAACATGTGAGTTAATTAATGAGATGAGGAAAAAATTAAAGTTTAGAGATAAGAGATATGAGTACCATTGAAGCGTTGGAAAATAAAATGGCGAAGCTGCGATAGAAGATTTCTTTCGTATGTTGGCCAATATTGGTCCGTTTAAGAGATTAAGTGACTAAAGTTCGAGCCTAAGCCTCATCATACGTCAATGTCGATAGCTCAATTGATCAAGTGATCACAATACCTGTATGAATGGCATTTAAGGAAAGGTAGATGGGAGGGATGTTAGGTGAATGTAAGTAAGAAACTCTGCAACCAGCAGCTATTGAACGCGCACAGGAATAATAACCAGTTAGCAGTCATCAGAACGTCCGTAGCACTTCATAATATGGCCACGTAGGCTTGAAGTTGATAAAATGATAATAAGAAGAGAAATATGTCTTTACGACAGTCAGTCAAACGGACTTTGCAACAGTGGAAATAAATTACTGAGCACCAGGGAAATCAATACACACGATATATCACACTCCTATAAAATAAATCTGTCCTTTAGCACCAGTTCTCCTAGTCCTCACAACTAACAGTAAAAGTGACCAGCACCAAGTATAATTACACTAGTCAACTACAAAACTAAACAATTAACACTTACGAATTTCACTAAATACAGGTGTATAAAGTCGCACTGATATGAACTCAAACAATTACCAAACTGGTTACGACACCCTCGTGTTTATACAGCTGGCGTGTTTATATTGTGTGGCACAATAGTCTACGCGAGAGACTTTCAGGTGAATCGGGAACGGCGAGGGCGCGGCTCTAGAATATTGCATCATTACTTTAGTATGAAACTGGTGATTATTAAATTATACAATATTCCATCAGCCTTTTTTTACAAAGCATGGACTAGCTCCACATAGACTACGACTTATTTTATAAATGTTTACAGCACACACACACACACATTTACATTCGTCATTTACTTTTTCACGGCGTGCGTTCGTGAACGACTTTCTATCCTCATAGTCTCTGTCCTTTCTAATACAGTTACTCGTATGTTAATAAACTCTTATATCCCATATGTGTGTTCTGACCCATAAAATTTGACTACTGTTAAATGTTAACTACGTCAACCGTTAAATAATTACGTTATTATTAAGTGCCACAAAAAGCGAAAGTGCCAAAGTTGTTGACACCCTTATGTTTGCCAACGTTTCCATTACCAGCTGGCTTGCAAAGTTGTCAGGTATTCATGTTACACGATGCCAAATGCCAAAGATATTGTATACAACGACTGTTTTTAGAAATGTACTCCCCCCTCCAGTTGAAACACAATTAGGTTACTCTGATCTATAACATTATTTTCTTTTTGCACACCAAAATATGAAAATAAGTGAATACCTGTTTTATTAAAGATGTTGTCAAGGTAAAAACATATATGTAAAATGTTTTAAAATAAAGCTTATACGTTTTTTATTTTAGTCTTAATTTTCCCATGTAACAATTTTTTAGTGAAATTCAAAGATGAGTTTATAATTTTCATTATATTATCAGCAAGTTTTTTACACTTCTACAGAAACTTATACTCTAAAAATTTTTAATCTTTTTGGTATAGTGTATATTAGTGTTGGTGTGACGATGCTTCACTGTCTTCATTTGACCGGACGATGACACAGCATGGCTGCAACAGTCGGCGGTCAGTAGAAAAATCTGACCGATCTACAAGATTTGGACTATGGCACTATAAACCCTCAATTTTAAACTTCATCCAATGAAACGCGGTGCGTGATCATACAGAACTGAGGCTAGTTAGCGTTTTGTCACTTTCTAGGTAGAATACGTGTTTGTAATCCGTTTTCTGCGTTGTTTGCGATGATGTTATATGAAGAATACACTTAAAATAACATCATTAAAACAATGTATGAAATGAGGTACTAAACTACATTCTCAAATATGAAAGCCAAAACTGATTATGATTCCTTTTTGTAAAAACGTAATTAGATACTAAGTACGTGTGGATGTTCCAAATATATTGTTTGGTTATCTATACTCTTATTGGACGAAATCTAATATGTAGTCATTAAACAAATAAGGCAAAGGGAAAAGGAAACATTCGCTTCATGAATTCAGTTGGAAGTGGAAACACAACAGTGATTTCATGGAACGAACAATGATCAGAGAAATGTGGACAACTAAAATCTGTTTTGATATTTATCTGCGTACGCGCGAGGAATAGTTATCCACAGCTGGAAGTCACAGAGTGATTTAAAATGAGAGACGCCCGCAGGATGTACTGCAGCAGACCTACACGAGTCATCCCTTGGCAGCCATATAATATTGTAACATATTGTAATTAGATAAGGGTAATAGTACAACTTGATTTGTGGCTCTGCTGGTGGCTCGCGGCGCTACCTGCACGCAACAAACTTTCCGTACTGATAACACAAGCGCGCACACAAATTCACACCTAACCTTAACACACGGAACAAAATGGAAATTACTTATAACGGTAAAAGTATTTCTGAGACCATAATTAACGAAAGGTTGTTACTTAGAAATAATATCATTACCAATAAATTTGTTTTTATCAATGAAGACCGAAACTTTTGAAGTTGTGTTTGTTTAAAAGATGCACAGGATATTATAGTAGTAACAAAACCTATTATTTAATGAAATTCATAAAACGACTTATATTATTTTAAACATGATGTAAACATGTTTATTTTATTCATTGGGTATCCTTTTTACTTTTAAATTGTTGAGTCCGTACTTTGTAATTTCATAAAGCTGTCAAATAAGTGTAGTAAAATATTCAAGAAGTTATTTTTATATAAATTGTGTATTTATATGTCTCTCAGAATTCAGATATTCTGCATTTTAGATAATCTCATTAGAGAAAAATTTTGATTTTTGTCCAGTCGCCTATAGTCATCAAAGTTACATCACTGGAAGAATACCCCACCAATTTGCGTACGATTACGTATGATACCTATGATTGTGACACGTAACTAATATGCGTCCGATCACTCTTATCTCATATGATTATATACTTATGTTTTATGATTGTGACGTATGATGTGGTTTATGATTATTACTGTACATGCATCGTATATTTTAAGCTTAATTATTGATAAAAATGTTATCGTATTACGTTCTTGTTTTATAAAGTTAATAAGTCGATTATATTTCTAATTATTAAAGAGTATAAAATTAGGAACGTTTTACCGCTTGGTGCTGCAAACATAATATTGGCAACATAATATACGTAAGTATTATAAAGTATTGGAATCCGAGTAGAGTAGAGATCGTGCACTCGTGCCCAAGGCTTTGTATAGTGGCCTCAAACCCATTTCAAGTTAAGTCGATTTTCACGGATGTTGTCCCACGTATAAAATGTTTTTCTAGTCCGGTAGATAAAGATGAACCACACGTATATATATGTATATGTTTATATTTATACACATTTATGTGAGTGTGTGTGTTCTTTATAATGTAAAATGTAATGTACATAGTGGACTACTGTATGGGTTACATATTATAGCCAGACCTGTAATGAATCTTAAACTTTTTAAAGAATGTAAAATATACTCTTTTAACTTTACTATAAAGTATAAATTAGTAAAGGCGACTACGTTAATTTTAAGCATTATACTGTCAATTACGACGGAGATGTACTGAAAATGATCTAAAAACACAAACGTTGATAACGTTCACGTCATTACATTACACATTTACATACGTACAGCTAAAGAATACGTTAAGTATAATCGGTTTGTTGTAAATTGGCGATAACAGAAGGAAACTATCGGACTGTAAACGTAAGTGTAAATGTAACAGGGAACGGTGAAAAGTAACTACCGACTCCGACTTCAAAATTGTAGAGGATAAAATTATATTTTGCCTACGTTGTTTAAAGAATGCGTCGGTGTAATATGCATATATTTTCCACGCGTCTGATGTATTGGCCGCTTTGCGTTTTCTCCGCATTTGTAATTTAGAGTTAAACTGTTTCATACAGTGTAAACAAACGTCTATGAGTAGGCTCCTTACGTATCATATTGCACTTGTAATTAATGAGTAATATAAAAGTTCTTGCTTACAAGAATGTCACAAGAATATCATTGTATATGTTGTCACAAAACAGAATCTTAATGAGGTGTAACA
This sequence comes from Magicicada septendecula, assembly GCA_034769895.1. Taxonomy (NCBI): domain Eukaryota; kingdom Metazoa; phylum Arthropoda; class Insecta; order Hemiptera; family Cicadidae; genus Magicicada; species Magicicada septendecula. The sequence goes on along the minus strand of CM068369.1, from coordinate 211,110,747 downwards.
CAGTAATTCAGGTACAACTTTTATTTCAGATTTATTGCTTTCAACATAATTATTAAAGTCTCCTTCATGTTAATAAAAAAAGATCTCTAGAAGACAAGACGCTTACACTAAAGAGAAAGGTGTACTGACGGTACCTGTTATATTGCAAGCACTTGTAAACACAATAAATATAATACGCCCTTGGAAATACTTGTGTGTATAGAAATAAGGTCCTTAGTTATAATTTTCGGTAATATTAAGCTTTCAAGTATAGTAATAAGTAAATACATAAATTGCATAAACTGTAGAAAAACTAAGTACCGTAGTTAATGAAACAATATTTTTGAAAATAATTGATGACGATAAAATTTATATTTGTGTTTTCTGTGTTACGATTTCACAAGAGTGACTACATCCTTTTTAAAACAAAATTTCTTTTTATGTAAACTAATAATTTATTCGTTTAATGATTAATTAGCGATTCTTTTGGCTTTAATTATCATTTGTTTATATAATTATTAACATTGATGAAAAGCAAATATTTGTTTTAAACTTTCAAGTGTATTTTTTAAACCTTTTACGGAGGTTCATTTTTTTTGTATACAACTTCTTTGATGGATGTAAAAAAGGAGGTGTTTGTTAGATATCATATGATACATAACCATTCACGCTCATGTGTATGTACTTTTCGTGCTCATATGTTTTCCGTATACTTAGTTACTAGTTTTACGGCCTTACATCAGATACCCTGCCCATTAAAAAAAAATTATTTTGTTTTCTTTAATTTCATCTCAAGTGTTACTTTTTCTAAAGTTCAAATTTTAGTTGTACGTAGGAGCGTAAAAATAACACGACTCGTTTGGACGTACTGTATGTGCATCCTGACTTTGTCTGATAGATTCTTTATTGTTTCCTATAGGACAACCATAAATACTAGACTCCTAGAAAGTATTAGAGAACACTGAAGAAGTCTATTTGGTTACTTCATTCACGATTCAACATTTTTCACCATTAAAAGTAATCTGTAATAAATATGATAACTATCATATTTAATTCGTTTTATAATATTTTGTTCTGAACACTTGCCGAATTACTAAACAATTAATTAATATTAACTGTAAGTTATAAGAGGTTGGGTAAAATTACATGATTTATACCGATTTGAATACTATTTATACGCATATTCACAAATCATAGGTAACATAATATAAACAATATTTATCTGATGGTTGAAGTAGAGAGTTGTAAACAAATAACAGACTAAATATTTTAAACTTGTTATTACTTACCGACTTGATTTATAAAAAACATTACAGCTCTAGTTATATACTATAAAATAGGTCTATAATATGCATATAACAAACAGAACACTGTCTTAATAGATCTCGAATTGCTTAATAAGCAATGGAAGGGGAATATTATGTAAAGTAATTCTGAGTTTTAAATATAACTTTCAGTTTTAAATTAATGCAAAATATTATTCTAACACTTAATAATATTACTCATCTCACTTTTATAGTATAGAAATATATCATTTTTATTAATTTACCATGCTTCATATTCCTTATGGGGTTTCCGTGATTTCCAGAGAATTTTCAATAATACTTACAATTTTGTAGCAATGCTATTACGTAAATTCGTGTTACTAGTGTACCAAAGGAAACTTATTTTAAACTATAAGATATCAATATAAAATAATGATAAAAAAACATTTAATCCTAAATGTGTAAATATAGCAGACTTTTTTTTAATGCAGACATAATAAGTATGCGTTGACAAAAGACATATAATGCGTTTTGTACACAACATGTAAACAATGATTCAGTGAGTGCGTGCTCGTGTGTTTAATGTCTTGTAAGTGCTTGTATTTACTTAAAGCATGTTTCAGGTACGATGTGGCATAAATTAAACACATAAAGTGTCAGGCTGTTTACCTAACTTACTCGTTTAAAATAACTCCTATTGCCACACACACACACACACACACACACACACACACACACACACACACACACACACACACACACACACACACACACACACACACACACACACACACACACACACACACACACACACACACACACACACACACACACACACACACACACACACACACACACACACACACACATGAGCTGAATAATTGGAAACGAATCGTAATGCTGTTGTAATATTTTTTATTCCTCGTTTTCAGTTTAAAGTACGATCACAGCGTACTAAAATAAAATAAACATACTCACATGAAAAGTGTGGTCGGCATTAGAGTGCAATATATTTGATTTTTCCTGGCAAACAATTTTTCTCACTTGTAGTTCTCTTTTCTATTAGGCAGACTAACGCTCGTGGGTTATTCACTCCAACATTGATGTGCTTGTCTCTACATCTGTCTGTTCATCCGTCACTATGTTCATAAATGTTATTGTACTGTATTACATACAAAATAAAGAAATACACTGATCACGGTCTGAAACACAGTCTTTCACATTTTCTCACTTAACGTCAGTTCGTTTGATATCTACCAAACATTGTCTCATTGTCATCATTGTCTATTAGCATTTTCCATAGTATTGTCTGTTTAGTTACGTACTATCACTACTACTGTTTAGTTACTACTGTTTGATCACTACTAAGTACTATATTTTTTGAATGAAATGTATTGAGTGTTATCATCGTTTATGAAATTTCAGAAGTTTGTACCATCTGTCAATTTGCAGTACTTGTTCATTCCATTTTTTACCACCACCACATCACAAACACCATAACGAACACAAGCATCATCACTATCGTCACCATCGACACTACAACTACCACTACTATCATCACCGCCATCCCCATTCTTGTAGTTGGAATCTCCCCTATTAGGAAACTCTCACTCTTATTTCTATGACTTCATATATTGTTTTCTTTATCATCAACGTAGCTTCTTGTTTCGTCAACAGATGTTCATACCATTCCTTAACCTTCGACTTGATATTTCCATTCAGATTGAACATTTGAAATTCCATTATTATCTCATATTTGACATCTTTTTGATCATCTTCTAACTCTCTCCCGGAACTTTATCGCATACGATTGGATTCTCCTTTTTTGAAACTTTTTATTCTAGTTACTCTGCTATACATGATCATGGGTCATAACAATGCCTTACATCCTAAAAGTATTAGGAATGTCTCTTTCCTTGTTTTATGTTATACGTTATCTGAAACTGCCATACACATCATTATTATTCCAGTGTTGAATCCAACTCATTCTTAAGTTAAAGACGATATTATAATTTTGAATATTTGCAATTTTCAAACTATTTTTAAAATATTAAAAATATTTTAAATGCTTGAATTATTGAGACGTTCTTTCTTCCAATGCGATCTTGGATTTTATAGTAAGTAGTACTATAGTAACTTTAACCTTAGGCCTATATTAATTTCATATTTTTTACAGTTTCCATAAGCACCTTCCACAGTTACCGATTATTTTCCACGCAATGTTAGATTTAATTCGGTGTCTTCACCTAAGTGAATAAAGTATCATGAAATTTGATTTAGATATCAAAATCTAATTTGATCGGTGATCTTTGATGATCTGGAGTCATGATAAAGCGAATGTTGATTTATAAGGTTTCATGAAGGTAACACAGCTGTTTATAACATGGTAACCTGTGGTTAGATATGACACGTTTCTATTAATTTGTTGTAATCTCCCAAGGCACGTGCTTTGAAAATATAACTCTGCTTTGCATCACAGATCCCGTGTATCTGTATATGAAAATGGCGTTGTGCGTATGCATGTTTGATCAGACGCATTTCTGTGCGTGAGTGGCCTACTGTTTTAATGTTAGTTCTCCAGTTTAGTTTAAGCAAATCTGGCCAGGGAGCCTAATGTCTTAACAAATGCCACCGTTCTCGTAATATGCTTACATTTTGACGCTCCGTTGTAGCCAAAAATTGATACAGTAAATCAAATATTTATTTGATGTTGTAATTACTGTAATAAATTGTAATTTAAAGCGCGAGTTTTGACCGTTCAGTGACTGAAAATGGATGTTCCTGCATACGTTTAGTAATATGTCCGTTGTTGGTCTGGCACACAAAGGGTGTTGGTGCACCTTTTACGTTAGAAGTAAAAGGAAAATAAGAACTTACTGTAAGCGGTTTTAACATAAAATTAATCTGCACAAAGAGTAATCGTATAAATAGAGCAGTTAGGAACACTTTCATATCAGCTTTCTCAAGAGTATCATACTTTATATAACAGGAACCTGGACGTTGGTAAAGAAAGTAAAGGCTGCCGCAAAACAGTAAGGACTTAAACGTAAAATAAAGTGTTAAAAGTAAGTTGCATAAAACGAAAAATCAATGTTTAAAGTTTAAATAATTGTAGAGAAGGAAACTTGTAAAAATTATAAGAAACGGAACATAAATTTATATTCAAGTATAGTAGACTTTTTCTGAACGTGTTTGATTAGAAACTGGTAGAGGAAGCAAGAACTGATCGAAAAGGAAGTACCAGGATAATGTCGATTTGATTACGAGAGGTCGACAGAATCAGGAGTGCACTGATAATCAGGAGTCGAAAGAATAAGGAATTCGTGGTTGCGTTTAGTTGAACTGTGGGATTTCAATGGAGAACTACTCACTATTTCAAACAGTGTTGTTCGTATTCATAAGAAGTGTTTAGAACGTTCTAAATCGTGCACTTACTATATAGGTGGAACTAAAATTATCATTCATATACATCACGCATTACACAATTATAGACTGTTTAATTGTCTTCCCCATTTGAGTATTAGATAATATCACATACTCTTAATTAGTACGCTTACAAACAAAATAACCAATTTGTATTTATTTAAGGTATAAATAATGTATTCATTCCTTATACATTGACATTGTTTAACGTCTCTGAAGCTCAAATAAAACTCATGTCTTTCCCACATCCAAATAAACGAACCATCTGCAACCATTTTCTCAGGTGCCCTCTGGAGCCCTTATAAAACTTAATCAAATCACATTTATTATTCTTTTTGTAGTAGGTTTTTTAGGCTTATGAATTCACTAATAGCTGTTTATCCTTTTCACGTTGCCCTCGTAAAATAACATCAGTGTCAGTTTTTCTGTGGAACGCAAAAATGGGTTAAAAATGCGGACATTGAACAAAAGAATGACGCAAAATTATAACTTGCATAAAAAACAAGAAACGAATTGTATTATAAATAAAAGTGAGAAATCGGAAAAAGTAAATGGTAACACAACCAAACTAGAATGGATGTTACTAGGTGGTAGGGCAAAGTACATAAAAGTACCACGCGGTTCGAACTTTCCATGACAGAGGGATAACTTATTACGTATACTCTTTTACACTCAGGAGAGACTTTGCCTAGAAGATAGAATGCTGCAGCATAAATGCAATAGTCTACCAAGTTCAGTAATAGGAAGATAAGTACCGTTGATGATGATAATGACGACGACGATATCGTGATATCATGTAATTGTTTATCACGATTTCAATCTTAGTGCACTTATCACTATCTAGATACTTTTCGTCTGTTTCTACATACATTACTTTCGATTTTCATTATACACCTTAATTTTTTTATTTAGCACACATATATTTTCATGTATCGTAGTTTACCTAAGAGATTGAGATTAATTTTGTGGTCACCTAACGCAAGGTAACATGCATACAATACTCACGATTTACACGCATCTGAGAAGCCATAGGATATAGAACGTTAATAGTTTATCAACTTAAATAATTATGACATATAAAATAGATGGATCAACGAAGTTTATCTCAAGTTAAATTTTGTATTAAATTGAAGTTACTGTAGTAGTGGTCCAGCACTACTTTCTGAGCCTTCACGCCCTCATGCCCAACTGGGTATTATCAGGACAGAGAATGTTATGTACAGACGACGCGACGTCCCGAACTATTGGCAGAGGTACAAATCTAGTTATATTATTGCCCTTATCTAATTATGGTATGACACAATAATATATAATTGTCAAATGATACCTCGTTTTGACCTCAGAATGTGTACAGTAGTCTCCAGATGTTTCTCGTTTAAAATTGTGACGTGCCTACAACGATATATAACAGAGGTCTCGTTTCAATTGTCCCCTTTAATGAGACCAGAATATTTATTAACTTTCTTTGATTTCCAATTAATCTCACTAATATTACTTTCAACATTATAGACAGTAATGTTTCAACGCATTGTGTCTGAATGTACAGAATCGGCTCTATATTTTGTTAAAGGTAACCGACTTTACTTCAAAGGATTCTGTGTTTGTCACATCTCAAACGTTTCTTTCCTTGTTTTATATTTTAGTGGTTCTGTTTTTGCCTAACGGTTTAAAACAAAATTGACACCACCTTTTAGCGGTGACATTATCTAGTTTACCTAAGCACACATTTCTGCCTAATGTTATTAGAAGTACAAAACGAAAGATATTAATTTCTGTAAATTTACTCATCAAAATAATAAGGAGAACTCCAAATAATAATTATAATAATAATAATAATAGTAGTAAAGTAAAAAAAAAAAACAAGAACAACATTAGCCCTAATTGTGGTTAGGCCGTAGCCTATAATACCTTGGCCTCGTTGGATTGTAATCTGGCCAACCGGAGTTTTCGCAATTCTGTGCTTACCGCTTGGAAAATACACCGTAACGCACTGTGGAACCGATTGTGCCAATGGGCGGATGTGCTTTACGTTAGCGAGTCTCGTTACGTTAGCGAACGATGGTCTCAGGGCACCGGGAAGCACCCTGTTGTATTTAGTCGTAGCTGCGGCACGCTAAGGCTCTGCCTTGATGGTATGTTTATTTCCCCGGTACTTTTTGAAACTACATGCTAGTTCACAAATCACTTCTGAGGTTTAGGGATACATTAAAAACTCTCGTCCAGATAAAAGGCCTCCTCGGAGAGTAAAGAGGAGAAGGAATTACTTCCCAGTCGACGCTGAAAATTTTCTCAAATCGTCTGCCAATGTGACAATTGTGGCTAAGTGCCTAGTTATTAAAAGAAGGGAAGGTGACTACCAGAAATTAAGTTCGATCCCAATAGAAATTGCTACCACCGGTTGCGCTGGATCAGCCGTCCAGGTCCGATGAATTTGTTGATACCTTGGCTGCGCCATATTCCAGGATCAGTAGTTCAGAAAGCTATCCTAAAAATAAAAAGTTCAAGACGAACAAGATCTTCATTTCAATATTGAAAGGCATGGGACGTGCCCATGAAAGCCATAACGTGCCCAATTATGAAGGAATTAGAGTCGGCCATCCGCTCTGGCGGAGAAACTGCAGCGGCACAGAACGATATTCGTTACATCGTTTTATCTCGAATGTAGCTATGGATACATTACTGGCAATTTATAACATCGTCTAGGCTTTTCTGTCTCGGCAACAAAGACGACTTGTGTCCACTTCTGTCAAAATCGAGGAAGTAACTCCAACTTGATGCTAACCACAAACGGTTTTCAGCTGCACTACAGGTCTGAAATCAAATTTTCATGTTTAACTTTTTATAGGCAGTAGACAATGAATGCGTATGTAGAGACTTGGTTCAACTTTTACTTTTGTTTCATGTCCAGGTCGCAAACATTTTGAAGCTAAAACATATTTCAATATTTAATGAAGAAAATTGTGTTAGTGGTTAAAATCACAAACAGAACTATCACTGTTGCACACCACTAAATAAAAATTATTCCGATTAGCACTTTCATGCTTCACAGGTCATCGTCAGATCAGAAATGATCAAACAGACATGAAAACAAACCTTTCACTCCCACCCCACCCCACCTTGCTTACACACAAAAAGCTATACTTCGAATTATAACTTCCCAACCTCTCAGCCCTGTCACACCCATCTGGACAGTTACATATTTTTCTAGCAAATTCCTTGTGTTTAAGTATTATGCGTGTGTGTGTGTGTACATTCCTTTTAAACCTAACCGCCTTTCTCATTCACACTTGTGGGCCAGTCACACACCCTTATTTAAAAAAATCTAATTAGTCCTATGCAACTTAATCCTTAATCTTATCTATCTGTCCTCTATCATTTACTTTTTAATAATGTTATAAAATATTTCTTCATTATCAAATTTAATTTTAATACTAATTAAATTTTCTTACCCTTTTTCTCTTTCTTTCAATATTTCTGACTCCTCCCTAGGCTTCCTTTCAACTGTGTTATTTACTACTTTACAATTTCGTAGTCTTCCAAAGGATTAACAAACTTATGGTTGTCTTCTATGAAATGTCTTGCATATAACGAATTCGTTATTCTGTTACCTTCTCCACGTTTGTGGTCAGACAACCTGCATACGAATTTTCGTCCTGTCTTACCTAGGTACACTTTGTTGCAGTCTTTACATTTTAATTTATAAATCCCGCTTTTCTGTAATATTGGGATTTTTTCTATATTTTTATTCCTTATCTTATTAAATACCGTTTCACATTTTTTAATAGCTATATCTACTCCGTATTTATTAAAACTTTTTATAATTTTCCTAGTATGTGAACCTATGTATGTCAATGACCCTGCATAATTCTTTTGTTCTGGTTATATTTTAGCTTTTTGTATGTTAATACTTTTCATAACTTTATCCACTATGTTGGTGTTATAGCTATTATTCCTTACAATTCCCTTTATCGTTTTAACTCCCTATCTTTTGATTCGGTCTCTTTTAAACACTACTGAGCTCTATAACAAAATGAATTGATTGCCGCCATTTTATATCTATAAGGGTGGTAAGACTCTCTTGGTATAAGCATATCAGAATACGATTCTTTCCTAAATAACCCAAACTATAGTTTCTCATTATATTTAATTTCTATGTTTAAATCTATGTCATTTATTTTCTTACCTCCTATCTCTTCTTTAAATTGTAAGATTTTATCCTTATTATTTACCTTATTTATAAAATCATGCACTTCGTCTATGCTTCCTTCCCAAATTACTAATACATAAATATAAAATTTGTAAAATTATTATAAGTTTGGGGTAAATGAACAGGTCTAGGATTGTAAAAATATTTCATTGTTATACTAGGGGAGAAATTGACCTGTTCCAATAGGCAAAGAACACCTGCTCGATTTTATGTGTGTTACGCGTGTATCTTGTGTGTGTTAGTGATGCATGTACAGACAGGAATCTCAGCTACCCTCCCCAAGTAATTACTAAAATAATTATTTTGATTCACTGTGTGAAAATTAATTAGTGTATAAACAAACAAAAGGCACCAAAGTGTGTGTACATTTTATAGTTATCCACAGTAATAAAATGACGTTAATAGGACACACCACGCAAAGTTAGTGCGAAATAAATGTGCCAAAAATACGCAAATTACAGTAAGACGGTCAAATTAATACAGTGAGTGCTTAATCAAATTAGCTATGTTTTGTGCTATCTCGATTCCATACAAAACATTGCCATTTTCAAAAAATTGTAAATATATGAAAAGGTTCGGGAGTGGGGGCTAGCATGCGATCTGCAGGTCTCGACAGGACAATTTCTGAACCAACTGATGCGGAATCTCGAGAGGGTATAAATTAAGGGTTCGACTGGAAACCTTTCTCTTCATTTCAAAACACAGTTGCAGTCGGACACGCTGTCCGTCGGCAGAACAGTTTATTTTGTTATAAGTCTCATCTATGAACGAATAAAGACGTTTAGTAATTATGTTTACAATATTACGGGAAACGTAGAGTACCGGGACCGCTTAAGTCAGCAAGAATATCAACAGAAAAGCTACAAGAGCGACACGAGATGCTAGACGTTAGGAGATGCTTTTGAAAGGTAGTAACTCTCTGGGAAGGACCACACACTGCTGGAGAACGACGCTGGACTCTGGACATATCCAGGAACACGCCAAGCCAGGAGTAACGGAAACCCAACTCTGGACAACGCTGGACCCCCGTCAATAAGTCGTAAGGTTATCAAAACTGGAGGTGACATGCATAATGCATTTTTAAATGATTCTTTCAAAAGAGCTCATAAAGACTATATAAAGAGACAATGAGTTAAAACAAAAATGGTTTATAATTAGAAATAATGTAATAGAGTCTTAGGTAAATGTTTTAATCGTAAGAATGAGCGATCACATATAGAGAAACATAAAAAAAAGAGAGTTTAATTTTGAGATAGTATATTTTTTTATCAAAGTAAAATAATTTAAATGATTTGATATTTGCATTTTGTAGAAGAGAATAATTTAAATTTTTTGATATGAAACACATGCCAAGTCTAAGAGTAAATAATATAATTTTGAATTTAATTTTTAAAAAAACATTGGTACAGACTGAGCAAGCTGAGGTCAGATCTGAGTAAATGAATTCAATTAAAATTACAATTAAATTTTATTTTGTTTTAGTAAATCACATTGAATAAATGTCTAGATTAAGATTATTAACATGTCTAGATGTAAGAGTGATTTAAATGTGTGTAACACCGTATAGCTTAAGAGATAAACACTTAATAATGAGTGATATCTTGATCGAAGATTATTAACAATGTTTATTATTTATAATGCTTGTTAAAACAATAAACATGTAATTTAACTACTCATAAATCTACTGCCCTTATTATAGTTACACCTGGTATCACTATACAACCTGCATACATAAAAGGTATCGTTATATAACACATAAAGTTGTAACGTAGTATAATTGTTGCACCCCACGAACAAAGGGGCCCCACAAAATAAATTATATGATATGTGTCGTTGTAGTATATATAATTTAGATTACTTAGATAGATAGATAGATGCATAGATATAGTTAAAAGCAAGGACTAAATTATATGTCATTTCTACATCATGGTAATAAATTTACTAAAAATAATGCATTAGTTTGTAATGTTTGACGTTTCCTGAAAAACATTTAAAACGTTTAAAACGTCAAACATTTAAAGTCATTGAGCAGGCTAAAACCCACACTGGGTTATAACACCAGAAGAAGGATGGAAAGGATGTTTCTAATCCTGTTAATGATTTCTTACTGAAAAAACACCAAAGTTTAACCGGGATGTTGTAATTTTCCTGACACTTGAAAAATTACACACTATTAAAATACGATAAAAGTATTTTTTTCTTTTTTACTGAGTTAGTTCTGGATCTCAGGGAGATAACCAATTGGAAGAAGAATTTGGTAGTTTTTATTGTGAAACCACTATTTGCTATAAAGTAATTTGTAACTAACGGCTGTTGTCCTACTTTGTGCAGCTGCAACAAAGGTCGCCTCTGTACGGTCGGAACCAGACTGGAGTCCCTCCATACGGTATAGAGTCCAATAACAGTGTGTATCATGACATTTACAAGATACTTTTTGGCCCAACACGTTATACGTTCAACAACTGCCTTGATGTTACTGGTTTTATTCTACAATGCCTTCTGCTAGGTTTTGACAATATAAACGTTTTAACAGAAAGTCTCGTTCTGGGCTTAGAGTTGTCAAACATCTTATATGCGGGGGAACAGTTGATCACGTGACTACTGCTCTTTCCACAACAGTAATTCGCTCCTCCCACTCCAGAATATATAAAGTCCTACAATAATTGAAGCGTTTTCTGTGGCAGGAACGTTCGGACTATTGATAAACGACATTTTAATTTTCTCTTAACGGTGACAGCCGGCAGGATGTGATATTCTACAAACCAACATACAATTCATGTCAGAAGCCTTAGGCGACTGAGAGATTAAATTATCTGTCATTTTATGAGGTCACATATTACAATTCTTAAAGCCGGAAATTGAATAGTTTTCTACATGGCCACACAAACATACGGGATTTAAATTACAGTACTGCATGTGTGTGTGTGTGTGTGTGTGTGTGTGTGTGTGTGTCATGCCTGAGCGCGTTGAATAATATACCTGTTATTTAAGAATGTTGAAACTTCAGTTTATATAACTTAAAGTACTAACAAGAACTTCACTAATACTTTTAATATACTTTTATACAGAACAAAAAGAGAAATCAACAAGTTTTTAAAACAACAAATACCTTCCACCTTTTACAAATACCTTCCACAAATCAATATAAACGTTTCAGAAATGAACTGGGTCTCTCATTGGGGGTTGATTCTTAATTTCAATATTGCTTTATCCATTTGAATGTTAACAACAGTAACTTCTAAAAATCTGATTACGGTATCTTATGATCTGTTTTTTCCTAGAATTTGTCTTTATGTATAAGCATGAAGTAGGCTTCTATCTTATAAACGTTTGATAAATAATTATCCTGGTACATTTTTAAGTAATGCTGTACCTGTAATTTTGACAAGTACTTTATTTTAATATAAAAAAATATTTTTACAAAAAAAAAAAGTTAACGTATTTACACTGCGTTGCTGTGCACATAAAAAGCGAAGATACATGGAATTACAAACGTTTCGTTGTTATCTGGAAACAAACACCGACATAGTATTAAAAAGCCGATGCTGTTTTTAGAAAAAAGGTGTGTCAGGTGGAATATAAAACACATGAGTACACACGATTAGGAGGGAATTCTATAACACAAGAATAACAAAATTGATTTCGATGGGACAACTGACTTTAGAATGAAAAATGTTGTAGAATAACTGGAATAAATGAAACTCTATGGTAACCCTTAGCATTAAGAAAAGTAAATAAATAAATACACAGCTTAGCTGTATATACTGCTGAACATTGCTACATACATCTGTGTATACTGCTGAATTCAAAACTTTTCGTTAATTAGACCAATTATTAAGAGTAATTTAATTTATAGAAGCCTTAATTCGTACAATGAATGTTCTAACAGATGTGGATCTGTCAGAGCAATGGACCCTATTGTAAGTATACTGCACATCCTGAACATACCAATACAGGAGTACAGGACAAATTGGAGCAGCACATCAATTAGAGTGCAGTCAAGTTTATTCCATCTGTGTGGTACATCCCTCTGGCCACCGGCCATCATCCGTCATTACAACACAAGGGGCGCGGACAGCTTGCCAATAATTTCAGCCTTCGTTACGTTCGATAGTTATCTATGCAAATTGTTTTCAACGTTGTAAAAGTTTCCCGACTACAGTGTTTCGAATCGGTTTTTTTACTTGCTTTTATTTTATTCGTGAACAGGAATGATATTTATTTGAACAGCTGTGTACTTGTTCATACAATTGCATACAGAATTCTTTTTTCTGAAACAACGAAAGTATAAATAGGCTACGTACTTATTTTAATTCAAAACTTTACAATTTTATTTTGATTCAAAAATGTCATTTAGTTAATTACATTCCCAATTATTTTTATTTTTATTCGTAAATTAGTACACCTGTAAAAGTAATTTGTTTTGTCTAATTAGTAAGTCTGCACTTATTATTTTTGGCCTTACATTCCATGAAAGTACTGTAGCGGCTGTTCTGTCAGGTCTATAGGTTTCTCGGCATTATTTCTGGTCTTTGCGTTCTTCTTTAGCCTTATATTTCCATTTTTCTTATGCCAGCCTTACGTCTTAGTTTCATATTATCCTTCGTTTACCCTCTCCTTGCAAATGTCTATGAGGAAATAGCTCTGAACACATTTCAGGAAATTCATTTCTACAGTCTGAGCCTTCCTTTCCTCCTTTTTTCCGAGGATCCACGTCTGACAGCCATACAGAAATTTTGGGACGGCCAGTATTTTTTAAACCTCCTAGCTTTGTTCTTCAAAGCACCATAAATTATAAATTGTACTATAGATCCTTGTGAACTTTGACCATTACTAATCCCAATCTTTGTGGCAGTCAAATATGATACTGTAACCCAAATAGTTAATTACAACATGTTCGAAGGTTTTATTATTGACAACCCATTTGTTCCAATGGGATGCTTATCAAAGAAAGTCGTGGTCTTTAATTTAAAAGCAGATTCTCGCAACCAATATCTTTGCAAAACACTAAATAATACAAACAGGTAACGTAACTGACCTCCTGTCTCTTGAATAATGGTTTCATCGTCCGCGTAGAATAGGGAGTTAAAGGAGTATTTGCTACAAAAGAGTATTTCTTAGTCAACTTGCGCCCCCTATATTCGAAACACGTCGTCTACATAGATGTTAAAAAGTGTCGGTAAAATAGAGCACTCCTGGCGAACACCCTTATTTGTAGGAACATCTCTTGTCAACCTCCCATTCAAATCCAAGGCAACACATATCCTGTTATAGAAGCTTTGAAGTTCCAAATTAATGTTTTGGATAATCTCGACGGCCCATAATTTTTCGAAGCAGTGATGTCTTGCATATGGATCCACAGCAGATTTTTTAGCATGGGTTGTCAACTTTTAGTGGAATAGTATGCTGATCGTAGACACGTCGTGTCCTCTTACATCATAATACTGACATATCATATTAACTGAATCTTCAACATGATGTCCGGACTGTAAGATGGAAACTAATACTCATTCTTTAGACTAGCTTACGCACAGCCCCAATTATCAGTTTTCTTTTATTATATTTCATTCTGTTATAATATCTCTGTACGGAATAAAGAATAAAATTAATCAACAGAACCTAACTCAACGTCCTGTACCTACTTTTTCGACAAGTTTTCGTAATAAAAGGTATCTAAAAGAGAGGGAAGTTAAAAGTTAAATGATTCAGTTATCGTGTCCAGATATGTTTAAAACATGATCGAGACTGCAATCCTGTTAGTGTAATATAAAATAAACTGGCAACTTCCTACAAGAGACAGCTTAAGATAAATTATAATCTCCTCACGAAAAGGATACAGTGTTTTACGAATACTTTTATTTTACAAATTAACGTAATCAGATAACAAATAATGCTACTTTAGACATGGATTACTTCAAATAATTTTCCAGATGCTAAAGTAATACACTATGTGGTGGCAAAAATGTGCAATTGTGTTTCTAATTATACCCGTGAATAATATAAAGAGCGTTCAAGTAAGTAGTTCAAGTAATTGGTAATTACTTAGTAGAGTTGCAATGTTGGGCAGCCTGAGCAGCGCATTGTACATCTCAGCAATTTTGTCTCGCCACCCATTGTGTCCTTCTCTTCTATTGTCTATTCAAACATTTACTACCTCCTCGCAACACAATAGCAGAACAGCAACAGAACATTTATATAGCCACAAATAGCTCCGACTGGAAGATACGCAATAATTGTTCTCGGCAGAAGCGGATCGTCGAATCGCATAGCCAACGCATTCCACCTCTTACAACTAATCATGAATCAGTTACACATTCTCCTGTCGTCTGATTCTAGTTGAAGTAGGTTAGACTATAAATTAAAAAAGTTTATGATTGTAATAATTATTAGTTATTAAACAAAATTTTGCATTAGTATTAACAAAATCCTGGTTTGAAAATAAATCTTTGTGGTTTCTTGGAAATGAGTGAATGATCTTGTATTTAACTCGCATTAATAAAATGTTTGGCCTGTTGTAAACTGTCTGGCTTTGGTTTACCCTTGCTGTATCGCTTACACACGTGTACCTCTGCACCGCTACATGGTCTCTAGAGGGCGGTAAGTGATTATAAGCGGTCAAAATTATTGTAGAACATAAGTTTAAAGGGGTGAATAAAGATACACTATGAAAACATGTATATAATATTAGTAGTCGCAGGATTTTGATCAAACGTGTGTGCCTCTAGAATAATTTCGGTTATGTTTAATGGTTGTTTGTGGGCTACAAAATATGTAGCTATTGCACGTATCTGTCTGTACGTACATACTTATACTTCCGTACAAATATTTTTGTTGCTCACTGTACTTGTTTTGAGCAAGGAAGAGTGACAACTGAAGGGGGGAAGAGACTGACTGTGAGTCAAGGAGTGTTAATGCGGAGATACCACAGGTAAAACGTACAGAGACATCGGCATGTAGACAGAGGGGAGAGGTAGACAGACAGACGAAGCGTGAGGAGGTAATCACTTACCAAATCGTCTTCTACTAATAAACACTTAATATTTATTTTTAATATTTAATAAATATTTAAAACGAGATATATTAAAATGTAACTGTCCTGGTCTTAATTGCTGCAAAGTCGATTATTAAATCACTATAATCTGAAGATAAACAATGTCATTTTAAATTGAAAGTATCGCTAGATTTGACACCCCGTCTTGTGATATTGTTGATCATAGGTACGATTTAATCAATTTAAGTTAACTAAACGGTCTTTTACAAGAAGACACAGACAGTGGTAAAGTAAGAAATTTTTTTAAAGCTGTTGCTAGTGTTTAGTAGGTTTCCAATCCCATTGAAGAAATGTATTGTGATCCGCCGATCCGCTGTAATGTAATGTATTCGACGATCCGCTTCTGCCGAGAACAATTATTGCGTATCTTCCAGTCGGAGCTATTTGTGGCTATATAAATGTTCTGTTGCTGTTCTGCTATTGTGTTGCGAGGAGGTAGTAAATGTTTGAATAGACAATAGAAGAGAAGGACACAATGGGTGGCGAGACAAAATTGCTGAGATGTACAATGCGCTGCTCAGGCTGCCCAACATTGCAACTCTACTAAGTAATTACCAATTACTTGAACTACTTACTTGAACGCTCTTTATATTATTCACGGGTATAATTAGAAACACAATTGCACATTTTTGCCACCACATAGTGTATTACTTTAGCATCTGGAAAATTATTTGAAGTAATCCATGTCTAAAGTAGCATTATTTGTTATCTGATTACGTTAATTTGTAAAATAAAAGTATTCGTAAAACACTGTATCCTTTTCGTGAGGAGATTATAATTTATCTTAAGCTGTCTCTTGTAGGAAGTTGCCAGTTTATTTTATATTACACTAACAGGATTGCAGTCTCGATCATGTTTTAAACATATCTGGACACGATAACTGAATCATTTAACTTTTAACTTCCCTCTCTTTTAGATACCTTTTATTACGAAAACTTGTCGAAAAAGTAGGTACAGGACGTTGAGTTAGGTTCTGTTGATTAATTTTATTCTTTATTCCGTACAGAGATATTATAACAGAATGAAATATAATAAAAGAAAACTGATAATTGGGGCTGTGCGTAAGCTAGTCTAAAGAATGAGTATTAGTTTCCATCTTACAGTCCGGACATCATGTTGAAGATTCAGTTAATATGATATGTCAGTATTATGATGTAAGAGGACACGACGTGTCTACGATCAGCATACTATTCCACTAAAAGTTGACAACCCATGCTAAAAAATCTGCTGTGGATCCATATGCAAGACATCACTGCTTCGAAAAATTATGGGCCGTCGAGATTATCCAAAACATTAATTTGGAACTTCAAAGCTTCTATAACAGGATATGTGTTGCCTTGGATTTGAATGGGAGGTTGACAAGAGATGTTCCTACAAATAAGGGTGTTCGCCAGGAGTGCTCTATTTTACCGACACTTTTTAACATCTATGTAGACGACGTGTTTCGAATATAGGGGGCGCAAGTTGACTAAGAAATACTCTTTTGTAGCAAATACTCCTTTAACTCCCTATTCTACGCGGACGATGAAACCATTATTCAAGAGACAGGAGGTCAGTTACGTTACCTGTTTGTATTATTTAGTGTTTTGCAAAGATATTGGTTGCGAGAATCTGCTTTTAAATTAAAGACCACGACTTTCTTTGATAAGCATCCCATTGGAACAAATGGGTTGTCAATAATAAAACCTTCGAACATGTTGTAATTAACTATTTGGGTTACAGTATCATATTTGACTGCCACAAAGATTGGGATTAGTAATGGTCAAAGTTCACAAGGATCTATAGTACAATTTATAATTTATGGTGCTTTGAAGAACAAAGCTAGGAGGTTTAAAAAATACTGGCCGTCCCAAAATTTCTGTATGGCTGTCAGACGTGGATCCTCGGAAAAAAGGAGGAAAGGAAGGCTCAGACTGTAGAAATGAATTTCCTGAAATGTGTTCAGAGCTATTTCCTCATAGACATTTGCAAGGAGAGGGTAAACGAAGGATAATATGAAACTAAGACGTAAGGCTGGCATAAGAAAAATGGAAATATAAGGCTAAAGAAGAACGCAAAGACCAGAAATAATGCCGAGAAACCTATAGACCTGACAGAACAGCCGCTACAGTACTTTCATGGAATGTAAGGCCAAAAATAATAAGTGCAGACTTACTAATTAGACAAAACAAATTACTTTTACAGGTGTACTAATTTACGAATAAAAATAAAAATAATTGGGAATGTAATTAACTAAATGACATTTTTGAATCAAAATAAAATTGTAAAGTTTTGAATTAAAATAAGTACGTAGCCTATTTATACTTTCGTTGTTTCAGAAAAAAGAATTCTGTATGCAATTGTATGAACAAGTACACAGCTGTTCAAATAAATATCATTCCTGTTCACGAATAAAATAAAAGCAAGTAAAAAAACCGATTCGAAACACTGTAGTCGGGAAACTTTTACAACGTTGAAAACAATTTGCATAGATAACTATCGAACGTAACGAAGGCTGAAATTATTGGCAAGCTGTCCGCGCCCCTTGTGTTGTAATGACGGATGATGGCCGGTGGCCAGAGGGATGTACCACACAGATGGAATAAACTTGACTGCACTCTAATTGATGTGCTGCTCCAATTTGTCCTGTACTCCTGTATTGGTATGTTCAGGATGTGCAGTATACTTACAATAGGGTCCATTGCTCTGACAGATCCACATCTGTTAGAACATTCATTGTACGAATTAAGGCTTCTATAAATTAAATTACTCTTAATAATTGGTCTAATTAACGAAAAGTTTTGAATTCAGCAGTATACACAGATGTATGTAGCAATGTTCAGCAGTATATACAGCTAAGCTGTGTATTTATTTATTTACTTTTCTTAATGCTAAGGGTTACCATAGAGTTTCATTTATTCCAGTTATTCTACAACATTTTTCATTCTAAAGTCAGTTGTCCCATCGAAATCAATTTTGTTATTCTTGTGTTATAGAATTCCCTCCTAATCGTGTGTACTCATGTGTTTTATATTCCACCTGACACACCTTTTTTCTAAAAACAGCATCGGCTTTTTAATACTATGTCGGTGTTTGTTTCCAGATAACAACGAAACGTTTGTAATTCCATGTATCTTCGCTTTTTATGTGCACAGCAACGCAGTGTAAATACGTTAACTTTTTTTTTTTTGTAAAAATATTTTTTTATATTAAAATAAAGTACTTGTCAAAATTACAGGTACAGCATTACTTAAAAATGTACCAGGATATTTATTTATCAAACGTTTATAAGATAGAAGCCTACTTCATGCTTATACATAAAGACAAATTCTAGGAAAAAACAGATCATAAGATACCGTAATCAGATTTTTAGAAGTTACTGTTGTTAACATTCAAATGGATAAAGCAATATTGAAATTAAGAATCAACCCCCAATGAGAGACCCAGTTCATTTCTGAAACGTTTATATTGATTTGTGGAAGGTATTTGTAAAAGGTGGAAGGTATTTGTTGTTTTAAAAACTTGTTGATTTCTCTTTTTGTTCTGTATAAAAGTATATTAAAAGTATTAGTGAAATTCTTGTTAGTACTTTAAGTTATATAAACTGAAGTTTCAACATTCTTAAATAACAGGTATATTATTCAACGCGCTCAGGCATGACACACACACACACACACACACACACACACACACATGCAGTACTGTAATTTAAATCCCGTATGTTTGTGTGGCCATGTAGAAAACTATTCAATTTCCGGCTTTAAGAATTGTAATATGTGACCTCATAAAATGACAGATAATTTAATCTCTCAGTCGCCTAAGGCTTCTGACATGAATTGTATGTTGGTTTGTAGAATATCACATCCTGCCGGCTGTCACCGTTAAGAGAAAATTAAAATGTCGTTTATCAATAGTCCGAACGTTCCTGCCACAGAAAACGCTTCAATTATTGTAGGACTTTATATATTCTGGAGTGGGAGGAGCGAATTACTGTTGTGGAAAGAGCAGTAGTCACGTGATCAACTGTTCCCCCGCATATAAGATGTTTGACAACTCTAAGCCCAGAACGAGACTTTCTGTTAAAACGTTTATATTGTCAAAACCTAGCAGAAGGCATTGTAGAATAAAACCAGTAACATCAAGGCAGTTGTTGAACGTATAACGTGTTGGGCCAAAAAGTATCTTGTAAATGTCATGATACACACTGTTATTGGACTCTATACCGTATGGAGGGACTCCAGTCTGGTTCCGACCGTACAGAGGCGACCTTTGTTGCAGCTGCACAAAGTAGGACAACAGCCGTTAGTTACAAATTACTTTATAGCAAATAGTGGTTTCACAATAAAAACTACCAAATTCTTCTTCCAATTGGTTATCTCCCTGAGATCCAGAACTAACTCAGTAAAAAAGAAAAAAATACTTTTATCGTATTTTAATAGTGTGTAATTTTTCAAGTGTCAGGAAAATTACAACATCCCGGTTAAACTTTGGTGTTTTTTCAGTAAGAAATCATTAACAGGATTAGAAACATCCTTTCCATCCTTCTTCTGGTGTTATAACCCAGTGTGGGTTTTAGCCTGCTCAATGACTTTAAATGTTTGACGTTTTAAACGTTTTAAATGTTTTTCAGGAAACGTCAAACATTACAAACTAATGCATTATTTTTAGTAAATTTATTACCATGATGTAGAAATGACATATAATTTAGTCCTTGCTTTTAACTATATCTATGCATCTATCTATCTATCTAAGTAATCTAAATTATATATACTACAACGACACATATCATATAATTTATTTTGTGGGGCCCCTTTGTTCGTGGGGTGCAACAATTATACTACGTTACAACTTTATGTGTTATATAACGATACCTTTTATGTATGCAGGTTGTATAGTGATACCAGGTGTAACTATAATAAGGGCAGTAGATTTATGAGTAGTTAAATTACATGTTTATTGTTTTAACAAGCATTATAAATAATAAACATTGTTAATAATCTTCGATCAAGATATCACTCATTATTAAGTGTTTATCTCTTAAGCTATACGGTGTTACACACATTTAAATCACTCTTACATCTAGACATGTTAATAATCTTAATCTAGACATTTATTCAATGTGATTTACTAAAACAAAATAAAATTTAATTGTAATTTTAATTGAATTCATTTACTCAGATCTGACCTCAGCTTGCTCAGTCTGTACCAATGTTTTTTTAAAAATTAAATTCAAAATTATATTATTTACTCTTAGACTTGGCATGTGTTTCATATCAAAAAATTTAAATTATTCTCTTCTACAAAATGCAAATATCAAATCATTTCAATTATTTTACTTTGATAAAAAAATATACTATCTCAAAATTAAACTCTCTTTTTTTTATGTTTCTCTATATGTGATCGCTCATTCTTACGATTAAAACATTTACCTAAGACTCTATTACATTATTTCTAATTATAAACCATTTTTGTTTTAACTCATTGTCTCTTTATATAGTCTTTATGAGCTCTTTTGAAAGAATCATTTAAAAATGCATTATGCATGTCACCTCCAGTTTTGATAACCTTACGACTTATTGACGGGGGTCCAGCGTTGTCCAGAGTTGGGTTTCCGTTACTCCTGGCTTGGCGTGTTCCTGGATATGTCCAGAGTCCAGCGTCGTTCTCCAGCAGTGTGTGGTCCTTCCCAGAGAGTTACTACCTTTCAAAAGCATCTCCTAACGTCTAGCATCTCGTGTCGCTCTTGTAGCTTTTCTGTTGATATTCTTGCTGACTTAAGCGGTCCCGGTACTCTACGTTTCCCGTAATATTGTAAACATAATTACTAAACGTCTTTATTCGTTCATAGATGAGACTTATAACAAAATAAACTGTTCTGCCGACGGACAGCGTGTCCGACTGCAACTGTGTTTTGAAATGAAGAGAAAGGTTTCCAGTCGAACCCTTAATTTATACCCTCTCGAGATTCCGCATCAGTTGGTTCAGAAATTGTCCTGTCGAGACCTGCAGATCGCATGCTAGCCCCCACTCCCGAACCTTTTCATATATTTACAATTTTTTGAAAATGGCAATGTTTTGTATGGAATCGAGATAGCACAAAACATAGCTAATTTGATTAAGCACTCACTGTATTAATTTGACCGTCTTACTGTAATTTGCGTATTTTTGGCACATTTATTTCGCACTAACTTTGCGTGGTGTGTCCTATTAACGTCATTTTATTACTGTGGATAACTATAAAATGTACACACACTTTGGTGCCTTTTGTTTGTTTATACACTAATTAATTTTCACACAGTGAATCAAAATAATTATTTTAGTAATTACTTGGGGAGGGTAGCTGAGATTCCTGTCTGTACATGCATCACTAACACACACAAGATACACGCGTAACACACATAAAATCGAGCAGGTGTTCTTTGCCTATTGGAACAGGTCAATTTCTCCCCTAGTATAACAATGAAATATTTTTACAATCCTAGACCTGTTCATTTACCCCAAACTTATAATAATTTTACAAATTTTATATTTATGTATTAGTAATTTGGGAAGGAAGCATAGACGAAGTGCATGATTTTATAAATAAGGTAAATAATAAGGATAAAATCTTACAATTTAAAGAAGAGATAGGAGGTAAGAAAATAAATGACATAGATTTAAACATAGAAATTAAATATAATGAGAAACTATAGTTTGGGTTATTTAGGAAAGAATCGTATTCTGATATGCTTATACCAAGAGAGTCTTACCACCCTTATAGATATAAAATGGCGGCAATCAATTCATTTTGTTATAGAGCTCAGTAGTGTTTAAAAGAGACCGAATCAAAAGATAGGGAGTTAAAACGATAAAGGGAATTGTAAGGAATAATAGCTATAACACCAACATAGTGGATAAAGTTATGAAAAGTATTAACATACAAAAAGCTAAAATATAACCAGAACAAAAGAATTATGCAGGGTCATTGACATACATAGGTTCACATACTAGGAAAATTATAAAAAGTTTTAATAAATACGGAGTAGATATAGCTATTAAAAAATGTGAAACGGTATTTGATAAGATAAGGAATAAAAATATAGAAAAAATCCCAATATTACAGAAAAGCGGAATTTATAAATTAAAATGTAAAGACTGCAACAAAGTGTACCTAGGTAAGACAGGACGAAAATTCGTATGCAGGTTGTCTGACCACAAACGTGGAGAAGGTAACAGAATAACGAATTCGTTATATGCAAGACATTTCATAGAAGACAACCATAAGTTTGTTAATCCTTTGGAAGACTACGAAATTGTAAAGTAGTAAATAACACAGTTGAAAGGAAGCCTAGGGAGGAGTTAGAAATATTGAAAGAAAGAGAAAAAGGGTAAGAAAGTTTAATTAGTATTAAAATTAAATTTGATAATGAAGAAATATTTTATAACATTATTAAAAAGTAAATGATAGAGGACAGATAGATAAGATTAAGAATTAAGTTGCATAGGACTAATTAGATTTTTTTAAATAAGGGTGTGTGACTGGCCCACAAGTGTGAATGAGAAAGGCGGTTAGGTTTAAAAGGAATGTACACACACACACAGACACGCATAATACTTAAACACAAGGAATTTGCTAGAAAAATATGTAACTGTCCAGATGGGTGTGACAGGGCTGAGAGGTTGGGAAGTTATAATTTGAATTATAGCTTTTTGTGTGTGAGCAAGGTGGGGTAGGGTGGGAGTGAAAGGTTTGTTTTCATGTCTGTTTGATCATTTCTGATCTGACGATGAGCTGTGAAGCTTGAAAGTGCTAATCGGAATAATTTTTATTTAGTGGTGTGCAACAGTGATAGTTCTGTTTGTGATTTTAACCACTAACACAATTTTCTTCATTAAATATTGAAATATGTTATTAGCTTCAATATGTTTGCGACCTGGACATGAAACAAAAGTAAAAGTTGAACCAAGTCTCTACATACGCATTCATTGTCTACTGCCTATAAAAAGTTAAACCTGAAAATTTGATTTCAGACCTGTAGTGCAGCTGAAAACCGTTTGTGATTAGCATCAAGTTGGAGTTCCTTCCTCGATTTTGACAGAAGTGGACACAAGTCGTCTTTATTGCTGAGACAGAAAAGCCTAGACGATGTTATAAATTGCCAGCAATGTATCCATAGCTACAGTCGAGATAAAACGATGTAACGAATATCGTTCTGTGCCGCTGCAGTGTCTCCGCCAGAGCGGATGGCCGACTCTAATTCCTTCATCATTAGGCACGTTATGACTTTCATGGGCACGTCCCATGCCTTTCAATATTGAAATGAAGATCTTGTTCGTCTTGAACTTTTTATTTTTAGGATAGCTTTCTGAACTACTGATCCTGGAATATGGCGCAGCCAAGGTATCAACAAATTCATCGGACCTGGACGGCTGATCCAGCGCAACCGGTGGTAGCAATTTCTATTGGGATCGAACTTAATTTCTGGTAGTCACCTTCCCTTCTTTTAATAACTAGGCACTTAGCCACAATTGTCACATTGGCAGACGATTTGAGAAAATTTTCAGCGTCGACTGGGAAGTAATTCCTTCTCCTCTTTACTCTCCGAGGAGGCCTTTTATCTGGACGAGAGTTTTTAATGTATCCCTAAACCTCAGAAGTGATTTGTGAACTAGCATGTAGTTTCAAAAAGTACCGGGGAAATAAACATACCATCAAGGCAGAGCCTTAGCGTGCCGCAGCTACGACTAAATACAACAGGGTGCTTCCCGGTGCCCTGAGACCATCGTTCGCTAACGTAACGAGACTCGCTAACGTAAAGCACATCCGCCCATTGGCACAATCGGTTCCACAGTGCGTTACGGTGTATTTTCCAAGCGGTAAGCACAGAATTGCGAAAACTCTGGTTGGCCAGATTACAATCCAACGAGGCCAAGGTATTATAGGCTACGGCCTAACAACAATTAGGGCTAATGTTGTTCTTGTTTTTTTTTTTTTACTTTACTACTATTATTATTATTATTATAATTATTATTTGGAGTTCTCCTTATTATTTTGATGAGTAAATTTACAGAAATTAATATCTTTCGTTTTGTACTTCTAATAACATTAGGCAGAAATGTGTGCTTAGGTAAACTAGATAATGTCACCGCTAAAAGGTGGTGTCAATTTTGTTTTAAACCGTTAGGCAAAAACAGAACCACTAAAATATAAAACAAGGAAAGAAACGTTTGAGATGTGACAAACACAGAATCCTTTGAAGTAAAGTCGGTTACCTTTAAAAAAATATAGAGCCGATTCTGTACATTCAGACACAATGCGTTGAAACATTACTCTCTATAATGTAGAAAGTAATATTAGTGAGATTAATTGGAAATCAAAGAAAGTTAATAAATATTCTGGTCTCATTAAAGGGGACAATTGAAACGAGACCTCTGTTATATATCGTTGTAGGCACGTCACAATTTTAAACGAGAAACATCTGGAGACTTCTGTACACATCCTGAGGTCAAAACGAGGTATCATTTGACAATTATATATTATTGTGTCATACCATAATTAGATAAGGGCAATAATATAACTAGATTTGTACCTCTGCCAATAGTTCGGGACGTCTCGTCGTCTGTACATAACATTCTCTGTCCTGATAATACCCAGTCGGGCATGAGGGCGTGAAGGCTCAGAAAGAAGTGCTGGACCACTACTACAGTAACTTCAATTTAATACAAAATTTAACTTGAGATAAACTTCGTTGATCCATCTATTTTATATGTCATAATTATTTAAGTTGATAAACTATTAACGTTCTATACCCTATGGCTTCTCAGATGCGTGTAAATCGTGAGTATTGTATACATGTTACCTTGCGTTAGGTGACCACAAAATTAATCTCAATCTCTTAGGTAAACGACGATACATGAAAACATATGTGTGCTAAATAAAAAAATTAAGGTGTATAATGAAAAACGAAAGTAATGTATGTAGGAACAGACGAAAAGTATCTAGATAGTGATAAGTGCACTAAGATTGAAATCGTGGTAAACAATTACATGATATCACGATATCGTCGTCGTCATTATCATCATCAACGGTACTTATCTTCCTATTACTGAACTTAGTAGACTATTGAATTTATGCTGCAGCATTCTATCTTCTAGGCAAAGTCTCTCCTGAGTGTAAAAGAGTATACGTAATAAGTTATCCCTCTGTCATGGAAAGTTCGAACCGCGTGGTACTTTTATGTACTTTGCCCTACCACCTAGTAACATTCATTCTAGTTTGGTTGTGTTACCATTTACTTTTTCCGATCTCTCACTTTTATTTATTAATACAATTCGTTTCTTATTTTTTATGCAAGTTATAATTTTGCGTCATTCTTTTGTTCAATGTCCGCATTTTTAACCCATTTTTGCGTTCCACAGAAAAACTGACACTGATGCTATTTTACGAGGGCAACGTGAAAAGGATAAACAGCTATTAGTGAATTCATAAGCCTAAAAAACCTACTACAAAAAGAATAATAAATGTGATTTGATTAAATTTTATAAGGGCTCCAGAGGGCACCTAAGAAAATGGTTGCAGATGGTTCGTTTATTTGGATGTGGGAAAGTCATGAGTTTTATTTGAGCTTCAGAGACGTTAAACAATGTCAATGTATAAGGAATGAATACATTATACCTTAAATAAATACAAATTGGTTATTTTGTTTGTAAGTGTACGAATTAAGAGTATGTGATGTTATCTAATACTCAGATGGAGAAGACAATTAAACAGTCTATAATTGTGTAATGCGTGATGTATATGAATGATAATTTTAGTTCCACCTATATAGTAAGTGCACGATTTAGAACGTTCTAAACACTTCTTATGAATACGAACAACACTGTTTGAAATAGTGAGTAGTTCTCCATTGAAATCCCACAGTTCAACTAAACGCAACCACGAATTCCTTATTCTTTCGACTCCTGATTATCAGTGCACTCCTGATTCTGTCGACCTCTCGTAATCAAATCGACATTATCCTGGTACTTCCTTTTCGAT
This sequence comes from Magicicada septendecula, assembly GCA_034769895.1. Classification (NCBI taxonomy): domain Eukaryota; kingdom Metazoa; phylum Arthropoda; class Insecta; order Hemiptera; family Cicadidae; genus Magicicada; species Magicicada septendecula. The sequence goes on along the minus strand of CM068369.1, from coordinate 211,083,826 downwards.
CAGTTCTTGCTTCCTCTACCAGTTTCTAATCAAACACGTTCAGAAAAAGTCTACTATACTTGAATATAAATTTATGTTCCGTTTCTTATAATTTTTACAAGTTTCCTTCTCTACAATTATTTAAACTTTAAACATTGATTTTTCGTTTTATGCAACTTACTTTTAACACTTTATTTTACGTTTACGTCCTTACTGTTTTGCGGCAGCCTTTACTTTCTTTACCAACGTCCAGGTTCCTGTTATATAAAGTATGATACTCTTGAGAAAGCTGATATGAAAGTGTTCCTAACTGCTCTATTTATACGATTACTCTTTGTGCAGATTAATTTTATGTTAAAACCGCTTACAGTAAGTTCTTATTTTCCTTTTACTTCTAACGTAAAAGGTGCACCAACACCCTTTGTGTGCCAGACCAACAACGGACATATTACTAAACGTATGCAGGAACATCCATTTTCAGTCACTGAACGGTCAAAACTCGCGCTTTAAATTACAATTTATTACAGTAATTACAACATCAAATAAATATTTGATTTACTGTATCAATTTTTGGCTACAACGGAGCGTCAAAATGTAAGCATATTACGAGAACGGTGGCATTTGTTAAGACATTAGGCTCCCTGGCCAGATTTGCTTAAACTAAACTGGAGAACTAACATTAAAACAGTAGGCCACTCACGCACAGAAATGCGTCTGATCAAACATGCATACGCACAACGCCATTTTCATATACAGATACACGGGATCTGTGATGCAAAGCAGAGTTATATTTTCAAAGCACGTGCCTTGGGAGATTACAACAAATTAATCGAAACGTGTCATATCTAACCACAGGTTACCATGTTATAAACAGCTGTGTTACCTTCATGAAACCTTATAAATCAATATTCGCTTTATCATGACTCCAGATCATCAAAGATCACCGATCAAATTAGATTTTGATATCTAAATCAAATTTCATGATACTTTATTCACTTAGGTGAAGACACCGAATTAAATCTAACATTGCGTGGAAAATAATCGGTAACTGTGGAAGGTGCTTATGGAAACTGTAAAAAATATGAAATTAATATAGGCCTAAGGTTAAAGTTACTATAGTACTACTTACTATAAAATCCAAGATCGCATTGGAAGAAAGAACGTCTCAATAATTCAAGCATTTAAAATATTTTTAATATTTTAAAAATAGTTTGAAAATTGCAAATATTCAAAATTATAATATCGTCTTTAACTTAAGAATGAGTTGGATTCAACACTGGAATAATAATGATGTGTATGGCAGTTTCAGATAACGTATAACATAAAACAAGGAAAGAGACATTCCTAAAACTTTTAGGATGTAAGGCATTGTTAAGACCCATGATCATGTATAGCAGAGTAACTAGAATAAAAAGTTTCAAAAAAGGAGAATCCAATCGTATGCGATAAAGTTCCGGGAGAGAGTTAGAAGATGATCAAAAAGATGTCAAATATGAGATAATAATGGAATTTTAAATGTTCAATCTGAATGGAAATATCAAGTCGAAGGTTAAGGAATGGTATGAACATCTGTTGACGAAACAAGAAGCTACGTTGATGATAAAGAAAACAATATATGAAGTCATAGAAATAAGAGTGAGAGTTTCCTAATAGGGGAGATTCCAACTACAAGAATGGGGATGGCGGTGATGATAGTTGTGGTAGTTGTAGTGTCGATGGTGACGATAGTGATGATGCTTGTGTTCGTTATGGTGTTTGTGATGTGGTGGTGGTAAAAAATGGAATGAACAAGTACTGCAAATTGACAGATGGTACAAACTTCTGAAATTTCATAAACGATGATAACACTCAATACATTTCATTCAAAAAATATAGTACTTAGTAGTGATCAAACAGTAGTAACTAAACAGTAGTAGTGATAGTACGTAACTAAACAGACAATACTATGGAAAATGCTAATAGACAATGATGACAATGAGACAATGTTTGGTAGATATCAAACGAACTGACGTTAAGTGAGAAAATGTGAAAGACTGTGTTTCAGACCGTGATCAGTGTATTTCTTTATTTTGTATGTAATACAGTACAATAACATTTATGAACCTAGTGACGGATGAACAGACAGATGTAGAGACAAGCACATCAATGTTGGAGTGAATAACCCACGAGCGTTAGTCTGCCTAATAGAAAAGAGAACTACAAGTGAGAAAAATTGTTTGCCAGGAAAAAACAAATAAATTGCACTCAAATGCCGACCACACTTTTCATGTGAGTATGTTTATTTTACTTTAGTACGCTGTGATCGTACTTTAAACTAAAAACGAGGAATAAAAATATTACAACAGCATTACGATTCGTTTCCAATTATTCAGCTCATGTGTGTGTGTGTGTGTGTGTGTGTGTGTGTGTGTGTGTGTGTGTGTGTGTGTGTGTGTGTGTGTGTGTGTGTGTGTGTGTGTGGCAATAGGAGATATTTTAAACGAGTAAGTTAGGTAAACAGCCTGACACCTTATGTGTTTAATTTACGCCACATCGTACCTGAAACATGCTTTAAGTACATACAAGCACTTACAAGACATTAAACACACGAGCACGCACTCACTGAATTATTGTTTACATGTTGTGTACAAAACGCATTATATGTCTTTTGTCAACGCATACTTATGATGTCTGCATTAAAAAAAAAGTCTGCTGTATTTACAGATTTAGGATTAAATGTTCTTTTATCATTATTTAATATTGATATCTTATATTTTAAAATAAGTTTCCTTTGGTACACTAGTAACACGAATTTACGTAATAGCATTGCTACAAAATTGTAAGTATTATTGAAAATTCTCTGGAAATCACGGAAACCCCATAAGGAATATGAAGCATGGTAAATTAATAAAAATTATATATTTTTATACCATAAAAGTGAGATGAGTAATATTGTTAAATGTTAGAATAATATTTTACATTAATTTAAAACTGAAAATTATATTTAAAACTCAGAATTACTTTACATAATATTCCTCTTCCATTGCTTATTAAGCAATTCGAGATCTATTAAGAGTGTGTTCTGTTTGTTATATGCATATTATAGACCTATTTTATAGTATATAACTAGAGCTTTAATGTTTTATATAAATCAAGTCGGTAAGTAATAACAAGTTTAAAATATTTAGTCTGTTAGTTGTTTTACAACTCTCTACTTCAACCATCAGATAAATATTGTTTATATTATGTTACCTATGATTTGTGAATATGCGTATAAATAGTATTCAAATCGGTATAAATCATGTAATTTTACCCAACCCTCTTATAACTTACAGTTAATATTAATTAATTGTTTAGTAATTCGGCAAGTGTTCAGAACAAAATATTATAAAACGAATTAAATACGATAATTATATTATAAATATGATAGTTATCATATTTATTACAGATTACTTTTAATCGTGAAAAATGTTGAATCGTGAATGAAGTAACCAAATAGACTTCTTCAGTGTTCTCTAATACTTTCTAGGAGTCTAGTATTTATGGATGTCCTCTAGGAAACAATAAAGTATCTATCAGAAAAAGTCAGGATGCACATACAATACGTCCAAACGAGTCGTGTTATTTTTACGCTCCTACGTACAACTAAAATTTGATCTTTAGAAAAAGTAACACTTGAGATGAAATTAAAGAAAACAAAATCATTTTTTTTTAAAAGGTTTAAAAAATACACTTGAAAGTTTAAAACAAATATTTGCTTTTCATCAATAACAATTTCACAACTTCACGTATAAACAGATAATCCCCCTTCATGTACAGGGTGGATGTACATACATCGATGTTTGTGTGTTTGCAAGTGGGACGTAATCTCACGTATCAAAAATTAATCTACTTGAGTGTTCGCAAGTGAAACGGGTTGCAAGTGCCACTGTTCGTAAGTGGGAGCACACCATCGTCGGCCGGATACGAAAAGTAGATTAATTTACCTGGTTTCTTCGAGACAAAAGCATCAACATGAATCAAAAAATTTAACTTGCAACCATTATTTTAGTAAAACGTAGATGATTGTGGGTACCATAGCTTAGGCTTTTAGAGCGTAGGCTTGTACATTTATCTAGGATTTACACGTAAGTGGATTTACATTATGTAGCTGATGATAGAAGTTCAAATGCGAGTTCCTGGTCCCTAAAAACATGGGTATCTCAGCTGGTAGAGTGAACTCCAAGACAAAATACTGATCTTTCAAATGTGTGTGTGTCGGGTAGGTATACTAGTAGGCCTACTCTGGGCCCCTTAAAAAAGCTACTGCTAAAATAACAGTGATTTGTTCTAATTTTGTTTGATACATAATAAGGTGACGCCGTATAACATTAATATTTGGGTTTGGCAAAGATTATCAGAATTGGCATATTCAACAATTAAACGTTTTGTACGAATGAGCAGAAAATAATGGTATTTAAAAGGAACTATAAAGACATATCTTACGGTTATAAACAAACCGCAGAAGAAATTACTATTGTAATCAGTATAGTCATATTTGGACAGGTGTAGAAAAATATGGACAAGCCTGTACAGGTGTGTCAGTGCTGATGGGAACACACATAAAAACGTTTGTATGAGATTAAAAGTATGTATCCAAGAGAAAATACTGTTTTATCTACAACATGTGGCTTCGAAATATGAATTTGGGGATTTCCCTTTTATTTAGGGGGAATTGTTATAAGGTAAATAAATTTAAGTTTCTTCTTTCACACAAGTGACCCAATAATTTTTCTGGTTTAGGCACATCGATTAAACTATTACAAAATCTGTCTAGTTTCGATCTAATTTGACGTGTAGGTTAGAATTGATGGAGAAGTTCACAAAGTGCGAGGGGGCAGGAAAAGGACAGTGAGGGATTGTGTGTAACACTGAAATTGTGACAAGAAAAAGAAGAAACTGTATTGAGTTGGCGATCGCGTGCATGTGTGTGTGTGCGCGCGCAAGAGAGAGAGAGAGAGAGAGAGAGAGAGACTGACAGAGAGAAACAAGGGCAGACATAAAGAAATCTGTCTCATTAATCAAATTCCCGCCAACAACATTTTTAATGTCGTAATGACACAGCAGTCTATGTTTACAAAAAGTACTACTGTTTTGGCTGACACATAAATATACAGATCTAATGTCTGTTGGCAGGCTGACGTGTTCGTACTACTAATTCATTCGAAGGCTGTATTCACTCCTGTCTGTATTAAAATAATACAAATGTTGTTTTATAGTAATACTATAATAATAATAACTATCACGATTTGTAGGCTTAAGCATTCTAAACATAAACAGTTTTCTAACGTTCCCTCCTCTCAAAACTTCTACGAACTTTTTTTAACCTATTGATTTTACTCCATTTTTAATAATTCCATAATTATCTGTATACATAATTTTTATAATTAAATAATTAATTTCTTATTACAAAAAGTCAACCCTTCCCACCCTTTTTGTTTTTCATTATACAATCTAAATATTAACTTGATTTCACTGTACACAAGCTAGATACACTTGTACTTTTCACCCCAGTCCATAAAAAATGCAATTTAAAAAACGGCCTGTCCACACCCATACTAAAAAAAGAAACTAAATGATAAAACGTACAAAAAGATAGACATAACAGATAATACTGGTCAACAGTGATATTGTTACATGTATAATTTTTAGTAAGTCTTGTGTATTTTTAAGTGATGATTTCGAATATGAAGTCAGAATTTCTCTACCAGCCTCACTTTTGGTAACTGAAAATTACCAAGCAGTTTTTGGTAACTCTTTTTTTTATAGACTATCACCAGGGCCGTATTTAGGATCTGTAGACCCCTAGGCTGAACCTGTGGTGCGGGCCCTACCGGGGGTCTGGGGGTATTATATACCCCCCAGTAAAACGGGGGTATGAAATTTTTTTAAAAATTAACCTGCAAAAATCGCATCTTAGAGCAATTTTCTAACTAAAAACCTAAACAGAAACATTTAAAGTTTATTACTAAATTGTAGAAAATGTTACTGTACAGTATTTAGAAGTTAATGAATTGATGACATAAAAATGAAAAGAATTGAAAATAATTAAGATATTCAACACGATTTTTTAACATTGCTATGAACAACTATATTAAAAAAAAGAACACAAAGTTTGGGTGTGAAATGAATTTATTAGCAGTGTGTTAAAAGACGATACTATACTACAGTAAGTTACATTACTATACTCCGGGCCACCTTTTGAACAGACTAAAGCGGAAGCGATGTCGTCGCCTCGTCACACTCGCCTTGGTTGCCAAATGAACCGGCGCGCGATTCAAAGTTGTGCTCTAGCACAACAATACAACACAGCTGTAACACACGTGGTCAAGATATTCACAGAGTATGTAAGTGCGGCAGCTCCGCCTTGGCGACAGCATTGCCATAACTCGTGCTGATAGGCGTGCGCACCCCTAACCCTCTCCTACCATCTGACAACACCGTAGGAGTTGCCCTTTTCACCCGCACCTTCCCCTGGCCTACTCGCTCACTTCCGCTTTAGCCTGCTCAAAAGGTGGCCCGGAGTATACAGTAGTGAGTAGAGTAATATTACAGTACTATACAATACTATGACACTAATATGTATGAAAATACTGTGTGTACAATTTACTACTAAATTGTAGTTACTACATACAACTTAACTTGGAAACGGCTTAGTGGCTAATTGGTTTGCGCCTACACTTCACACTAATGAAGCTACTTATAATATCTTCATAAATTAGTTGTCTTAAAATCTCACTTTCAATGCTGAGCAAAGCCAAAATGTTGAGTCTGTCTTCTAACATGGAGGTTCGAAGCCTGTTTTGATCACCTTCAATTTTGAAAATGACCTTTCTCCACTGTAGTTAGTGACCATAAGTGACATGTACATTCTTAGAGCGACCTCGATATTAGGAAAACAATCTTTTGACGTTTCGTTTTATGAGGAGTTTATACATCCACCTCAACTGACTAATGACTTTTTCATTTTCCTCATCATCTTTTTGAAACTAATGGTAAAAAGCCTTGAACTGAATCAGTTCATTTCCCAATTGATCGTCTAAGTCATTGTTATATGTTTCTACTAAGTTTTGAGCTGCAGTAATTATCTCTTCATGAGTAAGTGTATCCGACTTGTTGAGAAACCCAAAACGGGTATCAACTAGTTTGTATGCCTCAAGCCTCTGCCGCAATGAAGATTCAAATTGATCTGTGACAGGAAGGAAATTCTGGGTTCGAAATTTTTCTGATGGGGTCAGCTTAACTTCTGGTGCTTGGACTGAGACACAGTCAAGAGGTGCAAAACGCACGTTTATTTTGCGGTTGCGCCATGTTTCACACTCATACTCAGTGCAATCAGTTAACTCAGCAGCTTTCACCTCATATTCTTCAAGACTCGCTTGCGGTACTAACACACTGTCAGTAGGACGATGAAGTCGGTGTGATTCAGTGAAAACGTGACGGTATATCTCGTACCAAGTTTTTGCGATTCGCGATTCGGGTGGCGATATGGAATACATAGCCAAACTATTGCAAAGGAATTGCACAGACCGGTGAGAAGGAACTTTTCCAGACGTGCGGTGGTGGTGAAGGGGTTACACGATCTGTACCAAGCGGATTTGGTGGAAGTGATACCCCATACCAAGTTGAACAAGGGGTACAAATATGTAATGACGGTAATTAACGCGTTTAGCAAGTATGCATATGCGATTTCCTTAAAAACTAAATCGGGTGTTGAAGTAGCGCAGGCTCTCGAACCTATAATTGTAAACAATAAAATGAAATACCTGCAAACGGATAAGGGGAAAGAGTACTTTAACAGTACCGTACAAGCTTTACTAAAGAGATTCAACGTCAAACACTATTCAACTTATAGCGACAAGAAAGCGTCCATCGTGGAGCGATTTAATCGTACGTTGAAAACGAACATGTACCGCGCGTTCAGCGAACAAGGTCATTATCGGTGGTTGTTGCTTTTACCCAAACTTGTGATGGAATACAACGATAGAGTGCACAGAACTATAGGGATGAAGCCTCGACAAGTCGACGAGAGCAACGAGCGAATAGTATTGGAACGAATAAGAAAAAATACCGCACCGCGGAAAGTAAGCAAGAAACATAAGTTTAAATTAGACGATCGAGTGCGTATCAGGAAATACAAAATCACATTTGCTAAAGGTTACACACCAAACTGGACGAACGAGATATACACCGTGCACAGAGTTCAGCCGACAGTACCGGTTACGTACTTGTTGAAAGATCACACGGGTGACGTTGTGGAAGTTGGATTTCATGAACATAAATTGAGTAAAACCAGAGTTGGCGATGTGTATCTCGTTGAGAAAACATTACAACGTAAAGGTGACCGCGTGCGAGTGCACTGGCTCGGCTTTGACGGTAAACACGATTCGTGGATACATAAAAAAGATCTGATATAATAATATTACCACAGTATTTAACCGAACGTAAATGATTTAAGATGAAGATTGAACAACAATCGTTAAAATTAAATGTGAAGAACGTAGACTCTACTAAGTACAATGGTGAAGTTGCATATAATAAACACAGTCCACTGTTTCCGAACACAGTTCGATGCATCGTGTGCGGCGGATCGTGCAGCGGGAAGTAAAACGTTACTTTTAACATGAGTAGTAATAAAAGGTTGGTTCTGGGACAGCCACGCCCCCCTCGTTTGTTTATGTTTACATTTTTTTACTCCCTCCACCCCCGTCTTCACCTACATAACCGCCGCGCGGTCACCGAACTCCGCTCGTTTGTTTACATTTTTTCCGGTTTGTTTACATTTTTTCTCTCTCGCCACGCCCCCCACTCCTCTGTTTATGTTTAAATTTTTCCTTCCTCCCCACCCCCGCCTTGCCCCGCACCCACCGCCGCCGCGCCGCGGTCATCGACCTCCGCGTGTTTATGTTTACGTTTTTTTCCACCGCGTGTCCCAGCTTTGCGTTTTTTACGTCCTCTCGTCTGTTTATGTTTACATTTTTCCTTCCTTCCCACCCCCGCCCTACCCCGCACCCGCCGCGTGGTCATCGAACTCCTCGTGTTTATGTTTACGTTTTTCGTGTCCCAGCTTTGCGTTGTTTACGTTTGTGCCGAGAGAGAATGTTTATGTTTACGTTTTTTTCTCTCTCTCGTTGTTTTCCTTGGCCGCCGATCGACGACACGCTGACCCAGTAACAAACGTAAACATAAACACTCGTCCGTAAACAAAGTAAAGCTGGGACACGCGGTAAAAAACGTAAACGTAAACATTCGGACTTCGGCGACCGCCGGAGCGCGTCTGTTTGTAAACAAATGTTTAGGAGAAGGGATAATCGCGTGATATATTTTTTTATAAGTATTAATAACGTTGTTTGGTATTTGTCATTGTACAGTACAATCGGAAACTATGACGCCGCTTAAATCTGTAATATTTTTTTTAACATTATGGGCAAAATGCGATCAAATATTACTAGCAAATTCTTCGACCGATAATACAACACAGATTGAAATGGATAAAGTTAAGCGATATTTATATGATTATGGTTATCTTAAAACAGATGATGAATCTTCGTTGCAAGCGGTAAATGAATCAGATATTGCTAACGCGTTACTTATATTTCAAGAATACTATAAATTGCCTACTGATGGCGAATTAAATAATGAAACTATAAACTTAATGTCGAAAACTAGGTGCGGTAACAGTGATATTATCGATTATCGAGTATCTAGTTTCAAATGGAACAAGCCCGAAGTAACATGGCATTATTATTTAGCGAATCAAGAGGTGTTAGAATTGACTAAACAAGCTTTCGCAGTATGGGAGGAAAAGTCTGGTATACGTTTCAAACATGATAGAGTGAATACAGATATTTTAATTTCTAATAAACGATTGAAACATGTGATGCAAAAAGAATCATGGCAATGTACGAGAATGTTTGACGGCAAAGGCGGAACATTAGCGCACGCATATTTTCCTGATTATAATAATTCAAGACGAGAAATTCATATTGATGAAGATGAAAATTGGTCATATTCGACTGGCAAAGTCGTTCCTCTTGGTCAATCAAGTTTGTATGCAACTTTAATACACGAAATCGGCCATGCTATAGGTTTATCACATTCAGATGTATCAGATTCTGTAATGTATGCTTATTACAACGGTAAAATCGAGTTAGGTGATGATGATGTTTTAGCTATTCAAAATTTGTATGGTAAGACACAAAACACTTTTATGACGTCTTTCATACCGATGTCACCATCTTCTTCAATACCAGAGACGGAAGACGAGCGTCCTATAGATACAAATAAAATTGATCTTTGTAATTTTAAAAATATTAATTTATTTTTAATTGCCGATAAACGATTATATATATTACATGAAAAATGGCTGTGGATATTAAATCCGGCAGAGATGATATACACCAAACCGCTTATAATAAAGCATTGGTTAACGTTTCTTCCAAGAAATTTCACAAAAATTTTAGCTGTATATCAACGACCATCTGGCGAGATAGTTATGTTTATAGATTCTTTGGTATTCATGTTTGATTTAATGAGTCTTAATTAAGTCATGGTTATCCGAAGCATATCCAGTTTTTATTTAACATACAACCGAATAATTTGCATGCGGTATTTAACAGTTATACAGGTAAAACTTATATATTTCATGATGATAATTATTATAGAGAAGTCAATGAGTGTATGTTCACTACTAAATCATGGGGTTATATATCCGATACATTTCCTGGAATACCGCCTAAAATCGATTCATCATTTAGATTTTCTGATGGCAATTTATACTTTTTTAAGAATAACACTGTGTATGTCTTTAATGAATTTACGGGCGGATTAGTTAGAACAGAACAAAATAATCTATCGATATTCGGATTGAAATGTGCAAATGATGATGTACTATACAAATTGAAAGAATTAATATTACAATTGATAATTCAAAAGAAAGACCAATCGATTTCACACAATAATTGATAGTAATATCGATGAAGAAGAATAAAAGTTCAGTTTGTAAATAAAATTTATAAAAATAGAGTTGATATGTATTATTGTCGACGCTTGTTTACGTTACAGTCAGTGGATAATCTATAACCTTCAAATTGATATGACTCGAATTTTTGTATTGAGAAATATTTCATTGTTGTAAAGAGTGTAATAAATTGTATTGTTAACAAAACACTTGTTTTATTTTAATTATTCCTACGAAATAATAATAACAAATCAAAGCAGATCACAATATTTATTATCATACCATTAAATACATATATAATGATCGGATTATATCAACAAATACATACAAAATGATTATTTGAATAGTTACAAATTTTGTGATAACAAAATAATTGAGATTATATTAACAAGTACATACAAAATTATTATTTGAATAGTTACAAATTTTGTGATAACAAAATAATTGAGATTATATTAACAAGTACATACAAACTAACTATTTGAACAGTTACAAATTTTATGACGACAAAATAATTGAGATTATATTAACAAATACATACAAAATAACTATGTACATACAAAATGACTAACAAATTTTGTGATAACAAAATAATTGAGATTACATTAACAAGTACATACAAAATAACTATTTGAACTATGATAACAAAATAATTAAGATTATATTAACATATTATTTTTTTTATTTTATTTTTTTTTTTTTGACAGCAGTTGGAAGTCAGTCCTCCCCAATCTATAACAAACAAAAATAATAATTTGTTAATTAAACGTACCAAGAATCCTTTAAAAAAAGAGTCATATTTTTTAAAAAATTAAACAAAAGATAAATTAAATTTTTAAGAACTAAAAATTGAACCCTATTAACTAAGATAAAAAAGTAATAGAGAAACGTATAGAATACATTATATATTTTAATAATTACATATTTAAAAAAAAATGATATAGGAAAGACTTATAAGACAAAATTTTTGAAATAGAGAAATGTAAAAACGATATATGAAGAACCTTACTTATTTTACAGGTAACGAATAATTACTGTATATGTATGTTCTTGTGTAGTACATATTATAATAAGTTATTTTTATAAGTAACTAAATTACATTGTGAAACTAATATAATCACCTATTTTTTAAAATACTTTAATGATGATAATCACTCGACCCCCTTCCAACAATAGTTCTGAGAATTTTGACAACCGGCTTCAGTACATCCAAGTCGTGTTACCACAAACTGGCATTGCGGCATCACCTGTTTATACAATGTTATTGGGCAATCCTCCGCCGTCCATTCCATAAACCTTACCCGGCATGTCAAACACCGAACGGTGTCTCCATCGCCTTGATAAACAAAGCCGGCGGCTGCCAGTTTGTGGGGGTTTTGATTCCTATTAGGATAATATCTATGATAATTTTTTTTCGCCCAATTTTCTCGACTTTATAAAATGTCTTTAAACGTTTCCAATATTCCACATGACTATTCATTGTAGCAGCTGATATGTTTCTGCATGTTGAACCACAATTTTTAATCGGTTTATATACACAGAAAACGCATTATCGTCAGTACGTGTTGTAAGTAGAAGGTCAAAAGATTGATTTATTATCGGTTTCATTGCAATTAACACAATCACGTTTCCAGTATGCGTTTCAATGAACATTTTTTTGTGTAGGAAATTGTTTGAATATTGTTGATATCGTTTTTTGTTCAGGTATTAAAAATATATACATAAAATGTCATGGTAAATTAAAATATGTTAAAATAATTGAGATATAGTATTCCAAAGTTGAGTAACGCGTTGATCGCATTTTAAATGATTATTACAACAAGTATTTTGATATACATCAAACTTTGTACAATTTTTAACACACTCCACATTATTATCATATTCTTCTACTTTTTCACGAAGAAATTTAAATATTTTAGAATAACAGATATTAAAATTTTTAAGTCCCATAGCCTGAGTATCGTAAATATTAAAAACGATGTTTTTACGTTGATTGTGTTTATTTTGTAACATAAAAAGACGATTCATAGTTCGGCTATAAAGTATCAACTTGAATGGCTTAATGAATAATGACCGTACGGGATTGTATTTATCCCGTTATCACATAATACTCTCTTATCATCATTATTGCTTAACGCTAATTTATTAATTGATACCGATTCTACTATATGTTTTTTTGATCTTATTAATTTCATAATTCTACGTTTTTCTGTTTCCGAAAGAGTATTATGAAGACAATTTTTGAAATCGTTAAACGAGATCTCGTTATTAATTACACATTTTTTTCGCTTTCTTTTGAATATTATTGTCACGCGTAGTATAGGTATATAATTTTGATCGTAAACCAATAAATTCCTTAATCGGAATACCGTTACATTCGTCTTTAAATTTGCCAATTACTTTTTTATTTATAGTAGAATAACATTTATGATCAGGAGGATAATCGCTAGTATCAAAAAACATTTTCAAATCTGGATCTAACATATCTTCGTAAAAATCATTTGTCAATATTTCATAAAACCAACTGTCAGTATCAGTATATAATAACGAAATTTTGTTTCCATATTTTTTTTTCATTATATCATAATGAAATTCACACATTAAGGTTTTGCTCAATTATAATACCGCGAAACCTACATAAATTGGTTTATTAAAATAAATAGACGTTTTGTTTGATAATACAGCACAAAGTGATTTATCATATATAATTCTGTCTTTGAAAGTCGGCTTAGAAATAAGTTTTAATAATTTTTTATTTTCACTTACAAGATCTAATTTCATTCTTTTTCTTACATTTTCCATACACTTACCAAAGACAGAATTATTTAACAATTTAAAAAAATCTGTTTCAAACTCGTTTGTTGCAATTCGTCGTTTTTCCGTATTTAAATCGATATACGGTTTTAACCATGGTTTTTGATAAAATTTTAACGTTCTGTGAATTTTAGTTACTTTCAACCCGTGATTGACAGCTTGTTTTAAATTGATATAATGGCAAATATAATGTTCTTTTGGTTCTAATGTAGTTAGTAATTTTGTTTGTTTTGTGTGATTTATACTTTTATTAATTGGAAGAAATGGTAGATCCATATGGTTATCGTGTAAACTTTCAGGGTATTCTATATCGACTTCTAATATATACCCTGTTTTAGAATTATTAGGGGTATTTAATATATCTGTAATAGTAATTTTATCAGTCCATACAAAGTTAGAATACGGAATATATTCACTCATGGCCCACCCGTATAGATTATTCGCGTCTAAATATGCTAAAAATGTTTTAGGATAATTTGGATTATATGTTTCTTTTATATATTCGTTATTGGCTTTTGAATGTTTTTTAATACATGACGATATTCCTCCTTTTACAGCGGCCTCAAAGAACATATACATTTCGTATTCGTTAAGCAACTCAAGTTCAATACCAGTACAAAATAGCATCGCATCAAAAGCAAACCCTGGAACGGTTAAATAGTGCGCGCAATCTAAATTATGTGAAGATAAACAAAGCAAACGAAAACTTTCAAAAACGTCGCATAAAAGCAATACGTCAAATTTCAAATATAAATCATTGTAGTCGCCCAACGATTTAATTTTAAAATGATTCCAAACTTGAACCGCGTGATTATAATCTTCATCGCTTATATGTTTCGCATTTAATTTACTATAAAATTCGACTTTAGGAGGTAGTTCTTGTACTTCCAATTTTTCCCACGAATCGGTATATTAATAAGGATATACACCTTTTCGAGTGACTAAATCCATATCATTATTTGAAAAAAATTTGCTAGTATGAAAAAATTGATTTTTTGGTAGATTATTACTTAGTTCCGCTAAGGATCTATTTATAAAACGAAAAGTATCAACAAATTTAATAGTTATTCAGTTACACGTTTTTTTTGAAAATGATATATATTTTTCAGTCGAATTTGGAATAACAATTATTTGCCTAATATCATACCCTAATTGGCGGACGATAAAATGAGAATCATAATTTGAACTAGCGTGAATAAAAACGGGAACAAATTTTTGATTTTGTCTCCTCAGATTACAATTATTACATAATGCGGAACGGTAACGGCCGGTAATATGACAATGATCTCTAACGGGTCTGTAAAATAACGTGAATTCGCGTTTACACATTTCGCAATGTGTAGTAGATTTATATTTGATTTTATCTTGTTTTGTAATTTTTAACGGTATAATATTATTAAGAAGCAAACCTAATAAATTTATGTTTTCAACGAGATATGATACGAATTTTTCCGCAGCATTTTTACCTCTATATAAGAACGGTTCTGATGGCAAATGTTTTTTAATATTAGCGGGAATTGAATTTTCTACAACGAAATAAACGCAAAAACTCATAGGTTCGTGTAGTTCATTCGCGACTGTAAAAGAATATTTCCGATCAGGGTAACAAGTACTTATCGGTTTTAATATACATTCAAAATCCGCGTAAACTACTATTGGAAGTTTATATTGGTATTGGAAATTTTGAAATTTTAAATTATCAGTCGGCATTATCACTCGTGTAGGTGTATTTTTTTGACAGTTTCGTTTATGTATTTTTAACTTTTTAGATTTAACAGTGAAGTAGGTTAGACATCGTTTACAAAATTCGATATCATTAAAACTTTTAGTTACTTGCGATCTAATTAATTTGGTGAAATTTTTAATATAACAATAATGGGTCGTATTATTTTTATTTAATAATAAAAGATCGAAATGGTTTGATTTTTCATTATCGCATACTTTTAACGGGTAAATTGTGATATCGTTTTCAACACCATACACGTTAATCGAAACGTTATTTTTTTCAAAAATTTTTATTTGTGTTAACGGAGTAGGAAAATCGATATTATTAAAAGTAAATTTATTTTCTAAATCCTTATAACGAAAATTTATGCGTTCCGGGTGTGAACCGTTTACGAATTTACAAAGAATCGCCCATTTAAAACAATAATTATCTGTATTTTTAGGATTAATTATGCTTTTTTTAGCAGTCAGTTTTGGTGAAAGCGGAATATACGAACTACCTCTTAAAGGCTTAAAACGATTAATTCGAATCAATATCCCGTCAATTGAATGTAACGACCATCCAGAGCCTTTTTGTACATATATGTCTTCTTCATTACAAATACTGTTTATCATACTGTCTATTTCAGATGGTATAGACGAACTATGAAGTAAAATAATATTTTTGGTTTTAAATGTTCTGTCCTGATATTCATTAATATTATTTTTAACGTATGTACATTCAACTAAAATATTGAATTTTATAGCGTTATATATTACAATCATATTACTTAAAATGTTTAATATTTCTAATTTTAAGTAAATTAATAATAGACATATGTCTTTAATTACGTTATTATTATTTTTATAAAAATACGTTCTTAAATTACCCTTAAACGCATTTTCTATTTCTATAAATTTATTTTCTAAAATTATATGTTTTAATCTATTATTTTTTAAATGCAAATTATTATTATTATTAGATGATGATGATGATGATGATGATGATGATGATGGTGATGATGTGGAAGAATAACTTGGATGTTGTATATAAGACGACCCAGGTTGAGGATCTTGTCTGGATGAAGATCCGGGTTCAGGTGTGCGAGTATTTGCGTCATTATCGGTTCTCACAGACAATCTCTTTTTGAATGGGAGTCGTTTATCCATTATAATCTAAAAAAAGTAAAATCATTCATTTTTTTAAAAGTAAGTATTTACTATTGAATTAGTCTAACAGTAAAAGAAATAATTCCAATACCTATAGGTTGCTGTTGTTCAATAAAGCTGAGTAATAGTTTTGAAGGTACACAAAATTCGTTGATTTTGTTATGAAGCGATTGTATCTCTCTATCTGTCCTGTAACGAATTTGATGAATTTGTCTTCATACTGATGTAGAGGAATAAAATCATAGTATTTAAACGTTTTGCGGCTACAACAGTAAAATACAAATTGAGAAAAAAAATATTTACGTCATTTCAGTTAATTGGCGCTGTACATAAATGGAAAAACCAATTTGCGATAATTCCGGGTTGTTTAATCGACAGTACTCTTAATTATATTATTTTTTGTTTTGTTTTTTATATTACAATCTGTAAATAACAAGTTTCACGTGTATATCACACGATTATTAATTACAGTTATTAAAATAATTGGTTCGATAACGAAATCCGGGTACAGAGTTTTAATTATTATTCTCTCTACTGTATTCTTACATATTATTTTTGTTTTGTTTTGACATTACAACCTATAAATAACAAGTTTCACGTGTATGTCACATGATTATTAATTGCAGTTGTTTGTACAATTACGTAAATGGAATTAACTTGATAACGAAAACAGTAAACAAAATCTGGATACAAAGTTCTAATTATTATTCTTTTTACAGTATTTTTATTTCTTTATATTATTTTTTTGTTGTTTTGACATTACAATCTGTAAATAGCAAGTTTCACGCGCATATCACATGATTATTAATCACAGTTTTTTTGTATAATTACGTAAATGGAAGTGGCTTGATAACGGAAAACAGTAAACAAGTCTCTGTACAGAGGTCATAATTGGTATTCTCAAAAAATGTATATAAAGTGAATTGGATTTTACTGATCTATGTACAATTCTTCGTTCGACTCGACGTGTTGTACTGCTGCTATCTCAGGTAAGAGACAATTTTTTGTATACACTAACATTGTTGATGGTGATAGATTTTAAATAGATAATGTTAAGTTGTGAAATTAATACTTTTTTATTTTTATACAGATATCATCTGCTTATTACTACTACTACTACTACTACTACTACTACTACTACTACTACTACTACTACTATTATTTTTGGTAAGCGGATATTTTTATTTAATATAAAAACATTAGCGCTGTTGATAGTAATAGATTTTAAGTTGTAAAATTAATACAGATATTATCAGCTTGTTTCGTCTCCCTTCGTACGTTTTTATCAATCGACTACCGTCACTTTTGGTAAATGATTATTTATATTATAAACACTAACGCTACTGGTGGTTATGATAAGTTATAAAACTAATACTTTATTTTGTTTTATACAGATATTATCAGCTTGTTCTTCTTCTCTTCTTTGTGCAACAACTTCATACATCAATTCAGTAAGTAATTGTTTAAAATTGTTTTTTAATATATGTTAATATTATCCGATAATGTAATTGTTTTTGTATATAGATATTATCATCGCTGAAGGCAGTATAATTTGTTTTTTGTGTTGCAGGCATAATGGCAGTTCCAACTCTGTTTTTTGTCAAGTTATCTGATAATGCTTATCCTCCAGTCAAAATGAGCGCATATGCTGCGGGTTTCGATCTCAGAAGCGCGTATGATTGTATGATCGCTCCTCATGACAATGCGTTAGTTAAAACTGATTTGGCTGTTAAAATTCCAGAGAAATGTTACGGACGAATTGCACCACGTTCTGGGTTAGCGTTAAAACACCATATCGCCGTTGGAGCAGGCGTTATTGATAGAGATTATCGCGGCAATGTTGGTGTAATTTTATTTAACCATTCTTCTAAAATTTTTTACATTCGAAAAGGAGATCGTATAGCGCAGTTAATATGCGAACAAATAGCTGAACCAAAATTACAAGAATTAGCGAGTTTAGATTCAACAGCTCGCGGCTCTTGTGGTTTTGGTTCGACAGGAGGAACAAGCGTTGCAGATAACTATGATGATGATGAAAACTTATTGCTAGAAATAGAAAAATTTTTAACAGATTTCTAAATTTTCTTTTTTTTCTAACAATATTATTTATTTTTTTTTAAAATGTTGTTAGAAATTAATTATGTTACTTTTTTTCTGTTTCTAGTAATGGAACGCGAAGCATCCAATACTTCTCCTTCAGCATCCGCCGGCCCATCGACGTATTTTTCAATTAAAGACCTGATTCAATGTCTTTACATAACGGGGCTGGTAAAAATAGTGCTGTGGGAGGAGGCATTAGAAAATTTGAAAGCGATTGTACTGGACCAACCTTCAATTATTATTAATTTATATTGAATTATTCAGAATGCGGTCATGCATATATTTGATGATGAACCGTCAGAAATCGATATTTTCCGTAGGAAACAAAAAGAAATGACCTTAGCGGAAATTATCGATTATTTTAATTCTCAGATTGATGACGAACTTTACAATAGCAAAAATTTAGATTATGATAGTATTAAATTGTTTCGTGAATTAATTAGTATAAAGAAATCGGCCGAGACGATTGAACTCAATAAAAACAGCGATAGTAGTACCGATACTCAATCAGATAGCGAAGACGATTTTGATAAAATTTTTAATTCTTTTTCCAAATCTAAAAAATCTAAAAAATCTGAAAAATCTGAAAAATCAAAAAAAAATAAAAAATACTAAATTTGAACAAAAGTTTGAGATATTAAAAGACGGCATGAAGAAATGGGTCAAAACACCAGGTGAGGAAGGTCCATATTTGATCGAGGTAAAATTAACGCAGACGGCTGACATCAAACGTGTACATTCCGACAACTGGTGGCAAAAAGTATCCCGGTAAGTGACTGTTTTAGCATCGTCACCACAAGACCCGCTGTTCGTGGCAACAACCGATTTATTTAAATCGGCTTTAATCAAAATTAAAAATGTTAAAGATGTAGCACACGGCTCGTACAAGACGCGATATAAGCCGTATTAAAATAATTTAAGGTTGGTCTGTTAGTTGATTGATTGATTGATTGATGTATGTAAATATGTATATATTATAAATAAGTATTTAATTTTAATTGTATGTATATATATATATAAATAATTTAATTTTAATATATATAATAAAAATAATATGTTTTACACAAGAACGTGTATAATAATTCTTGTTTTTTTTTTGGTCACCTGTAAAATAAGTGTGTTCTTTTTATATCATTTTTAATATATGTATTATTACAAGGTATAACGTGTTTTACATTTCTCTTTTCAAAAAATTAATTTGTTTTTGTTATAAGACTTTCCTATGTTATTTTTAAACCGTATTTGATTTTACATAGAACACATTTACAGCTGTTTTTGACCTACTTCTATTTGAGTCTTTGATGGAAATGAACACGTCATCAAAACAGGAGGAGGAGAGCCGTCTTCTCCAGAAATGGTTTTTTTCGCCAAAAAGATTAACACCTGGAGAAATTGTGAAATTGAAAGCGATAGTCGACAGACCAGGCTCGACTATACAGCCGTTTATAAAAGAATTAATAAAAAAATTATAGAATTTTTGTAATTTTATATATATATGTATAAATAAATAGCATATAAAAAATTTAGTGTTGGTGTTTAATACTTTCACAAAATCCTTTCCTTTGTGCAGGTAATGGACCGTGACCAAGAATTCAACCCAAGCGTGCGTGTCGACGATAAATATCTAAGTCACACATGGGAGTGTATAGCTATGTTAGAACATTACCTTGATATTAAATTTTGTCGACCAAGTCATAATAAAAATACAGATTTTAAAATTCCTGAAGGTGACCGTCGTTGCGCTATGTATAGAAACAAATCAAAAAATATAGTAGATCGTTTGTATACATCGCGTTTGTATACGGGTAATATACGATCTATAATACGGTGTGTATGTGATTCTATAAATTTATATAGAGATTATATTTTGAATCATATATTAACACACGGTCACGAATCTAAAATTAATAATTGTGCTTGTGTCGACGCCTGTCTGTCCAGTTCCAAAATTAGCTGTTCAGACGGTAAAAAAATTATTAAATGGATAGAAAAACAACTGTTATTAACAGATCGAATGTACTGCGAACGTCATGAATGTTATGTACATTTGCAATCAGACGATAGTATAATAGCAAACACCATATATAATACAAGTTGTAAGAGTATAATAAATGATGTGTGCTATCATACAGCTATACTATTAATATACAGAGATCGCAATAATCGAACATTATACGGTTCGGAATTGCATAGAGCCTTAACAGCTTGGGTTCGTTATAACGAAGGGTTGAACGACTGGAGTAAACGCACAGTGTTGGTGCGTGACAATGATGGGCTTGGTATTTATCATGGATTCCCGGATTAATAATAATGTGATGTTCTAGCATAGTAATAGTGAAGAAAAAAAAATATGTTTATACAGACTGTTTTAAGACACTTAATGATGGACACTTCAACCGACTTGTAGTCGATCATAGATTAATAATAGTGAAGGAAAAAGATGTGAAATAAATACATTAAAAAAATACATTTTAAATTTTATTATTCAATATCCAATTTGCTATATGAAATACATTATTTAGCGCACAATGATCAAGATTATGTTTGTATGGGCAATCGACACGTGGCACAGTCTGCTGTTGTAAGACACTTAATGATGGGCACTTAAGCGCTTCGAGATCTATTACTTCAACCGACTTGTAGTCGAGCATGTCCTCGATGAGTCTCTGCTTTTTCGCTCTTTTAGTGTACACATATTCACCTTCAGTAACGATGCTGTTTAAAATATTGTGAAGTTCGTCATAGCTGTGAATTCCACAATTCCAGCTGAAACCATGAAAAAATCTTTTCAACCACTCTACTTGTTTTTTTCTATTTTTTGATAAATAACGATAATCGAATGGTGGTAAAAACAAAAAATATTCTCTCACACCGGTACAGTTATGATTTTCTATTCTTTTTACACACAATTCTTTAACAATATAATTTTTGGCATCATCGAAAAAACATTGAACATCAACAATAAAACCGATCATTATTATAAAGCGCTAACACTACAAGTGATTATAAAATGTGTATGACAAGCAAATAAATATAATGTTAACAATCGATTCATTCTATCGATTTTCTTATAACACCAGATAAAGGTAAATATACGAGCAAATTATCAGATATTAGTAAGCAGTATGCGGTCGTTTTCGGCGAAAAATTTTGCGCTGCTTCTATTTCTAAACGAACATCGACAGAACCGGTTTTTAAAATGTCGCTCTGATGAGAGCAGTCAATAACAATTATCGGCGCGTATAATAAATAATCGGTCCTGTCCAGAACAGGTTCGTTCTCGCTACCATCATAATACGATGATTGAAACCCTTTATACATCTCGTATAACGTTTCTTTACTTCCGTTTAAATTATCATACGGATAGTATTGCGAATTCAAATATAATTTAATATTATGCAAGTTGCATAAATCAAAATGAGAGGCATTTTTTGTTATGTTATTTTTTCTATCTGTTTGAAAACCTACAATTATATAACGCGGTTTATCAGTCTGTGCTACAGTTTTTATTGTCCACGTCAACTGTTTAGTTTCTGGTAAAGTCGGGTATTCTTGCAACTCCCATCTACGAAACGCTAATTTTATTGGCGTATCTCTATCAACAATACTCAATAATCTGTGTCTATACTCATCGCTAACATAAATATAAGGAATTCGCCAATTGATTTTTGTTAATTGTAATTTATATTTATCGACAGCGTTTAAAACTACAGCGTTATTATCAGACGATGATCGTATTAAAATCAGTTCTTGTTTCACATTTAAAATTATGCGTTTGTATTGTTCAGCAAAACCGAGTAATAATTTTAAAGGAATACAAAACACGATATTCGTTGAATCTGTTGTGAAGCAACTTTTTACATCTCCCGTCCATCCTGCATTAGTTATTTTCTTCATATCACCGGGTTTGAATGTTAAAATATTCTTCATTACTGATGTGATACCAACATTTTTAACACGATCTACTTCCGCAGCACATATTTCGTAACGTATTTCATCGAATAAAAACGCTAATCCGTTACTAATTAATTGAATATTTTCGTTTTTCTGATTGTTTTCACCCATTAATTTACCTTCGATATGTAGATAACTCTCACAAGGAAGTGTATAATGATCTTGTTGATGAACAGGAATACGTATCTCATCATTATTATTTAATGTAGTAGATGCGTAAGGAGTGTGTGTATGATACGCACGTCCGATGATACTATCGTCATCATAGACAGCGCTATTTAACACGTCCAATATACTCATTGTTAATAAGTACTTTATACCCTAACGACTTTAAAAATTTTCTATTAAGAGATGTTAACTGATTAGCATCCCGTATTTTACTGACACTATTTACGGGCTTAACTATTGTTTTATTTTGCCCATAAGGAAAAATTAGCCTCATCTCGTCTTTTTCTTATATGTAATCGAAAAGAAATCGTTTCTTCTGTAAAATTTATTAACTTTCCGTCTTGATCTTCTAATCGTATTGTAATATTATCTAATCTATTTGTATTCACTGGCAAATAGATAACGTTTGTCGGTGATTCTACTAATTTATACCCCGGTCCGACTGTCGGATAAAATTCGTGTAATATATGAGATTCTCGACCGTTCTTCAGCGATCCAGCCACAGCACTACAGACAAGTCTTACAACATCTGTCTTTACAATGTTGATTGTCGACTGTGATGAATGCCATATAAGCGGTTCGAGTTTGGCAGTATTAGCGAATCCGAGAAGAGAAGCCAAAGAATTCGGTTTAGTGAAATCTATCGTTTCACTCGAATAGATTTCGCTTTTCAAAGTATTATTATTAGCACGTATTAATAATTTAATAATTTTCCTTTTATTACTTTTTGGTAATTTTTGATTTATATAAGTGTTTATATCCTCGATTTCATAAGAGCCTGTAGGTAATGCAATCACTCCATCGTCACCGAAATAAAACATATTATTTACATTTTCTTCAACATTCGGTATGGAATTGTATGTCATGAAATTAATCAACCCGAGTTCCCAATTTCCTTCGAGTTCGATGGGAGGAAATATATCACAACTAAGTGACGATCCTACTCCGTTTAAGCTAAACATTATTACTAAGAAACTGTAAACACAAACGTCCACAATTAACTGTATTTGATCGTTGATAACGTTTATAATTATAGTTTATATTGACGGGTTGTTGCTCCGATGTTTGAAAATAACGAACTAATTCAATTGGCGGTCTTAAATTACCAAAACTATCGAAATAGTTTATTGTCTTATTTTGTTTACGGTAACATACCCAATGCGTACCTGACCCGCGTATACTATCTAAATTAACAATACCGGTTTCATTTTTCTGAATTTTTAACGGTAAAGTATCTTTCATAAAAACACCTCTAAAATTAGATACATTCAAGAGTTTAGCGTAGGAAAACAATTCATTATTGGTGAGAGCGTGTGAGGGAATCTTTATTTCTTTCGATGTTTTTTTTTTTTATTCCCACCACCGCCACCACCACCAGATTTTTTATATGGTCGTAAGTATAATCCCCTTCCCCTCCTTTTTCTTTTTTTTGATTTAGAAATTCGCTTATTTTTTTATTTTCAATACCGCCGCCGAATTTACTTTTCGCTTTCATAATATTAGTTAACGCCCAAGCAGCAGCTTTTTCACCGATAGACGAGTCTCGTGCTTTTACACGTTGCCAAGCTTTTTCCGCTAATTCACGATCGGCTTTAGAACGATTTTCAGTATCTCGATATTTCGAGTATATTATATCGTGTTCCTTACAAGCCGCGTCTAATTTATTAATACCCGAATCTCCGCGCTGTAATCGTTTACTTAATTTCGTACCCGGTCCGCAGTATTGATAACCAGGAACATGTAGTTCGATAGGTAAAATATCGACCGCTTTATTCAGTAAATTTCCGATTAATCCTCGACCGCGACGGACATCTTCTGCACTCTTCTGATATACACGCATTTGTGACGGCGATAAACAATAATTTACAAATATATATTTTTTTTCCAATCTTCTATATCTCTGACAGGATTATCTTTCGTTGTTTTTACATAAACATCATATAATATACTATACACGTGATTGTTTAATATATTAACAAAATTGTCTAATCTGTCTTCAACTCTCTGTTGAACTATATTAACTGTATCGAGTATAAACTGTTTGCTTACAGCATCTGTCGGAACCGATGGATAACCTATGTTATTTAACCTATAACCTTCGAAGTTACAAATTCCATTTGATACGGTCGGAATTTTTGTATCTACATACGATTTAGTCGCTGCGTCAGTAAGTAATTTCGGATCGGCTAAATTAATTACATTTTTCAAAGCAACGTCGTACTGGTTATCAGTTTGATATAAACAATTTTCTTTTAAAATTTTAAAACTAACAGCATCTTCTTCCGAAACAGCGTTACCGACATTACAGAGTCTCTTATTATCTATATCATAATCACCCTCATCTGTTAAACGAAAACTTTCACCGGTAGGACCGCGAACAACGTTTATCCGCATATGTCTATTGTAACGTCCGAATTTATCGATACTCATTTTGTAAATGACAAAATTAACATTACTACACGTTATTTTATTATATTCGCTTCTCGCAATTCTTCGATAATTGATATGATTTCATTTTCATGACCGGAATGACCGGTATTCTTAGATGCTATTAATAAACGTAATCTGTCGCATAACTCGTTCGGATCATCCCAATATACATAATTCGGCTTATCGTCGTTAGTTAACGATAAAACACCGCGTCCTTCAATACGTTTCAGTTTCGATTTAGTAGACGTTGACTCTGATACCAGATTTTTAATTATATTATTATATTTATGTCCTTTGTTACTCTTAACTCGATCAGAGTGACTCTGTTTATGAGCATTTGTCGCTTTTAGTATCAAACCGTACGTATGCAGATCCTCTTCTGAATATATATAATCGTCAGGTATTTTCATAAAAAGAAGTTCATAAAGTCCAGGCGTACCTTCATACGTTACATTATCGATAATAATATTATCGCCCTCGAAATTAATAGTTGAATTGCCTATCTTTATCGAATCATCGTCTCCAAAATAAACACCGTAAGTATGATCGATTTCCTTATTTTTATCATTAAACAATTTACGTAAATATAGTCTAGGCAATTTTCCTGTGACAGCGTTATCAATCCAATAATTTGCTCTACTAAGACCAGTAGATGTTGATAGTACTTCTTGTAATGTCGGCGGTGTTTCATATATTTCCGTAGCACCTTCGTTAACATCCATTTCAGGTGTACTAGTTATCGATCCAATTTTTCTCATTTTAATCGGCGTAATTCCTACTTCTTTTTGTTCTTCTATTTTATTTCCACGACGTTTATGTTTTTTTAAACGCGTTTCTACATCATCCATTTTTTCATCCGTATCGTAAAGCACATTACGTAAATTTATTAACTTTTTTAAAGGTTGAACTATCGGTTCTAATTGTTTCTCTAATTCCTGTTGTTCGCTGATAGCGCTTTGAGTCAAATTAGCGTGTTTCCGTCTAATATCTTTCCTAATTTGTTTGATCTCTTTCGCAAGTTGTTCACGTTTCGCTCGCGACGTCATCTTGTACAATAATTTATCAATCCTTATGTATCTATATAAATATCGAATCCAATACGATAACGACCGCGACGCATATCACTCTCTTTGTCTATTACTAAAAAATGATGTTTACCACGTATCCATGCTTTATTACAAATTTCTTTAAAACAATCAAAACTCATATCCGTGTTAACATGATCGGCAAAAACATGTTTTAAATTTAGTTCATCTTGCCGAAATAAAACTATTAAATTTGCGTTATCTCGTATCAGTTGTTTTGGAATTTTACTATACGACTGGCACAAATAAAAAACATCAATATTATTATGTCTCCCCATTGTAAAATAATTTCGTATATTATACTGCCGTTCACAAGCTATATCGTCGAAAATTATTACAGAATTAGGTTTAGCTTCATTCGGATGTATAACCTCGTCATTATCTGTAAACGTATGATAACCTATAAACGGTATTTTTGAAAACACTCTATTTAAAAACTTGTATTTAGGCTGATACAACGATTTTGAAAACACGTATATATTTTCAAAGCATAATCCGTTCGGATCGAATAACAAATTAAGCATTAAATTAGTCTTCCCCATGCCTGATGAGCCTGTAATTAAACATCTAATATTATCTGGTAATAATTTACTATGTTTTTTCTCTTTTTCTTCAGATCCCTACAATTATAAACAATCGTATCAATATCGCGAATATTTATTTTATGTTTCTGCCGTTTAAGCTTCATCACTGACGTCTATTTTTTTACACACGTTATTATATAATATTATTTCTATTAATCCAACTGTCGTGTGATTTATCATAACCCAACCAACGTACAAGTACTTTCTCGCCTTTACGTTTTAAAATTTTTTCAATTAAATATACGTCACCAAATTTTGTTTTACTTATTTCTTGTTCATAAAAACCACCTTCTAATATATTACCTTTATCGTCCTTCAGAATATACGTTCTCGGCGCTGTAGATTTAACGTTATAAATAGTAAATAACTCGTTTGTCCAGTTGGGAAGGTAACCTTTAGCAAACACCTTTTTATATTTGCTAATTCTTACTCTATCGCCGATTTTAAATTTTGGAGGTTTCTTATTGAACGTTAATTGTTTTATTTTATTTATTCGTAACAATACTCCTTTTTCGTTATTCTTGTTTACATCTACAGGTTTCATTTTAATCGTTCTGTGCACAGTATTATTGTAGTCACTCAATAAATCAGGAAGGACATTCAACCACGTATACTTACCGTTAGTTGTAAACCATTTCCACATTTTATTTTTCAAAGTACGGTTGAACCGTTCGATAATAGAAGCTTTTTTATCTGAATGTGTAGAATAATGATTTATATTGTATTGCTTCAACAAATTACGCACACGTTCGTTGTACCATTCTTTACCTTTATCTGTTTGTAAATGATTCATTTTATTATTTTGTAATAAAATTTTAAGTACTCGCGCAACATTTTCAGACGATTTTGTTTTTATTGGAACAGCGAATGCGTATTTACTGAAGCAATTTATCATCGTTAATATATACTTATAACCTCTATTCAACTTTGCATATGGAATCATTTCTACAAGATCGGCTTGATATAAATCATCAAGACCTTTGAGCTCAACACTACGAGTTAAAAAATTTTTTCTAACTTGTTTATGTAATTCGTTACTGATATTCTCTCTTACACTCATTATATATATGTTGACGGTTCTAACTACGATAAGAAAATGAATAAAAAACAACAAACACAAATACATCAATACTATTTTTTATTATTTTTTAATAATAATAATTAGTTACATACAATCTTCACCTTTGTGAATTTTCACCAAAAAACAGTGTGGTGATACTTTTTCATGAACAGTCCAAGGATCGTCAGAACATTTCCAACCGTTTAAAATGACTCTACACTCTATACATGATAATTTACTACCAACGCCGGTATAATAAAATCCGGCGTTAACCAGTTTTTTAAAATTGGGCTCGAGTGTAGGCCAACTTTTAAATGATAATAACATCACTTTTTTAGTCTCTGCAATACATCTTTTCGCATTCCTATAATTATTGAAATTATACATTATACATTGCTCCATCTCGCAATTCGGATTCGATAATTTATGCATAAACTGAATATGTTCGATAGGTAAAGTTCCTCTTGTCTGAAACCCGCACAAAGAACACTGAACACTATCTAAATATCGTTTAAAAACAAAACCGGATTCTAACAATTCGTTTATCGAATGATTGATTAATCTTTCACACAGCAGCGCTTGTTTTGACATTGTTTTTTAACCGACGTCTTCACAGCGACTGGTGACGCACGAACTGATTTTACTTTATACAATTTTTCTTCTTCTTCATGATCGATACTCAGTAGTGTTTGACGACTACAGTTTTTTAATTTTTTCAATACAGCACCGTATGTATAATAAATCGGTAAACTGATTTTAATAATCTGCTTATTCCTTTCAATTTTAACAACATTTGCTCGTGTAAATTCGTTCACTATCAAACAACAAATTTCGTTAAAATTTAATTCTCCATCGAGCGGCGGGCCGAAATAATATATTTGCCAATTAAATGCGGAAATACTGTTTTCCAATTTATCAGTCATTTTGTTTTTAAAAATCGAAGATACCTATCTACAAAAAATAATTTAATTTCTGAATCATCATGACTTTCAATCAACTGTAAACAACACAGTAATTTATTTTTATTTCTTTCAAAAATAGCGCACGGGCACGGACCGTCTATAACGTCAGTAAACTTATCACTACAACAACACCCGTCTTCAGATAACTTCTTTACTTCACAATAAAAAATAATTTCTTTTAAGCAATCATATATTTCCTTCAGTTGGCACGTTCGAAAATGATCTATCACCAAATCGTCTAAACTCGTTACTTTAATAATATTTGATAACCTTAATACAACGTCTTCTGAAAATTCGCGTTTTAATAAGTCGATTATACTTCTACCGTCCATTCTTTCGTTAACATGTTCTCACAGAGACTGCAAACTGAACACTGACAATAAAATTGAACGTATACTAAATATTCGGTTAGGTGGGGATAGAAAATAATTCTTTATATATTCTAACTAATAAACAATATGGTGAGGCTTTCGCATGCTCAATCCAAGGATCGTCAGTCTCCTCCCACTCACAAAGAACCGCTTTGCATTCCACACACATTACGTCATCTTCAATTCCGGTATAATAAAATCCCGCTGATCTGAGTCTATCGGCTGACGGTGAACGTTTTGGCCATGTATAAAATGTCAACTTCATCATTTCTTCTGTTTCTTCAACACATTTTATCGCATTCTGATAATTAGCAATACACTCTTTTGATTTAGCGAGTAACATTTGTCTCAGAAAATTCATTATTTACAAAATAAATCTGACGAAAAATCTGCGCTCGTAAAAACACAATGTTGTCGCTAAGACCGCAAGCCATTTACTGACAGAGAATAAACATTTGTTTAATCGGGAACTGAAAATTGTTCTTTATATATTTTAATTAATAAAAAAAATATGATTTGGTAATGCGAGGGATCGAACCTACGAACTAATAATACTGATAAAACCGTTATAGGATACAATTAACGCACACGACCAAATCATATTTAATAAATAATAATTTTAAAACGATACTAAACAAATAATTCAAAATAAAAAAAGCGCATACATTTCCAGATAAAACTTGTTTATTACTACTACTATTTTTCCGCACACTGTCTCTTGTGCAATTTAATTAATACACAGTCTGGCGAAGCTTTCGCGTGTTCGAGCCAAGGATCGTCAGTCTCCTTCCAATCACAAAGTACTATTCCGCATTCAACACATATTACGTCGTCTTCCGTTCCGGTGTAATAAAATCCCGCTGATACCAGTCTCTCGACTGACGGGTAACGTTTTCGCCATCGAGGAAACGCAAATGATGCTTCCATCTGTTTCCGCGCTTCTCGAACACATTTCACAGCGATTGGATAATTTGTAATACACTCTCTCGATTTAGCGTAATCTTCAAATTTATAATACCTATCGCGAATCATTCCGCATTTCGGATATAAAAGTTTATGCATGAACTGGATACGCGCGATTGTCAGATATACTTTTGTTTTAAAACCGCACTTGTCGCATTTAATATTATCTGAATTAGTTATAAAAACAAAACCTTCGTTGTCAAAAAAAATCTAGCACAATCTGGACGGGTGTAACACGCGTTACAGACATCTTAAACGAAAATCTCGTATTAACTGAAAAAATTGATACGTAAACAATACCAAACAACATCATTAATACTTATAAAAAAATATATCACGCGATTATCCCTTCTCCTAAACATTTGTTTACAAACAGCCGCGCTCCGGCGGTCGCCGAATTCCGAATGTTTACGTTTACGTTTTTTTACCGCGTGTCCCAGCTTTACTTTGTTTACGGACGAGTGTTTATGTTTACGTTTGTTACTGGGTCAGCGTGTCGTCGATCGGCGGCGGCCAAGGAAAACAACGAGAGAGAGAAAAAACATAAACATAAACATTCTCTCTCGGCACAAACGTAAACAACGCAAAGCTGGGACACGAAAAACGTAAACATAAACACGAGGAGTTCGATGACCGCGCGGCGGGTGCGTGGTAGGGCGGGGGTGGGAAGGAAGGAAAAAAATGTAAACATAAACAGAGGAGAGAACGTAAACAACGCAAAGCTGGGACACGCGGTGGAAAAAAACGTAAACATAAACACGCGGAGGTCGATGACCGCGGCGCGGCGGCGGTGGGTGCGGGGCGAGGCGGGGGTGGGGAGGAAGGAAAAATGTAAACATAAACACAGGAGTGGGGGGCGTGGCGAGAGAGAAAAAATGTAAACAAACCGGAAAAAATGTAAACAAACGAGCGGAGTTCGGTGACCGCGCGGCGGTTATGTAGGTGAAGACGGGGGTAGAGGGAGTGAAAAAAATGTAAACATAAACAAACGAGGGGGGCGTGGCTGTCCCAGAACCTACCTTTTATTACTACTAACATGTTATTCGATCCAATCGGACTACGATTTCAGAACCTGTACGTGTTCTCCAAATCGTTATTTCAACCGAAATACCGTATGTTGGAAGACGTCTTTAATGCACTCGCTGACGAAAGAATGATGTACTTCACATACAGTGAAAACGATAAAGTACCGCCTCCGCACGAAATTCCACCTAATTCAATCATGTTGTTCGACGATGTGGTATGCGAAAGGCAGAATAACGTACGAAAATATTTCGCTATGGGGCGGCATAGCGGCGTGGACACTTTGTACCTTTGTCAGACATACAGTCTGGTGCCAAAGCAACTGGTGCGTGATAATACCAATTTCTTAGTTTTGTTCAGACAAGATGATATCAATTTACGCTACGTTTACAACGATCACGTTAACGCAGACATGAAATACGAAGAGTTGAAAGCGATGTGCGCCGAAGCGTGGAAGGATCGTTACGGATTCTTAGTCATCACCAAGGACTCACTGATAAACGCGGGCAGATACAGAGTGGGTTTCGATCGTTTTATACATAAATAGAATAGTTTGTGCGAGAAAGTCATCAATGTCAAGATGAATGACAAGCAATTGACAAAAGAAATCGATGCAATTAGCAACAACATAAGGCAAAAGTATCGTGCGTTGAAACATGACCTCAGAGAGAGCGATGAAGCGTTAACGAGAACGTACAAACCTCTTTTGGAACCGTTAACCCAGATTTCGGAAAAGTTGAATGTCTCTGGTGATAAAATTAAAAAAATAAAAGTTGAAAATGAAGATACGGAGACAGCTGTCGAGATGACACCACCACCACCACCACCATCATCACAACCTCGTTTCCTTAGAACGAAAGTGTTGGCACACCTGATGTTGAAACACCAAACGTGACTCTTGAAGAGTTTTTAGCAACACCTGAAGGCCGACACGAAGCACAAAAATACGTTGAACAGTCTGTCGAAGGTCCGCTCGCGAGGAAATACTTACTACTCGCTTTATCTAATGATCGAGAAAAAAGGATGGATCATACGTACGGTGTCCCTAACGTTGCAGACAAATGGATGGTGGGCAATTCGGTGTTGGAGATCAATCAAGACGACAGCTTCTACATAGCTGGAAAACGATACAGGGGCACACCGAGACTCTACGAACTTATGTTTATGAAAGAACCCAACAAGAGCGTCTACGATGAAAACGATTTAGCAGCGTACAAATCTATACTGTCGGACACTAACGCTCATAAACATTATCATTTACCCGGTGCTAAAATAAACACAAACAAAGGTGTAAAGTACAGAGAGATAATCGCCCGCTTGTTCCCACGGCGCAGAGGACGTGGTATCGATTACGTAAACTGAAACGATCCCAACGAACTGGTTGAACGGTTGAGACTGCTGGTAAGTTAAAAACGCGCCGGTCACACCGGACACGGCAACGAAATCATCTCCGTTGTGGAGGAATTACGTGAAGCCAACATTATCGTATAAATTTTGTAAACGCTGGTGTAACAACTCATTCTTGTCAACACTGTCGACATGTGCGGATTAGATTTGACGCCTGACTTTAACGTCGAAAACGAGAAACTGAAAACCTTTACATCATGGACTGTGCATTTCATCAGTCCGACCGTTATGGTTGCCGCAGGCTTTTATTACATAAATGAACTGGACAGGGTTTGATGTTCATTTTGCGGTATAGAAATATTTCGTTGGAAAGAGAGTTACGATCAGATTGTGTTACACACGCGATGGTCAGCACAGTGTCGTTACTAAAAACGGTTAGCAGATCTTTTGTAGCGTGCAGTCGTACAATGGTTGTGGAGAAGTTCGGGAAACATTAAAGCGCCGTAAGCGTGCGACGAGAAACAAAAAGACAATTACGCGATACTATAGGATTTAGGATTACGAACGATGGGCATATAGATGTTGAAAACAAAAAGATCCGCAATCTGAACGAACCGGATGCAGCAAAGGATGGTGTATCTCTGACTTATATGCAAACACATTGTCTGCTACTCGATGATGAACGTAAAAGCGTGGACGTTAAAGGGTGTAGATTGAAAAATGTTGATACTCCTGTAGACGTTAAAGACGTAGTCAACAAATATTACGTTGATGACAACTGTATACAACACTCGAGTCAAGAGACAGGTGAAGTCATCGATGCACGAGATTGATGGGTAATCAACGTTCGAAGTCCGGAACAAGCGACCGATGCGGTCAACAAAAACTACGTAGACCTGAGCACCATTAAATAAGTATCGAACAGCTATTTGTTTGGGCAGAGCTGGTTGTCGGGAGTGAGTTCACCGATTTTTTCTGATGACGCGGTTAACTTAAAATACATGTTGCAGAACACCGTTAGCTTGGGCCAAGATGGTGTTTTCAAAGCAGCGGAAAAGAGAATAACAGACGTAGCGGATGGTTTTGCGGAGAGCGATGCTGTTAACTTACAACAATTAAATGACGTGAGACAATACGTAAAGAGCGAGATGTATAAAGTCGTTAAAACATTTCAGTATCAACTGGACAAATACTTATTGAAATTGTCTAAGCCACGTAGTTCAGAAGACGAGTGGACACTCGACACGAAGGAAATACAAAGGTTAATAGATGAATACGATAAAAACACAGAAGAGAAAGACTGGAGATCGGTTTACTATGTACAACAACGTTAAGAGGAAAAAGGGGTGGGGCGTTGGAAACGTGCTTCAAAACGTTGTACCGTCTGTTGTTTCGTCAGTTATCAATCGCGCGGTGGACGCACTACCTGTCGAATTACATCCGCCGGGTTACAGATTCTGTGGACCGGGCACGAAACTCAAAGAAAGATTAGCGCGTGGTGATCGTGGAATCAATCAACTAGACCAAGCCTGTCGCGAACACGACATCGCTAACGCTCAATACAAAGACAACGAAAGTAGACGTATTGCAGACCGTAAACTCGCGGAAAAAGCGTGGGGACGGGTAAAGGCTTTGGATTCGGGTATCAGCGAACGAGCTTATGCGACAGCAGCTGCGCGTCCATGAAAGCAAAATCAGCAATAGGAAGCGACCGAAGTCGTAAAAATAAAAAGAATGTGAGTAGTCGTGGTCGAGGTGGTGGCGGGTTGAGGAAGAAGAAGAGAACTGTCCGGACCACCAGGAAGAAAAGGAGAACTGCGTCCGGATTGTATCTAAATCCGTACCGAAAAAACTAATTCACATACCGCTCCGCCCGTTGTCCAAATATGAATTACTTTTATAAGCAAAAAACCTAAACTTACCGTATTTTAGAGGTGTTTACATGCGCAACGCATTACCGGATACAGCGCCGTGGAAGAACGAAAGCGTCATCGTAAATTTGGATGACGAGAGCGGACCGGGAACCCACTGGGTATGTTACAAGAAGCGTGGAAATCGAGTACACTATTTTGACGGGTTCGGTAATTTACGTCCACCTCTCGAGCTGATGCGATATTTTGGTGATACAGCTGACGTTCGTTACAATTACGAATGGAAGCAACCTCCTAACACGGTCATCTGTGGTCATTTATGTTTAGACTTTTTATCGTCTTCTGATCAGTAAACTTCAGCATGTCGTCGCTAACGGTCACCGTGACGGGTACCGACGCTGCGAATCTCGTGTGTAACTTTTTCCCACCCCTTGAGTTATACGGTGAATGGTACGTTGGCCTAATAGATTTTACATATATATAATTCAATACCAAACGTTATTGAAGGAAAAAATAATGAATTTCCAGTAAAAATTTCCAATGACAGGTAGTCCGTCATCATGTTGCCTACCGGCACCTACGAAATCAGTGATATCGAATCGTATCTGCAGAAACAGTTGGGTGAGAGAACAATCAGTTTACGTCCAAACAACAATACACAAAAGTGTGAACTTTACTGTAAGCACGAGATCGACTTTTCGCAGACACCGAATACCATTGCAAGTATGTTGGGATTCAAGGAGAATCAGCAGCTGGAAGCGTATAAGATACACGAGTCGAACGTACCCGTCGACATAATCAAAGTTAACACGGTTCACGTACAGAGCAATATCGAACGGGGTGCGTACAAGGACGGCCGGGACCAGCACACGTTGCATTCGTTTTATCCGACCGTGGCACCAGGTTTTAAATTGTTGAAACGCCGAGAAAAGTAATATACTTACCGGTAAACGTGCAACGCGTTGAGAAACATAACTTTGTCTCTCGTCGATCAGGACGGCGATTTAGTCGATTTTCGCGGTGAAGTTATCACGATACGACTGCATCTGAAAATATGGGATTGTATTTCGGACAGACGTTACCTGTAAAAAGGGAGTGTGTACGAAAGAAACATGGTAGTCGGTGTTCAACGTTGAAGCGATTGACATCAAGGAACAAGCGTTTCTTACTTTCACTTGGATTTAAATTATACGATTAAAATAATGTCGGGTGAAATTGTAGCTATCGAACGAGGAGCGGCTTTTGATAAGAGAATCATTGAGTTCGAATATCGTACGCACGCGCCGTATGCTTCCACCCGATACGGCAACAACGATGAAATACGTATACCCATCCAACAACAGGATGTTTTCACTTTACCGGCGGAGAGTTTTCTGTACATCGAAGGAACATTGACCAAGGTTAACGTTACCGACACAGCGTTGAACGTGAAATTAATCAACAATGCAATGGCTTTCTTATTTGAGGAGATCCGTTACGAATTGTGCGGTGTGGAAGTGGACCGTACGAAAAACGTTGGAATTACGAGCACTGTGAAATTGTTACTCTAAAGCAATGAGCACGAACGAAAGCATCTGATCAATGCAGGATGGGTGACGACAACCGACGAGTCGTTGACAGTACACGAGAGTACAGGTGATTTTACGTTTTGTCTTCCGTTGAAAATGCTACTCGGTTTCAACGAAGACTATACACGCATCATGCTGAACGTTAACCCAGAATTGATTCTGTTGCGTATCTCTACCGATCAGAACGCAATGGTGCTAAAAGATTCGGGTGAAACTGCAAACGGTAATCTCGTAATAAACAAAGTACACGGGAAGATGCCCTATGTGTCCGTGTCAAACAAGTACCGAATACCGCTATTGGAGCACATCGAGGAGGATCATGAACTGGTGATGCCGTTTCGCAGTTGGGAATTGCACGAGTATCCCGTTCTACCGACGACAAATCGACATTCGTGAACCTTGTAGACATCGTCACAGTTGGAAAAACCTCTGTATGTGATACTAATATTTCAGACGGAGAGAAAGAACAATATAGCGAAAAACGAGTCAGAATTTGATCATTGCAATTTAACGAATGTCAAGCTATTTCTGAACGATAAATACTATCCGTACGATAACCTGAACCAGAACATCGAAAAAAACGTTACGCACTGTTCTACGACATGTATACACGTTTTCATTTAGTTCATTGTCACTTGATGCTAAAGATCAGTCTATTCTCGTGTGTTTGTTTATAGTGGTTTCCTGACGTGTGCGTGCGCTTGTGTACGTGTCCGAGTGTTCCACCCTGGACGAACGTCTTGATAACAACCGCTACTCGGGATACACACAACTTTCACTCGTGGACAATCTCATTGCAAAAAGGAGAGTAATTCACCAGACTAGAGGTTATATAATTCTGGTATTAAAACCATATCGTTTGTTCCTATTTATTAAACATTCTTCTGTTTGTCAACAATTGCTACAACAGGATCGGCTTCTTTTTCACAACATGAAAAATTATTTGCCTATACTATTAGCGATTTTCATCGTCTGTAGTGCACTTTTGACAAGCGCAATAATTGTTCTTGATTCACGATATTTTTCGTTTCACGAGAGTGTTTGTATT
Organism: Magicicada septendecula; assembly: GCA_034769895.1. Taxonomy (NCBI): domain Eukaryota; kingdom Metazoa; phylum Arthropoda; class Insecta; order Hemiptera; family Cicadidae; genus Magicicada; species Magicicada septendecula. The sequence goes on along the minus strand of CM068369.1, from coordinate 211,046,647 downwards.
AGTCTCTAATCTTTTGTATATTAGAATAATATACAAATAATTACACAGTCACTTTACTATTACACTTGCATGAATACGCACTACCTACCAATAGTCCACGGCGTAAGTCCAAGTCCAAGTTGTACGGAGCAGCAACTAGTCGTTCTCCGGTGGTCGCAGTGTCCGGGTGATACCCCATGACTGCATGTGCCTGCTTGTTACCTTGACTAGCGATCTCGCGCTATCAAAGGAATGGAACCTCCATCAATTTTATTTTGGAGGGATGGGATGTTACTATTTTTCTTGGACCCTGGGACTTCGAAGAGACCCGCGACGGCAGAATGGGTGAGGCCTCGAAGACTTTTCGCTTGAGTAGTAGGAATTACCCTTCCACAACGGGTAGGGTGCCTCTAACCGCTCAGGATAAGTCGCCGAGGGCTGCCAAGCGGCATTGTCGGCGCACGGGAGAGAGCATAGGAGGAGGCAGCGTTTACCAGAGGTGGCACTAAGCACACCTAAGGCAAGCGCAGACCCCCCTAGTCTGTCGTCGAGCGCCAGCACGGACAAGAGAAAGAAGGAAGGAGTAGGAGTGTGAGAATTCTCAAGGTCGGGGGGATTGGGCAGACGTTCTGTGAACTCCTTATGGAGGGTCGTCGAGCAATGCTCGGGCGGGGTTTGTGCCGTCTAGGTGGTGGGCCGACATCTGTGCTTAGTCGACGGATGTAGGGATGGGTCGAGACATAGGCTCGGGTGAATAGTTTGAGGGCAAGGAACCGAACGAATTCGGTGAGTGAAGGAACCTTCAACCCTCGCCTGATGGCATAATTTCTGACAAACCAGGGAGAGTTGGAGATGTAGAGGAGGATTCGAGATTGGAAAGCTTCCAAACGGGCGACAACGGATTGGCTGAGTAGTATCCAAAAGACGGGAGCTGCGTAAGTCAAGATTGGCCTTAGTGCGCACAGGCACTGAACCCCGATGAGAGAGAAAGGGAAATAGTGTGGCTCTGACGCCTCTGGCGCGCTGGAGACTCAGAAAGACGTGAGATGCAAAGCTTTGGCGTCGGTCAAGAGTGACGCCCAAGTACTTTACAGTCTGTTTCCATTCGATTGGGCTCCCTTCAAGGGAGAGGGACTGGCATCGGGAAGTTAATTTATGAGAAAAGGCGATCGCCTCGGATTTGTCCGCATTGACCGCAATCCTCCACTTCCATAGCCAGTCCGGAAGTACGGCGAGCTGACGTTGCACCAGGCCAGCTGCGAAATCAAGACTCGCTGAGCTGGCGCGGTACATGGCGTCATCCGCATAGAGCGAGAGAGTGACTCCAGTCTGAACAGGCAGGTCGTTCGTGTACACGAGGTACAGAACGGGGCCAAGGACAGATCCTTGAGGTACGACTCCGGCGACTGGTCGAACGGATGAGTATGACCCATCGACGCATACCCTAAAGATGCGATCGCACAAGTACGATCGGAGAAAATGAACGAAAGAGGCAGGGAGAGGGGAGTGGGTCAGTTTGTAGAGATGGCCTTCGTGCCAAACTCGATCGAAGGCCTTACTGACGTCGAGCAAAACAGCGTCGGAGGACAGATGCTTGTTGTAGGCGTCCGTCAAATGGGTAACAACCCGGAAGGGTTGAAGGGTCGTCGAGTGCTCTCTGCGGAAGCCGAACTGCTCCTGCCAAATGAAACCATCCAGCAGGGACGCGTAACGACCGTGCAGGAGTCGCTCGAGTACCTTCGATATGACTGGCAACAGTGAGATGGGTCGATGGTTTGAGGGGTCAATACGCAGCTTGCGAGGCTTGGGAATCATAATGATTTTTGCACGCTTCCACAGGCTTGGGAAGTAATGGAGTCGGAGACATCCATTGAACAGCTCGTGGACCAATTTGATGAGGCTATGGGGAGCGTGTTGTAGCGCCGCCGCTCCGATACGATCATCGCCGGGCGCCCGCTTAGGGCGAAGTCGACCAATAGCCGAAACAACATCAGCTCGGTCGAACGGGTCAGGGGTGTTAGCTGGAGGGAGAGAAAATTATCCAGATAGGAAGTCTGCGACCTCGGCCGAGTGGACAGGGTCACAGACGCCTTCGTGGACGGTGAATTACTCCTCCATGGTAGCGGCAAACACTTCTGCTTTGCCGGCCGCGGAGTACACAATGCCGTCCGGTGATCTGAGGGGATGGCGGGTCTTTTGTCGCTATTAAGTCGGCTCGCAGCCTGCCAGCAGGATCCCGGGTTTGTTGGCATCTTCGGCGGAGCTGGCGCCGTGTTTGGATGGCGAGGAGCACCTCTTCAGGTAGTTGAGACCTGTGATTTGTCTCTGGGACAAGGTAGGTGTGTTTGTCCATAGCGGACGTAACGACTTCTTGAAGATAGTCGGCCATACGGTCCGCATCAGCCGTAGAGGCGATGGGGGCCGAGGGGTCAGATGGCACTGTTCGTTTGAGTTCGTCATGATAGGAGCGCCAGTTGACTCTCCGTGGTCGAGAGGGGGTTGGAGAGGTGTGTTTAACGGGGGACGAACAGTGATAATTACCGGGTCATGGTCGGACGAGAGGTCCGACACTGCACTTACAGTGATAGGAATGGCCAGGTCCTTGACAATGACAATGTCAAGGACATCCGGAAGGCCCCTAGTGGGCACGTGGGTCGCTGAATCAAGACCAATAACTGAAACCTGCAGATGACGCTGAACGTAGCTGTAGAGCGAGCGGCCTCGCGGGTTCGTGACACGGCTGTTCCAAGAGGGATGCTTGGAGTTGACGTCTCCGGCAGCTATAGTAGGTATTTCGTGGTCGAGAAGGGCGTCCCACTCCTCAGGCATCGGAGGCCTGCCGGGCCCGGGAGGGAGGTACGCCGAAATTAGGCGAACCTCCCGATCCCCGATCCAGAGGGCTACCGGCGTCGTCTCCAAATACCTAGTATCTGGAAGGGGTAAGAGACGATGGGCAATGCGCCTATGGACGAGTATGGGAGTTCCCCCGCTAGGATGAGCGAGCGGTGGTAGCCAAGGCCTATCCGTGCGATATGTAGTGTACGCCGAAAGCTGAAAGGAAACAGCAGGGGTAAGGAACGTTTCGGAGAGTAGTATGACGTCTAAGTCATACTCAGTGGCAAAGTTAGCCAATTCGGCTCGGCGACATGGAACGCCATTTGCATTCCATGCCACCAGCCAAAGAGGCCTACACATTGGGAGGCAGGAGGGTCATGAGGGAGGTTAGAATGGTGACTAGCAGAGACTTGACGTCCTTGGCAGCCAAGATCTGACGAATGAGGGTCTCAACCCAGGAACGCAAACGATCGGCAAAGGTCGGGTTCCACGTCGTAACATTTTGCACAACCCTTTTATATACGCCATTTTCGTGTATTAGCAAAACACACTGTGACGGCAGTGGTATGCGAACATCTCCTCTCCGGTACCAGCGGCGACACAGCGAGCCAATCGGGGATCAGCAGCCGAGACGTGACCACGTGGTCGGAGCAAGCCAATCAGCGATCCCGGTTAGAGCATAAAAACCCGGCCCGCCAGAAAATTTTGGAGCAACGCACCGGCTTTTGAAAGGTGCATCAACTCTGGCGGAAGTCACCCAGCCAACTACCGGTCCTGTCCGGTGTTCAAGCGGGAGCACGAGCGGCGAAAGCCAAAAGGGCCCCTGCCACCGCCTAGGCATCCGAAGCTGGTTCCAGACCTGCAACCGAGCAGCCAGGCCCTGCGCCTCCTGCTACAGCTGCCATGACTGTCGCCACTGTTGTAAGAAAGCAACAGAAGAGAAGCAAAGGCCCGAAGCAATCACCTGTGGTACATACAACCCCAACTCAGGCTCCTTCCCAGGCCCCTGCCCCACCTTAGGCGAAAAATCGCCGTAACACTGCGTAATCAGGAAGTGAGACAAACCAGCCCAAAGAAATCATCTCGGTTGTGGACCCTGAGACATCAACTCAATCCTCCCCTACACCTGAGAACCCCGACCGTGCTGTAGAAGCAGCCTCGCTTGACCTCCCACCCCCGCGGTTTCCTAATGCAGGCAAAAAGAAGCGGCATCGTAAGCCCCGTGGCGCTCGCTCCCGGGCTCCTGCCAACCCAGCCGCACAGTCCAGACAGCCTACGCATTGCGTTGCAAAGTCCGACGCAATCGTATCTGTCCCTCTTCCTAGCACCTCCGCTAGAGGAGCTACACCTGGCCCTGTAACACCCTTGGCTTCCACTAATCCCCCGATTGTTAAGCCTCGGCGCTCTTATGCCCACACAGCCTCCGGGCACTCTGCCTCAAAAACCGTCCCTGACGACTACAAGGTCGTCAAAAACGTACTTACGGAATTTGACCTCCGCAAAATTGCCCAGACCTTCAGGTCCATCCGCTCCCGCCTGGAGACTGCCGACATAACCGAGAGGTTCATGCTCTTGGTAGAAACCGCCACTTGTGTAGGACTTCTATGAGTCGGATCCTCAAACGAGACCTCTCCATTCTTTCCTGGAACGCCAACAGGTTGGCCAACAAGATCCAGGAACTCCAAGATTTACTGGCCCGACTCAAACCTGATGAAGTACTTCTTAATGAGACCCACTTGACCCCTGCGTATCGGTTACGATTGGCCAACTATGTGTGCTATCGAAACGACAGGCCGGGCACTGCTGGTGGCGGTACTGCGGTCGCGGTGAGGCTTAGTCTAAAGTATCACCGAGTCCTCTTGCCTGCAACGACTCACATGGAATTTACCGCTGTGGAGATGTTGAATACTCTGGGCGTTGTACTCTTGGTAGCGGCGTACAAACCGTCGCAAAAAGAGCTCCTTCACCCCGATCTAGCGGTCGCGTTCGATGCACACAGGTGGGTCATCATGGCCGGCGACCTGATTTGTAAGCATCGCGATTGGAACAGTCGCTTGACTGCCCCAAACGGAAAGGGCTTACGCAGGTTTGCAGTTCACGCAGGGTGACAGTGATTGGGCCTGCCCAACCTACGTTCTACCCCTCACAACTCCGCGCGGCTCCCGATGTCTTGGATATAGCGGTGATCCAAGGAATTGACTGCCCGTTCCATGTGTCCGCGCTAACGGAACTACCGTCCGATCATCTCCCCATCTTGATACACGTCGCTATCCAACACGTCGTACGCAGAGATGTCAGGAAGGTGGTAGAATGGGACCGCTATGGCCCGGCGTTAAGTCGCCGATTGCCACTCGACAACGTCCGCCAAGTCGACGAGGCAATTGCCGCGTTTGACGAGGCAGTCATATCTGCGATCGACGCGTCTTCCAGGATGAAGCCTGGTGTCACGCCTCACTCGCAGCGGATCCCAGAGGAGACGAGTGCTCTTGCTTGCGAGAGAAATCGCCTCCGAAGACGCTGACAGCGGACCCGTGATCCGGCCGACAAGGCAGCGAACAACCGGGCGACCGGCATTTTACGTCGTGAAATGCAGGCCTACCAGAGACGCTGTTGGGAACTCGCCGTGGCCCAAGCGGGGGACGGATCGGACGAAAGTAGCCCTTACCGGATACCCTCGGCGTTGATAAGGAAGGGTCGCCGACCTCGTATCCCAGCCATTGCTGGACCTTTCTGTCAAATCCTGGCTCGCCCGGAGGCGAAGGCCGAGTACTTGGGCGCGTGTTTCGAGCGTCAGTTCACTCCAAACCCGCCCATGGACTAGGACTTCGATAAAGAAGTCAAGAACGAAGTGGTAGACTTTCTGTCTCTTCCGATCACTGCGGAGCCCGAACCCATTACTAGGGAAGAGGTCTCAGATCGGCTCGTTGAACTCGTACCGAGAAAAGCTCCTGGTCCAGACGGCGTATCGAACACCGCTCTAACTCGACTCCCGGAGCAAGGAATAATTTTCTTGGTTGCGCTGTTCAACGCGTATCTAAGACTGGCCTATTTTCCCCAGAAATGGCGAAAGGCTACGGTTATAGTGATCCCGAAGCAGGAAAAGGACGCTTCCCGTCCCGGCAACCTCCGGCCCATTAGTCTACTGTCAGCCACGGCAAAGGTCCTCGAACGTCTTGTACAACGGCGAGTACATATAGGAAACTTCGATGTACTGGTCCCCAAACAGTTCGGTTTTCGTGTGGGGCATTCCACCACTCATCAGCTGATGAGACTGGTGGAATACTAGACGGGCGCCGGCTGTCGGAATGAGCAGACTGTCGCCTGTTTCCTAGATGTGGAGAAGGCCTTTGATAGTGTCTAGCAAGACGGGCTCTTGTTCAAGCTCCGAGAAATCCAGCTCCCAAATTGCTACTTTTACTTGATCGCTAGCTTTCTGACGGAGAGGACTTTCTGCGTGAGAATAGACGACCAGTACCTGCTCTGAAGTTCGTACGGTCGCCGCCGGCGTACTTCAGGGATCTGTCCTTGGCCCCGTTCTGTACCTTGTGTACACGAACGATCTGCCTGTCTGTCCCGGTGTCACGTTTTCTTTGTTCGCTGACGATGCAATGTATCATTACAACTCTGTGTCCCCGCGTTTTGCGAGTACACATCTGCAGCGTCAGTTGGACCAGCTTCCGGACTAGCTACGGAAATGGTGGGTGACAATCAATACGGAGAAATCCGAAGCCATCTGTTTCACTCGTCTCCCGATGCGATCTGTCTCCCGATGCCAGCCCCTCTCCCTGGAAGGGAGGCCTATCGCCTACAAAGAATCGGTAAAGTATCTAGGCGTTCGGCTTGACAGGCGTCTTTGCTTCAAAAGCCACGTGACAGATACCATCTCCAAGGCTCGCGGCGTCCGAGCCAAACTTTACCCATATCTCGCGTGCCGCAGCCCCCTGGCGTTGCGCACGAAAGTTACCCTATATCTATTGTTTCTCCGGTCTGTATTGACCTATGCGGCACCTGTTTGGTGGTCACTTGTCTCCGCCACCAACAGGCGTAGGCTGGAAAGTTTTTAATCCAGAACCCTCCGTTCCTTGTCGGGATCTCCTTGGTTTGTTAGAAACAGTGTCATTCGAGGAGGTCTACGAGTTCCTACTCTCTCTGCCTTTTTCTGGTCATTAGCTGCGACTCTATTTGCCGCAGCTGAGAGCTCTTCCTTCCCTTACCTCAGAACCATCAGCACCACGGAACCACCTCCCCCTGTCCGGGTCAAACGCTCTCGGGCGATTCTCGATGACCCGCCTTAACTTTAAGTAAATTACTTAAAACAAATTGCATATTTACCATCTGACCATGCCCCAGAATTTACATGAAAAGCTGTTTCCTCCTCCTTTTCTAGTATGCCGACCGCGCTAAATGCCGCTGCTACGCGCTATCACTGGCACGGAGGCTCTCTGCCTCGCGGGGAGCAACCGACGCCTCACGGCGTCTGCACGCCGGACTGGGAACTGGTGACATCTGTCACCTGAACCCGTTCATGCGGCAGTGCCCACTGATTGCACAAATTCTAAAAAATAAATAAAAAATGAAACCTTTCTCCCCCGCCTTCTTAGTTAACTAGTTGGCGGTTGTCCATTCCAGTTTGTAGGCAACTGTCGAATGAACCAGCACTAAGTCTATCCTCAGGCAGCCATTGGGCTCGACCCAGATGCTGCAGTCATGTACCGGGTGCAAAGACGCCCCGCTACTATAGTGCTACATGCTACATGCTACATAGGTGACCACGTCTGTTCCGAGAGAAGCATTACAGCCGGGGTACCACAAAGTAGCGTGCTAGGGCCTCCTCTTCCGTTCTCCGTGTTCTCAACGACGCAGCCAGAGAGCCTGGAGTCCAGATGGCCATGTTTACCGACGACACGGCGGTCTATACGGCCGATCGGAACGCATACGACTCGACAGGGCTATACGGCTGACAGGGCTATCATACGACTCCAGCGCACACTCGATGCTTATACGACGTGGATGGAAAGCTGGAAAGTTGCCGTCAACAAAACCAAGAGTTTCGCGGTGCTATTCTCAAAGCGGCGGGAAGAAACACGAGGACGAGTGAGACTCGGTAGAACGTACTTGCCCTGGTCGAAAGAGGTTAAAAACCTTGGTGTCCACCTTGATCGTCGGCTCACCTGCCGTGCCCACGCCGAGACGGTGCGTCAGAGAGCGTCCGCTCGTCTCGCGCAACTGTTTCCGATACTCGCCAACAAGGCTATTACCCGCAAGCGATTGTCAACGAGTACCTGTTGCCGATCATTACCTACGCTATTCCCGTCTGGGATTACCTCGCAACCGTTCATAAAAGAAATTTGCAAAGCGTTCTCGATAGGGGTCTTCGGTTAGCGGCCAAAGCCCCCTATCGGTTCCCTTCTCGACTTTTGAGAAGAGGACTCGGTGTCCGCTCCTTGGAAGACACCGTAAGGCGACTTGCACGTAAATTTTACGTCCGAGCTGCGAGGACCCAGACAAAACCTCTCATAGCTGGCCTTGGCAAGTACCGAACACGTCCAGGTGATTCTTGGAAACGGCCTCGGCAAATACTGTACTAGGATGGCCTAGTACGTGCATGCCGTTGTAGAGGCCACTAAATAATTAATTAAGATTCCCTCTGGACAGGACCACTAGGCAGGAGCCCCTACCCCATTCTCGGTACTAGGAAACCATTGGACGTCACACGACGCGCATCCCAACAGCTCTGGCAGCAATTTTGGCACACTCTTCATCGCCACGCCATCGGACGCACTTCATCTCCTCTCCTCTCTCGGACGACATCAGAGCGGAGTCAGCCGGAAGGAACGGCCGAAGAATAGAACCGGCGTTCTTGCGTCTTCGCTCCACAGTTCCGCGCCAGCGATAAGACGTCGCTGGGCCGGCAGCCGACTCTACAACCGATGACGAAAGAAGAGGAGGAATGCAGTACGGCACGAACAGCGGGCGCAGCCTCCGAATATCTCAGCGCGGCAGAACCAACATTAGCCTTCTCGCCACACGGTCCGTTTTAGAGCCACCAAAAACACTAGAATGTACGTTGGCGCCATTTGTCGTACGGCAATCCTTTTGACAATACACACACACACACACACACAGCTTCATCATGCATACATACATACATACAGTTTTAACATGTTAATAATGTACTAATTCATTGTATCATTGTAAATGATTGATTTTAATTTTCTTGTTTATTTTGATTTTCGTAATTGTTGTAATAATGGAGTTGTCTTTATATGTATTGAGAATTAGCTTGTAATAAGTTTATATATAGCATGTAGTATTACTTTATTTGTAATGGAGCATGCTGATAAAATAAAGGTAAAAACACACACACACACACACACACAGCGAAAATGTACAACGTACACTGAGATTTCACCCCTCTCGACTTTATCACAGGTGATCCTCATGTCTGGAATTGTTAATTTTATAACCGTACAAGGTGTTCAGAAAATTATTCCTATTTTATCTTTGTTAGATTTTATATATGGAACGAAGTATATTATTGGTACAATTTGTACCGTTGCAGTTTTCACTAGAATATTTATATTTTTTAATGTTCGTTGTCACTTTAGTACATTCGTTATTCTGATACATAATAACTGTCTTCTCAATCTCAGCAGTCTTCCAGAACATTACGTATGTTTTTTCACATTGTTTTCTTACACCGAATATCACATTCCCTCATTTAGTTTAATAATAAACTTCTTCAAATCTATTTCACGTTTAGAAAAAAAAACTACATTGCCTGCAAATCTCGGATTTTAGAGAGCCATTTTGTCTATTTAAGAGCTTACGTTTTCACACGTTCTGCAAAAATTTTTTAAATTTGTTTGATAAAACACTAGGATTCTCGTGTAATATTCAATTTTGATAATTTATTTTATAAGTTTGAACCTAGATCAAACAATGTTAAATTAGCTCATGCATTGTACAGAATTGTAGTATTTTTTCTATGCACTTATAGTTATAAATATCTATACCAGGCCTACTGATTTTTTTGTCAAGTAGACCAAGTTTCGTCGCTAGAGACATTGATCCCGTACATTTGGTATTTAATAGTTAATTAATTAACATTAAATGTAGGGTATACATTCCATATATGAATGAAATGTTTTTTCCAATTATTCAAACTTTTTATAAACTGATAGTACAAATATTGTCTACAATTAAACACCTAAACGAGAAAGCGAGGGATTAGGTAATGGTGCCGAGTGAGACAGGGGACAACAGTATTGGATATAAAAAATAAATTAAAAAATTATCTTTTTTGAATTTGTCTATACATACAAAATACAGCGTCTTTGTGTAGTTTGAAAGAGGAAAGCATAAACCGAGGCAGCAATTCGATCTGAGACTTACTGTTGAACTGTTTCTTTACCGTACTCGAAACTACGAAAACATTTACCTTAGTACCTTCGCAGTATCTAACGAGTATATTTATAATCATTTGTATTAATAAGTGATGTACAAAATATTCAATCATTTTAATAATTTTTTTAAAGTCTAGAAAAATTGCTCACTGTGTAACCATATCAGCTGAATAATCAACTTATAATAATATTTATAGTACAGAATAGCAAACAAGAGTAACATTAGGATGTCATACAGTATATGTTATAATGTATAGAACAGCAAATAATTTGTTTCAATTTGTTTATTGCAGCAGACAGGAAGTACAAATCTTTAATTATAATTTATTTTAGTAATGAAAGAATCTGTCGACTGGAGCATGAATTACATTGCTACAAATTTTGTTAAATTTTGAGAATAGTAAATGTCGGCTTTCAACCTGGGTGAAACATTGTTATGGAAACTTAAGAGTAAAGGGAAGTGAAATCATATTAAAAAGGTAATAAGAACATCAACGTTTCTTTTGTTTATTTATTGTTTGCAATCGGATGCAAGAGTCTCTCTTCAGTTTAAAATATTTTTAATATTTGAATATGTACAAGTGTAAACAGGAGTGATGATATTTACCGTACCATAAGATGAGCGACACGTGATCGTGTTGCCCACAAGTACTAAAGCCTACGCTCTTCTATAGACATTGGGTGATTTTTTATTTTATTTTTATTATCGAAGAAAACGTTTATGGTAAGCAAAATAATTATATCTTAAGGCTCGTGCTAACAAAATAGATAAAAGTAATATATATATATGCTAAAGATGTTACATGTTTGAAGAGAGTTAAATAGTTCTATTTCTATTTTGAGACTATTTCTAGTTCTGAATACAGCAACACTTAAAAAAATTCCTTGTTAGTCTTAATGGAGTAGCAGGAATCCCACAAAATAGCCTTAGAGTACCCTCAAAACTAAAGAGATTTGAATTAAATACTTCGTTTTCGTTTTGTTGTTCACTGTAAATATAAAACTAGTTTACTGTGAAAATTTATGTTAACAAAATAAATTCAAAAATAAAAATAAAGACGTCAGAGCTTTTTGTTTTACCTCTTTGCTATCAGGTTTAGAACTCTTGGTGTACCAGGTGTACACTCTTGGTGTATTTACACCAGTAACCAAAGACCATGTTTAGTTATTTTTAATGTCATAATCCTTAAAGAGTTAAACACTATACAACTGTATTTTACATAAAGGCTCATTAAATAGACATGTGAAGTATTCGATTTGTCGAAAGCCGCGTATTGTACGAAATACGCAAATCCACAACGGAAAGAACAGTGAACTTAGTTTCATTCTTCTAAACCACTTTTTATTCATAGGTATAAGATACCTATAGAGGAAAACGTTAGAAGCATACAAGGTATGTCCGTTAATTTTGTTGTTCATTTCCGGGTCATTAGGCAGTGGTCAAATACTGATTTTAGTAACAGACGTTTTGGCCCTACCACTGGAGGCCATTTTTAGTGTAAACGATTGAAAGTTAGTAACTGCCAAGATGTACGCCAATTCCCACAGTACTGGCGTACATCTTATCAGTTACTAAATTGCAATCGTTTACACTAAATATGACCTCCTATGGTGGGGCCGAAGCGTCTGTTGTTAAAACATTATTAGACCACGGGCCTAATAGACCTGAAAAGAAGAACAATATTAACAGAATTTACGCCTACCGTGAGGGCCAAAGACATAAATACGAGGGAAGTGTTTCCTAAGCTATGCTATAGGCCTGTAATTAGTCTTTATTCTTTAACGTTTTTTAATGAATACTCCAATCCCGTTATTACAAACCTGAATTAGTTTTAAAGCCAAATCCTCTTTGCTTACCATCGAAACCAACATCACATAGTCTACAGGTGTCATCAAATTACAATCTTTGATTGTAAATTCTATGTGTGCAACTTTACGTCGATACAAACATTTGTAAGAGTTTCGTTTTTAATGGAAATTTGATAGCACCCAGACGCACATAGAAATATGAATTTAGTAGCGCAGTTACAACCACAACAAATTGGTTTGATTACTACTTCTCTTTGAACAACAAAACATAGAGGGACTCAAACAAAATGGAACAGCGCTTTATGAGTTCATCGTATTGCTATATTTTTTTTTTTGTCTATAATACGTTCCTCTGATCAAAGATTTTGGTAGAAATTGTCGATTGTTGTCATAAAGCATTAATAGAATTATGAAATAATCAAGGAACCTGACCATATTGATGTTTGTCAGAAGATGTTAAGCATCAATAAACGGCTTACAAACAATTTAGTAAACACAAAAAATTACAATAATATTAATAACAATAATAATTTAATCATAGTAATAACAATTATAATAAAAATAAATAATTTTGCAAATAAAATATTCCAAGTTACGACTTTTTCTTGTTATTAAAGTACATACTTAATTCTTTTTATTCTTGTTACATACATTATTTCTTAAACATTTAATTTTTTGAAAATATGTCTTGCTTACTTTTTATTATCGTATAGACAAATAACTAATTACATTTAAAACGTTTACTTCTGTTAAGTACCTGTACTACACTTTACGGTGGGAGAAGTTGCAAAATAGGCCAATTGAGAGCGACGGTTTTGAACAGTTAAAGTTAGTATGAGAGGAAATATGATGCTGCAGATTTGTTAAAACAAAACACGGGAGTTTTTTTTTAAATTAATAATGATGTGTTAGTGGTTACAATCACAAACAGAATTAACACTTTTTCACACCACTATAGAAAAATTATTCCGATTAGCTGTGAGCTTAAAGCTTGAAAGCGATAATCGCAATAATTTTTCTAAAGTGGTGTGCAAGAGTGTTAATTCTGTTTGTGGAAACATGGGCGTTTGTGCTGAAATTATTTTACACGAAGTTAAAATTCGCTTTGTAGTGCTGTCCAGTTGGCTAATTGCCGTATGTTTCAAACAAAGGGAATGTTTTACACCCTTTTTTGGTTAAAGCTGCGATGCCCTTTTGCTTGACAAAACAAAAGTCTAATTATAAAACAAAACATTGAAACGTAAACTCTTATATAAATATGTTACTGAGTTACAAAGGACACAAAGGAAATGTTGAGAAAAAATAATTCTTCTCTGAAAATTACTGGATTTATATAAGCCTAATCACTTAAATCTAAATATTGACAACGATTTGTTTATCAAATTGTCGTGGTTTTCAACAGAATTGACATTTTACTCTTAAACTAACATACTAATAAATATGCTAAGAATGACAACATAGGTCCTTTGTACGTAACATATTGATGTTAAATGGTGATGAGTACGGTATTGTAAATGGCGTTGTAACAGAGTATAATGGTAGTTAGAACTAATCACAAAAATGTTGGTCCCGTGTTTGCTGTACCATCACCAGTAGAGGTGTCATCTGGATTATGGTCGAAACATGTATATAGTTTTCATCCATTATTTATTAAGGAACAACCAAAGTACACTACTCTTATTGTTCGTTGTCGTCACAAGTTACAAATTCTATATAATTTAACAAGATGTAAACTAATCACGTAACATGTAAAACGTATGTACTATACATTACACAAAATTTACAGAGTAATCTATATATATTGTATAGAAACTATTTTATTTGGGGTTCTGGGGTGCTAACTTCCCGTTTATTTTTGTTTAAAATTTGCAATAACTTTTGTTTAATATTTTATTATTAGTGATTTATTTATTTCAATTCAACCTAGCGTTGAATCCAACTTAAATAAATCCGGTTGATGCACTTGAGATTATTTATCGAAGTAATTTTCTACTTCGGTTAGTTTATTTATACGGTTGTTCTTCCGTCGACTCGTTGAAATGGTGATGTATGTTCCGCACTGAAAACACAAATATTTTGCATGAACAATCACTTACTTGTGGTGAGTCTTGTCGATCTTGCAGGGTCGATATCACAATCCAACTTGTATACGGACTTACCGTGTTTGTATTCGCCGCTGCTTGTCGAGCTGACCAATGAAATTCGTTCACCTGTTTCAAACTTAGTCTTTTGAAATAAACTAACTGACTCCGTTTTCTTGTGTCAAATAATATTTTATTCAGTATGTGCTCTGTTTAAATGATCTAAAGTATCATTTATAATTTAAATTCAGAATAAGTAGCATGAGACATTGGGTTTTATAAAATTTGCCTCAGGGTGGCAGAACTGTTTACAAAGTTAGTTTATCTAAATGCTTTTTTGGTTAAAATAATGTAATACCTGCGTGGGTTCTTTGAGCTGACAGAATACCAAATCATTGAATAGAACTATTATTCTACCGTTACTAGGCAGTTTGATGTTGACTACAATTCAATCATCACTTATAATTAACATACAAAATAATAACCATATGTCTGCTCTGGACATTTCAGGTTAGCAGAATTATTAAACTCAATTGACAGTAAATGGTTTAATGAAAGTTGGTTAATGTTAAAATAATTCTTGATAAAATAATTAAAAAGTGAACAATAATATAATAGGTTGAAGCAGTGTTATTGAGTGAAACATCTGACTCATTGTTTGGTTCTACATAAAGGTAATAGCATGGCTGTAAGTAATTATGTAGCTTAACAACCTTGGTTATTATTCATAGCAAATATAAACATTGAAATGGTTATAATAGTTGTAATTAAGCTCGTTATTCCCTTTCCTAATCTGGTCTGTTTCCTTTTAGCTTAAGACCCACTGTTGGTCTAGCCAATTTGTAACTAAACGTGGTTATAGTGTTTAAATGTTGTGTTACAAAATATATAAATATGTGTTCGTGTAAGAAATAAAATTTTGTTTAAAAAAAATTTCTAAATTAAAGTTTTTTTTCTATTAATCAATTAATTAAAAACAATTAATTAATTGAGTTTCGTGAAGTTCCGAAACGTTTCTCACTTAATTCGAAAGTTGTATAGCCTTTTGTGTATTTATGAATAAACTCAAACCACTTATAGGATTGCCTCCAATTGCAATCGATCTTTGTTTACTTTTGGCTTGGAGGTTATCTTCCTTCTGGTGGTGAAATTCTGGTAGCAAATTATGTTTAAATTAATATATGGTTAAATAGCTATATTTAGAAATGAAAAAGAACTGTTTTAATTGAAAGGTATTAATTATTTTATTAACAATTGATTATTCGGACTCTTGTCGATTTTTAAATCGATTCTCAGGGTATCGATATGTTATTACAGATTTTTATATAAAGTACAAAGGTTCTTTGAACAGCTATTTATGGGAAAAGTCAGAGAAATCGGGCAAAGATTAAAAAGTATAACGTTACAAGATAAATGCTTAAAATTAAAAGTGCATATATTCAATTGAAAGTGTAAAAATAAATAAATAGGTTGCGAACCGTCTCGCAGACAAACAGTAGATGGCTGTGTTCAGTTGAGCGTTGATGAAACAGCAATGGCCGCCGTCGAAGTTGTAGATCGTCACCTCGCGGTTTTTTGGTGTCCCAATAAAGATGTTTTCCCGTCGAATTTACGTCCTGGTGTCTGCAAATCTTCCTTCTGATGTTGATTTAGTGTCTTTGGTTAAGTTTCAGTGTTGTATTTCGAAAATTAGTGTATTTATAAGTCTGGTTCACTTTTGTCGATCAGGCACTTTTGATGGTTAAGTTATATTACTGTTTTATTGAGTTTAAAATGTTATTTCACTGTAGTTTTGTGCTATACAATGTTAGTTAGGCGTTGGTAGGTGTTTATGTCACTGTGTTGAGGTTGTAAAATGTTTTTTGCCGCCACTCGCGATTTTCACTCTCGGATCATACTACTACTCGCCATTACGGTATTCGAAACTAGGTTACTACGTTTTAAATGCTCGTGTCAAGTGTCCCGTACAACGTTCAATAATCAACTCTTTCACTTCCTTCACCTCCGACTAAAACCTTAGCCATAGCAATATTATTCCTTACATTGTTCGAATTTTATTTTGCATCCTGTGCATGTAATAAAGTTACATTATATAACTGCTTATACTTTGGTTATTATTCAAATTTATTAGCTAGTTGTTACTTAAATTTATCCTTCAGTTCATTCGGCGTATTTTAATATCAAATAATGCCGTTTTATTAAGTTTTTTATCTAAAATTGGTAATTTTACCTTCATTTTGTATATTGTAAATTTTAAAGTCCAGCTTCCTGTTATTATCCAAATTCTGCCATTATCAAGTTATATTTATGATTATTAAATCTCATATTGTAATAAAAGGTTTATATTCCCTTAATTTCTTGCAATTATATGAATTGGTTAAGTTTTAAAATATTATGTTGGAATATATGACTCCCCACTCCAAATTTTTGAGTTCTGTCATTTCCATTTTTATTAATAATCCTGGCTATAATTTTACAAAATCTTTCTAAGTAATATTTCTAATTATATGGCTTTGTTTCTGGTTTACCTTATCTAAATCCCTTCAGTTTAAATGTATTTAAGTACTTAGTTTCTCAGTTTTGATGATGTTTAGTTTTTATCATTTTGCCTAGATTCCTAACAATTTTTCCATACAAATTTTTATATAAACAATACATATTGAGTTATACCCTCTCTGACTTTTTAATATTGCAATATAAATTAAAAATTTTTTCTACTAAACAAAATAACAATTAGTATCTGTTTCAATACTATTAACATACAAGAAATAATTCTAAATAATAGTTGTCTTCAAGTAATTAGACATTTTTTATACTTAAAGCTTAATACTAATACATTACAAATATTATTTAAAATGAATGTTTTTTCCTTGCTAACATCTTATTTAATTATTAACATTAATATATGTAATAAATATTTTTACAATTAAAGGATGTTAGTGGTTCTAAACTGTTTAAATGTTCTTATTCCTAATACATTTTAAAATATCTTATTCTATATAAACAAAATCTTATTTTTTACATTCTTATTCTCTATTCCTTATACTAAGTTTATTTATCCAGTTTTGAACTGTTTTTAATATGGTTTTGGGTAATTGTACCCTGTCACTTTACTTTTTATCCTGTATCTGGTTCTGCTTTTATTCATCATTTAAATAAATGTCATTTTAAACAGATTGACAGCTCTATGTTAACACATGTATTATATTCCCTCTGTACAAATAATAAGTCACTCAAAAGTTGTATTTTTTCATTATCTACATAGTTTGTGAATGCCAATAATGAAATAAAGTTTATTTTTTATAATACACGAACTAGCACTGGTTCACTTTACACTCCTTGATTCTATTTCTAAATGGTTATTTAGTCTTATTAAATCAAAAGATCTATTTGTCGGTTACAATGAAGATTTGTTCTTTGATATTATATTATTGTTTCACCTTGGTCCACTTGCAACTCTTACTCTATACACTTTTAGTCTTATTTCTATTGTACATGTGGTTTTTTTCATGAATACTTTGTTATACTTTTTATTATTATTGTTTTTATTTATTTTGGGATATGGGTGTTTTTTACAAGAGCATTCCTTCTTCTGGTGGATGCTGTCTTCTTCTTGTTTCTTCAACGATGTCTTCTTTTCTTCTGGCTTCTTAGAATTGTATTTTCTTCATCTTCTTCTGGATGTCATCGGATTTTTTGGGGCTCCTTCTTCGTCTACTCTTCTTGTTTCTTTAAATGCATCACCTTTTATGGTGGATCTTGCCTTGTTCTGGGTTTCTTTTTTATTTATTCCTTACCTTCCTTGTGGGTTTAGTAATGTTCTGGGTTGCTTCCTTATTTACTCCTTACCTTCCTGGGTTATATTTTTTCACCTTTAGTTATTAAACTTGTTTTGATGATTCATCACTAGTAACATTTCTTCTATACGAACTTAAACTTTTAATCAATGATTGTACTGCACGGTTGCTCTGAATTAATTCTTTATTATTTTGCTTCCTTCGGATTTAAACATTTTATTATATTATTTTAATGATCAATTCGCCATTCATTTTTATGTGCTTATCTGTCACGCTACAGATTGCTCTCCTCCAGAAGTAATTATTTCAGACTTGTTTATGGATGAAATAATTTCTTATGATAATGTCATTATTTATTATATTTCATTTTCCTCTCCATTTCTATATCGACTTTTTTTTATAGTTGAATTTAATAAATTTTATATATATAGTCATTTATCTGACTTTTGATCCTTCTTGGATAGTTAGTGTCTTCTGAGATATATTATTATTATTATTATTATATATTTTCTTTCTTTATAAACTTCGTGTTGCATCCTTGGGATATTAATTCCCTCACATTCCCTATCACTTGGGCTGGGGCAGTTCAGAGGGGCACTGTAGGCTTCACAACTCTGCTGGCCATACACCACTTCTACAATTTGAGTCCAGAGGCACATTCATCTCTGCTCAAAAAACATAATGCTGCTGGAATTATCTTCAGTCAGTCATCGAATAAATTAATTAAAAAGTAGTCTCATTTTCGACTAATAAAAATATCTTTGGATTCTTCACTTCGTAGTTTCTCAGATTATCTCACATTTTCTATCTTAATAAATCTTCTTAATTGTTATTATACTCATTATATATATATTTTTCTGAACTGTTAACTCGTCTGATATATTTATTTTAATTATGGTTGAAAACTTCTCTTAATAATTCTTGTTACTAGTTATAGCGTAACTCTTTTCCTTCTCCATTTGAATTCTTTGTATACTTCCTTCTGGTTAATTACAGTGTTAGCATGGTCTTTATATATAGTATTTTCTTATTCATTATTTGAATGGTCTTATTTTATTATATTTAATTTTTGTAAATTTGTATCTTTATATTAGATATTCAGATTGTTATTTTGATCATATTATTTAAACATTTTGTTCTTTCCTTTCTCTTAGAAAGTTATTAATCCGCCTTCGCATCATTAACATTAATTCATTTATATTATATTTCATGTGGTACTTCTTCTCTTTGCATTTCATATAGGTCTTATTATTATTATTTATTCAAAATCATCTTCTCCATATGTTTGGCATGAGTTGTTCTTCTTTGTATCTTCAGAACTGAGTAATATCGTATTCCTTTTTCTTGATTAACTGTTTCCATTATCGTTCCATAAGTAATTAGTCATAGGTTGTTCTCATTATTATTTTATTATTTTTCTTTTTTGGATTTTTTATAATTTTATTATAATAACAGATTCTTCTCTTTGTTTCCAAATTTGCCTTGTCTTGTATATCACACTCTTTTTTGTTTTTCTTCTCTACTCCTTCAAATGCTAGATATTCACATTTATTCTGGATTATATTTAATTCTTTTTTCTGAATTAATCATATTATTTTCTTCGAAATTTAATTATAAATGGAACATATTTATTTTTAGAACTTTGTTAGTTTTATGCAAAATTAAAACTCTTCTTTTTTTTTAATTCCACAACATTTTTCATAAATCATTGTAATAAGTTGATCTTATTTTGTTTTAAAGTTTTTACATTTTATCAAAATTCAAATTCTGTTTAATTCATTTATTTCCAAAACTGTTTCCTTCAAAATTGTTTATAGTAAGATGTGCTTACTTAATTTTTAATTTTTTGTTATATATAATTCTAAATTCTAATTCTTCCTTTTTAATTATTCCAAATGGTTTCTCTTCAAAATTGTGTGTAGTAAGGTGATCTTACAATTATCTTTTGAATTTGTTGGTATTTCTCTAAATTCAAATTCTTCTTAATTAATTACCATAAAGTTTTTTCACATAAATATTTGGTAGTAAAATGTTCTTACTTTTATTTTTGAATTTTTTGTATTTCTCTAAATTCAAATTCTTCTTAATTAATTACCATAAAGTTTTTTCACATAAATATTTGGTAGTAAGATGTTCTTACTTTTATTTTTGAATTTTTTGTATTTCTCTAAATTCAAATTCTTCTTAATTAATTACCATAAAGTTTTTTCACATAAATATTTGGTAGTAAGCTGTTCTTACTTCTATTTTTGAATTTTTTGTATTAAATTCAAAATTCTTTCTTTTATTTTGCCATAAAGTTTTTTCTCATAAATATTTGGTAGTAAGATGATCTTACAATTGTTTTTGAATTTGTTTGTATTAAATTCAAAATTCTTTTTAATTGTCTTCAAATGTTCTCTTTCGAAATTGTTTGGTAGTAAGTTGATCTTACTTCATTTTTGAATTTTTATTTAGTATTAAATTCAAAATTCTAAACTCATTCTTCATAGTACTTTTTCATGGATGCTTGGTTGTACACACCTTTAACTCTTCCGGAAACTATTTCTCTCAGTTCATACGTATTATTATGATTATCCTTTACAACAACATATGGTCCGGTGTAGAGTAATAATAACTTTTTGGTTATCCCTTCTAGGGTGCTGGGCAGTTCTCGATTTTTTAATAGAACTTTCTCACCCTCTTTGTAAGTTATTATACGCCCTATTGCTTTTTGATATTTGGCTTGCCGTTTCTCTTGGTCTTCAGCCACTTTGTTATAGAATTTCACCCGGTTAAACTTACGATCATTGTTTGGTGGAAACTCGATTATTTCTTCAATTTCTCGGGGAGTTGGCTTCTCATACATGGCGGAGTAAGGGGTAATTCCTATAGCTGGATGGTGGGCGAAATTTAGGAATTTCTCTGTTGCTGCTAAGTACTCTTGCCACTTTTTCTGTTGGTTGTGACAGTACGTACGCAAGATTCTACCCACTTCTCTCAGTACCCTCTCAGCCGGATTACTACTTGGGTGGTAGCCTGATGTCTTATAGGTTTTAATCCCAAGTGATAATAATGTGTCTCGCCATCTTCTCCCCTTAAACTGAGTACCATGGTCGGTAATAATCGAAGATGATCTACCGATCTCTGGCACATACAAGTCTATTATTACCGCAAGAACTTTCGCTGTGGTTGCCCGATTAACCGGATATAGCTTTATGTACTTCGTATAATGGTCCATGATTATTATTAGGTACTTATACCTGTGTCGACCGCCGCTACGGGGAAATGGCCCGCAGATATCTAAGAACACTTTTTCTAGTTTTGCGTTTGATGTTATTGGTATCATTATACCCTCTTTCTTCTCATTGTTTATCTTGACACACTGACAAATATTACAAGACTTTAGGTAATTTCTCACCTTTCGGTTAATATTCTTTATTTTGCAGTTTTCTTCTAAAGCCTGTATCACTTTTAGCGCTCCCATATGGCCATACCGTATATGATAATCGATTATAACTTCCTTTTCGATTTGGTGCGGAATTATCACCTTCCATGTTTCTTCATCCAATGCCGTTTTTACGAATAATATTCCTTTATTGAGATGGTAGTATTTGGAAACTGTGTCATCGTCGGCTTCCAATCGACTGATTATGTTCTTCAGTTTAGGGTCAGACTGTTGGTGGATATGGATGTTTATTAATAGAGCTTGTAGATCGGATCTGGTTTTAAATAGGTTGTAAATTTTAACCAAGCTCTCCTTCTCTCCCTCGAAGGTCTGGTCTTCCAAATTTATCCGTGATAATACATCGGCTACCACATTCTTTTTTCCCGGAATATACTCCCATTTTAAATCGTATTCTTGTATGGCGAGTACCCATCTAGCCAATCGGCCGTGACTCAATTTGCACCTACGTAGAAACGAGATGGATTTATGATCAGTACGAACAGTGACTTGATACCCGAGAATGTATGTTCGGAACTTGCTGCATGCGAACACCACGCTAAGCAATTCCTTTTACGTTACATTATAATTCGTTTCGCATTGATTCAGTGTGCGACTAGCGAAGCTTATTACCAGATGTTGACCCTCCTCATCTTCCTGGTATAATGTTGTTCCTAAGCTTATGTCGCTAGCATCGCAATTTAAAAAGAATGGTTTCTTAAAATCCGGGTGACGAAGTATAACGCTCTCCAGAAACTTTTCTTTTATCAAGCGGAAGGTAATATCTTGTTCCTCCCCCCAAGTCCATTTGTTTTTCGCAGACAATTTTGGTTGAAACTTGGCTGTCAACTCGGAATATTTGTCCTGAAACTTTCTGTAATAGTTACAGAGTCCGAGGAAAGATTGTAACTGCTTCCTGTTTCTTGGTTGCGGGAACTTCTGAATTGCCTCCACTTTCTCTGCTAATGGGGTAATACCTCTATCGTCTAGGTTGAAACCTAAGAATTGTACTTCGCGCGCAATGAACTTGGATTTCTCCAATTTCAAAGTTATGTTATTTTGCGCTAACTTTCTGAGTACATATTCTACTCTATAACAGTGTTCCTCCCAGGTTTCTGACGTAATGAGTAAATCGTCTACATAGACGTGGTAAATTGGAGTGCTTCTTGTCCAAGTATTTGGTCTATACATGCCACAAAGATGGCGACAGAATTTACAAGTCCGAAGGGCAGTCTCTTGAACTGGTAATTGCGCCCTTCGAAAATGAACGCCACGTACTGACGGCTTTGTGGATGCAACTCCACTTGCCAATGACCACATACAGTGTCCCAGGTACTGATAAACTTAGTGCCGTGAAAACGTTTTAGTATCTCCTCTATTTCACCGGGTGAGGTTCGGTCATTCACAATGGTTTTGTTTAGCTCGCGCGCATCTAAACAGAGCCGGACTTGTCCGTCTTTCTTGGGAACAGCAATAATTGGACTAGTGTAAGGAGATTGACTAATCTCAATTATTTCATTGTCGATCATTTTATTAATTTCTGTTCTCACGTCCTCTTTAAGCGAATGAGCGATTGGATATGACCTCCGGGTTATATATATAATATTTCATTGTTATTATTATTGAGGCTCTTTTCGTTCTCCTCTAAAAGTTCGGTTCTTATATCTTTTAAATAATGGTTACTGATTATTGTGATGTTCTTTGCATTTGTTGCTTGTTGCAACTCATCTTTATAAAACCCAGGAAGTAGAAGCAGCAACGGGACGTAATAGTTAATTACTGCCTCCTCCCGTTTAAATTATTGTGGTCATCGTTAGGACTCGGATTAACCGAGGCATCGTTCTGGAAACTCTGTGTCGGTTCCTGCCGCTCTGTGCCCTGTTCGAGGGTTATTTCCCTGTTTTGTTGTCGGCCAAGATCCTCCAGGCTGGTACTTCTTCTTCCATGTTCGTGGTGTGGACCGTCCCGTTCTGCACTTCTCCATCTTCGATCTCCACCGTGGAAATTGTTCCTCCGTTGTTGGTAATACCTTCTCGGACCTTCCGCTCTTATAAAATTAACCCTCGGGCGTGAAACTCTATTATTATTATTATTATTATTATTATTATTGTTATAGTAATTTCTATTTGGCTGGTAATGTCTTTCACCATTACCGGGGTAGGGATTTCTCTGACTATACGGGCTGTTAGGGGGCTGATAATAATTGTTCCGGTTATTAGGATAAGTGTTATTGTTCCTATTACCATTCGTGTTGCCATTAAAATTGTGGTTATTACGCGGCGGGTTATTATTGCCGTCGTAATTACTGGGCTGGTTTCGGTTTCCGGGATGGTTATTGCCGTTACTAGGGTACTGATTCGTCCTCGCCTCCGGTCGCTCATTCCTCCTCCTGCTCTGGCGGTAGTACTCTTCATTCTCGTACCCTTCTAGTAACTCCGTCATGGCCTGCACCGTCTTGATCTGGCTACCTCTCCTTGCCCTGACAATATCCTCGTCTTAATGATAGGATAGTTTATTTACCAGGCACTCTTCGGGTATAGCCGGCTCGAGGTTTTTCGCCAGGCACACCTTCCCTAGGAAATAGGCTGTCATGCTATTGCCTATTTGGGCCCTGTATCGCCCGTTGCAAATATTGTCTCTGATCAGGTTCTGTGTTGTTTCGGACCAGTATTTAGATTTAAACATTTTCCTGAACTGCTGGTAGTCTGCTATCTCGCTGCGGTTAGCCATCCACCAGTTATCAGTCATCTCCCTGAATGACTCGTCCAGTATTTCCCGGTTATTGCTCCATTGAGTTCCTCTATGTTTGGGGAAGTACTCCTCTATCCTCGCCAGGAACTCCATTGGTTTCCGCTTATATTGCCGGAAGTTGAGCCATTCTCGGTTTTCGTTAATGGGTAATCCGGTGAAATGAGTGGGCCTATTCCTCAAAGCTTCCATCTCTTCTTGGCTTTGCCGTACCTGACCTGTGATATTGGTCATAGCCTCTTGCATCCCATCACACCGTTCCGCGACTTGGCTCCGTACTCGCCCGAATTCTTCTTGAGTCTGCTTCCGCTGTTCTTCCACTTTCCTGCGACTATGCTCTTCTATATTCGTAAACTTGATGTTTACTACTTCCTTAAATTCTTGTACTTCCTTTTCGGTTTGGTTGCATTTTCCGTCAATTTCTCGGATTTGTCGATTCACCATTATGTTTTCTTCTTCTAATTTTTTATTCATATCTTTCTTGTTAACGTTGATTTCCTTGTTCAGTTCTTCTCTTAACAATTCCATTCTTTCGTCCAGTTTATCCAGGTTCTCGTGATTGACCTTCCTTAATTCTTCTCTTTTAAAGATTTTTAAATTTTATTTGGTTGTCCTCTCTCAATTCTTCCAATTTCTCCCCCATCTTCTCTTCCATTTTCTTGTTATTCTCCTCCAATTTGTCTTCCATCTTTTTGCTGGTTTCCTCCATCTTTTGATTTGTTTCGTCAATTTTCTGACTCAAGGATCGGTTGTCCTCTTCCATCTTCTTACTGTTTTCCTCCATTTTCTCTTCCATCTTCTTACTATTTTCTTCGATTCTCTTATTTGTGCTTTCAATTTTATTACTCAATTCTTCCTTGGTTATTATGAATTCTTCCTTCAAAGATTGGTTGTCTTCCTTCAATTCTTCTAACTTCTTCCCCATTTCTTCTTCCATCTTCTTATTTGTTTCATCAATTTTCTTACTCAGGAACTGGTTGTCTTCCTTCAATTCTTCTAATTTTTTACTATTCTCCTCCATGTTCTTGTTCATCCCACTCAATTCTTCTTTTGTTTTTTCGATTTTATTTCCCAATTCTTCCTTTAAAGACTGGTTATCACTTCCCATTTTCTTACTCAAGTCTTCCTTTGAAGAATCCAATTTCTTCTCCATCTTCTTACTAGTTTCTTCCATTTTTTCCATCGTTTTATTATTGTCTTCTTTCAAAGATTTGAATTCCCGTAGGAACATTTCCATCATCTTATCCATTCTGCTATCTTCCATTGTTTTGGATTTCTCCATCTCCTTCTCTGGAACATTGATGTCCCCAGTTTGTGTGGGTATCTCAGGTTGTTCCTCTGGTTGTGCAGGTTGTTTTGTAACCCCGCTTTAACATAGACTGGTAAAAAAAAAGATTATTTTTTTGAAATTTTTTTTTTTTTTTTTAAGAGGGGCCACAAGATAATTAGAACTAGACCAAAGCCTAGAGAAGCCAAAAATGCGCTGGATCCAGTGAGACGGGACTTGCAATTAAAACTCATAAAATTAACAATTAATAAAATCCGTTTTATTATTCTATCTCCTTTTTCAAAAATTTTAACAACAAAATCAATAAATATAACATTGAGAATCTATTTTCCCCTTAAAAACTGTTAATTAAAATAATTTATATTCTTTAAAAAGGTTACTTGAAATTATTAATAAATCCAAAAGTTATTTTCTATCTTCTCTAAATAAAATCAATTGAAACTTAATTGAGATAAAATTTATATCCATCTTGATAAGGTTAATTAGAATAACTAATTCTCTTTTAAACAAAAAATATTAATTAAAATTAAATCGAGACAAATCTACATACTCTTTATTAAAGTTAATTAAAATAAATTAACTCTCTTAGAAAAAATATTAATTAAAAATTAATAGAGATAGAATTAATTAATGGTCATCAAAATTAAATGTATATCTATATATATATATATATATATATATATATATATATATTTTAATCACTTTCTGCTACAGTCCGTTTCTTGATGTATATAATACTATAATACTTATAACTATTTTACCTCAAGATGTATTTTTTCCTTTAGGGACATGTTTCGGGAGATCCTGTTCTCCCATCTTCAGCCTTCGACATCTTGCTTCTGGTGCAGTATTTGTGTGTTGGCTTCTGGATGTTATTATGGTGGTTTGTTGGTCTTTGGTCCTTCAATGTTGCATTATTGTGTGTGGTTGTGGTATCTGTTTTTGTATTTTGTGTATTTTCGATGTTGAGTGCTTTGAATATTGTGTCATGTTTTGTATTGATTTGTATTTGTTCTGGTATTAATTTGTTTTGTGTTTTATGTTTGTAAATCTGTAAATTTTCCCAAATGTTCATTATGGTGCCTTTGTGTGGTATATGTTTTATTAGTGTTACATTGGTTATGTCTGGGAATTCATGTCCTGTGTTTATTGCATGTGTGGCTAAATTGGATTTATATATATTTGGTTTTTTGTATGCATTTAGGTGTTCAAAATAACGTTTTTTCAGCTGTTTTTTGGTTTGTCCTATATAACATTTATTGCAATCTTGGCATTTAATTTTGTATATACCGTTGGTTGTTGTATTATCTTTGTTGTGTGAGCTATTTAGATTTTGTAATTTATTTTTATTAGTTTTGTATGCTATTTTTATATCTGTGTTTTTAAATAGTTTTGTTAGTTTTGACATTTTATTATTTATATATGTGAATGTGGCCCATTTTTTGTTGTTGTTATTATTTATGTGTTGTTCAGTTTGATTAATTCTTAATTGTTCAGTTTTTATTTTGTATTTGATTTTATTTTCTATTTTGATCATAGTATTTTTATTGTATCCATTTGCATAACCAATTTGGTATATTATATTTCTTTCTTTGTCAGTTTCTTGTTTGTTTAGGGGTATTTTGTACATTCTGTTAAATAACGAATAAAATGCTGCCATTTTATGTTGTGGTGGGTGGTCAGAATGGTTAGGTATAATGATGTTAGTGGAAGTTGGTTTTCTATATATTGCATATTGTATGTGTTTGTTGTATCTTGTGATGGTTATGTCTAAATAGTTGATTTTGTTATGTTTTTCTTTTTCTTCTGTGAATTGTATTTTGGGATGTATGTTATTGATTTGTTTCAGTATGTTCTCTGCTTTTGTGTTTTTGTTATTTGATACATATAGTCCATCATCTACATATCTTATCCATATGCCATCTGGGTCATGTGTTTTTATGATATTTTGTATTTTGGTGTCTATATGTTGTAGGAATATTTCTGCTATTATGCTTGATAATGGTGATCCCATTGCTAAACCTTCTTTCTGTTGATAAATTTTGCTATTACAATCAAAGTAATTTTGTTTTAGTATTAGTTGGAGACTATTTTTTATTTCGGTTATATATTGTTTGTTTTCATTTTGTTCTATAAGTTTGTTTATTATTATGTCAATTGTTTCTTCTACTGGGATATTAGTGTACATGTTTGTTATGTCATATGATGTGAAAAATGTATTTTCATTTATATTTATTATTTTTAGTTTGTCTATTAATTCATATGTATTTTTTATGTTATGATGGTTATTTGTTAGATGGTTATTTTTTAGTTTTTGGGCTATTATTCTTGCTATTTTGTATGTAGGAGCTTTTTTGAAATTGATTAAAGGACGTATTGGGTTGTTTAATTTGTGTATTTTTATTAGGCTGTTCATTTTAATTGCTTCTGGATTATTGTTTATATATATGTCTATGTTTTTATTGTTGAAAATGTTTTTATTTGTTTTTATTAGCTTTATTGTTTGTTTAAGATAGTTTTCTGTTGGGTTTTTATCTAGTTGTACGCATTTATTATTGTTGATGAAGTCTTCGGTTTTTTTGATGTATCCTGTTTTATCAATGATTACTGTTGCTTGACTTTTGTCTGCTTTAGTTATTATTAAATTATTGTTCTTTACTTTATTTTTAATTTCTTTTATTGTTTTATTGTTTTTCTTTTGTTTATCTTTGTTTTCATTTCGCTAGTGATTATTTTTTTAATTATATGTGTTGCTTCTGTTCTTTTTTCTTCTTGTATATTGTCTTTTATTAGGTTAGTGGCAAATTCTGTTTCTACTATTAAATTTTCTAGATTTTTGTTTGCATTTTGGGTTATGTTAGTTTTTGACATATTGTTTAAATATTCTGTTTCTTTTTTGTTAAATTCTGTATTGCTGAGGTTAATGGTTCGAGGGTAAAATGTGTGTTTATTTTTGTTTTTTTGTTCTTGATTTTTGTTTTGTTGTTTTAATGTGTTAGGATTTTTGTTGATTGTATAAGTCTTTTTGTTTTTCTCAAATCTTATTTTATTTTCTACGTTATTGTATTTATTGTTCCAAGTGATTGGATGTAATAAATTTGTTAGCTCTAAGTGTAGTTTGTATATGTCTAGAGTTATGCTATTGTTCTTACTGTATAATTGATTAATTTCGTTTTGTATCCATAGCCTTTGTGCTTGTTTTATAGTTTTTTGTGCAGTCATATTTTTGTTGTTTGTGTTTATGTTGATGTATTTAGGTGTTAGTTTATGTTTTTGGCATTGTCTATTGAAGTATATGTTTATGTTTGTGTTCATTAGTTGTTTTTTTCGTGTTTGAAATTTGTTTAACAATTTGGTAATGTGGTTATATGGAATTGTGGTTATGTTGTTTGTGTACATGTTAATGTATATTTATGTGAGAGATGATTTGTTATCTGTTATTTGGTAGTTGATTTCACTTATTTGCTATTCACTTCACTATTTTTTTCTTCACTATACACTTTTGTTTTTGCTTTGTTTTATAACCTCACTTTTCGTTTTTTCACTGTAGGCTTATTTACCTTGTATGGTTATATTATTTCAATCACTTTCTGCTACAGTCCGTTTCTTGATGTATATAATACTATAATACTTATAACTATTTTACCGCAAGATGTATTTTTTCCTTTAGGGACATGTTTCGGGAGATCCTGTTCTCCCATCTTCAGCCTTCGCCATCTTGCTTCTGGTGCAGTATTTGTGTGCTGGCTTCTGGATGTTATTATGGTGGTTTGTTGGTCTTTGGTCCTTCAATGTTGCATTATTGTGTGTGGTTGTGGTATCTGTTTTTGTATTTTGTGTATTTTCGATGTTGAGTGCTTTGAATATTGTGTCATGTTTTGTATTGATTTGTATTTGTTCTGGTATTAATTTGTTTTGTGTTTTATGTTTGTAAATCTGTAAATTTTCCCAAATGTTCATTATGGTGCCTTTGTGTGGTATATGTTTTATTAGTGTTACATTGGTTATGTCTGGGAATTCATGTCCTGTGTTTATTGCATGTGTGGCTAAATTGGATTTATATATATTTGGTTTTTTGTATGCATTTAGGTGTTCAAAATAACGTTTTTTCAGCTGTTTTTTGGTTTGTCCTATATAACATTTATTGCAATCTTGGCACTCAATTTTGTATATACCGTTGGTTGTTGTATTATCTTTGTTGTGTGAGCTATTTAGATTTTGTAATTTATTTTTATTAGTTTTGTATGCTATTTTTATATCTGTGTTTTTAAATAGTTTTGTTAGTTTTGACATTTTATTATTTATATATGTGAATGTGGCCCATTTTTTGTTGTTGTTATTATTTATGTGTTGTTCAGTTTGTTTAATTCTTAATTGTTCAGTTTTTATTTTGTATTTGATTTTATTTTCTATTTTGATCATAGTATTTTTATTGTATCCTTTTGCATAACCAATTTGGTATATTATATTTCTTTCTTTGTCAGTTTCTTGTTTGTTTAGGGGTATTTTGTACATTCGGTTAAATAACGAATAAAATGCTGCCATTTTATGTTGTGGTGGGTGGTCAGAATGGTTAGGTATAATGATGTTAGTGGAAGTTGGTTTTCTATATATTGCATATTGTATGTGTTTGTTGTATCTTGTGATGGTTATGTCTAAATTGTTGATTTTGTTATGATTTCTTTTTCTTCTGTGAATTGTATTTTGGGATGTATGTTATTGATTTGTTTCAGTATGTTCTCTGCTTTTGTGTTTTTGTTATTTGATACATATAGTCCATCATCTACATATCTTATCCATATGCCATCTGGGTCATGTGTTTTTATGATATTTTGTATTTTGGTGTCTATATGTTGTAGGAATATTTCTGCTATTATGCTTGATAATGGTGATCCCATTGCTAAACCTTCTTTCTGTTGATAAATTTTGCTATTACAATCAAAGTAATTTTGTTTTAGTATTAGTTGGAGACTATTTTTTATTTCGGTTATATATTGTTTGTTTTCATTTTGTTCTATAAGTTTGTTTATTATTATGTCAATTGTTTCTTCTACTGGGATATTAGTGTACATGTTTGTTATGTCATATGATGTGAAAAATGTATTTTCATTTATATTTATTATTTTTAGTTTGTCTATTAATTCATATGTATTTTTTATGTTATGATGGTTATTTGTTAGATGGTTATTTTTTAGTTTTTGTGCTATTATTCTTGCTATTTTGTATGTAGGAGCTTTTTTGAAATTGATTAATGGAAGTATTGGGTTGTTTAATTTGTGTATTTTTATTAGGCTGTTCATTTTAGGTGGTTCTGGATTATTGTTTATATATATGTCTATGTTTTTATTGTTGAAAATGTTTTTATTTGTTTTTATTAGTTTTATTGTTTGTTTAAGATAGTTTTCTGTTGGGTTTTTATCTAGTTGTACGCATTTATTATTGTTGATGAAGTCTTCGGTTTTTTTATGTAGTCTGTTTTATCAATGATTACTGTTGCTTGACTTTTGTCTGCTTTAGTTATTATTAAATTATTGTTCTTGACTTTATTTTTAATTTCTTTTATTGTTTTATTGTTTTTCTTTTGTTTATCTTTGTTTTCATTTCGCTAGTGATTATTTTTTTAATTATATGTGTTGCTTCTGTTCTTTTTTCTTCTTGTATATAGTCTTTTATTAGGTTAGTGGCAAATTCTGTTTCTACTATTAAATTTTCTAGATTTTTGTTTGCATTTTGGGTTATGTTAGTTTTTGACATATTGTTTAAATATTCTGTTTCTTTTTTGTTAAATTCTGTATTGCTGAGGTTAATGGTTCGAGGGTAAAATGTGTTTATTTTTGTTTTTTTGTTCTTGATTTTTGTTTTGTTGTTTTAATGTGTTAGGTTTTTTGTTGATTGTATAAGTCTTTTTGTTTTTTCAAATCTTATTTTACTTTCTATGTTATTGTATTTATTGTTCCAAGTGATTGGATGTAATAAATTTGTTAGCTCTAAGTGTAGTTTGTATATGTCTAGTGTTATGCTATTTTTCTTACTGTATAATTGATTAATTTCGTTTTGTATCCATAGCCTTTGTGCTTGTTTTATAGTTTTTTGTGCAGTCATATTTTTGTTGTTTGTGTTTATGTTGATGTATTTAGGTGTTAGTTTATGTTTTTGGCATTGTCTATTGAAGTATATGTTTATGTTTGTGTTCATTAGTTGTTTTTTTCGTGTTTGAAATTTGTTTAACAATTTGGTAATGTGGTTATATGGAATTGTGGTTATGTTGTTTGTGTACATGTTAATGTATATTTATGTGAGAGATGATTTGTTATCTGTTATTTGGTAGTTGATTTCACTTATTTGCTATTCACTTCACTATTTTTTTCTTCACTATAAACTTTTGTTTTTGCTTTGTTTTATAACCTCACTTTTCGTTTTTTCACTGTAGGCTTATTTACCTTGTATGGTTATATTATTTCAATCACTTTCTGCTACAGTCCGTTTCTTGATGTATATAATACTATAATACTTATAACTATTTTACCTCAAGATGTATTTTTTCCTTTAGGGACATGTTTCGGGAGATCCTGTTCTCCCATCTTCAGCCTTCGCCATCTTGCTTCTGGTGCAGTATTTGTGTGTTGGCTTCTGGATGTTATTATGGTGGTTTGTTGGTCTTTGGTCCTTCAATGTTGCATTATTGTGTGTGGTTGTGGTATCTGTTTTTGTATTTTGTGTATTTTCGATGTTGAGTGCTTTGAATATTGTGTCATGTTTTGTATTGATTTGTATTTGTTCTGGTATTAATTTGTTTTGTGTTTTATGTTTGTAAATCTGTAAATTTTCCCAAATGTTCATTATGGTGCCTTTGTGTGGTAAATGTTTTATTAGTGTTACATTGGTTATGTCTGGGAATTCATGTCCTGTGTTTATTGCATGTGTGGCTAAATTGGATTTATATATATTTGGTTTTTTGTATGCATTTAGGTGTTCAAAATAACGTTTTTTCAGCTGTTTTTTGGTTTGTCCTATATAACATTTATTGCAATCTTGGCATTTAATTTTGTATATACCGTTGGTTGTTGTATTATCTTTGTTGTGTGAGCTATTTAGATTTTGTAATTTATTTTTATTAGTTTTGTATGCTATTTTTATATCTGTGTTTTTAAATAGTTTTGTTAGTTTTGACATTTTATTATTTATATATGTGAATGTGGCCCATTTTTTGTTGTTGTTATTATTTATGTGTTGTTCAGTTTGATTAATTCTTAATTGTTCAGTTTTTATTTTGTATTTGATTTTATTTTCTATTTTGATCATAGTATTTTTATTGTATCCATTTGCATAACCAATTTGGTATATTATATTTCTTTCATTGTCAGTTTCTTGTTTGTTTAGGGGTATTTTGTACATTCTGTTAAATAACGAATAAAATGCTGCCATTTTATGTTGTGGTGGGTGGTCAGAATGGTTAGGTATAATGATGTTAGTGGAAGTTGGTTTTCTATATATTGCATATTGTATGTGTTTGTTGTATCTTGTGATGGTTATGTCTAAATAGTTGATTTTGTTATGTTTTTCTTTTTCTTCTGTGAATTGTATTTTGGGATGTATGTTATTGATTTGTTTCAGTATGTTCTCTGCTTTTGTGTTTTTGTTATTTGATACATATAGTCCATCATCTACATATCTTATCCATATGCCATCTGGGTCATGTGTTTTTATGATATTTTGTATTTTGGTGTCTATATGTTGTAGGAATATTTCTGCTATTATGCTTGATAATGGTGATCCCATTGCTAAACCTTCTTTCTGTTGATAAATTTTGCTATTACAATCAAAGTAATTTTGTTTTAGTATTAGTTGGAGACTATTTTTTATTTCGGTTATATATTGTTTGTTTTCATTTTGTTCTATAAGTTTGTTTATTATTATGTCAATTGTTTCTTCTACTGGGATATTAGTGTACATGTTTGTTATGTCATATGATGTGAAAAATGTATTTTCATTTATATTTATTATTTTTAGTTTGTCTATTAATTCATATGTATTTTTTATGTTATGATGGTTATTTGTTAGATGGTTATTTTTTAGTTTTTGTGCTATTATTCTTGCTATTTTGTATGTAGGAGCTTTTTTGAAATTGATTAATGGACGTATTGGGTTGTTTAATTTGTGTATTTTTATTAGGCTGTTCATTTTAGGTGGTTCTGGATTATTGTTTATATATATGTCTATGTTTTTATTGTTGAAAATGTTTTTATTTGTTTTTATTAGTTTTATTGTTTGTTTAAGATAGTTTTCTGTTGGGTTTTTATCTAGTTGTACGCATTTATTATTGTTGATGAAGTCTTCGGTTTTTTTTATGTAGTCTGTTTTATCAATGATTACTGTTGCTTGACTTTTGTCTGCTTTAGTTATTATTAAATTATTGTTCTTTACTTTATTTTTAATTTCTTTTATTGTTTTATTGTTTTTCTTTTGTTTATCTTTGTTTTCATTTCGCTAGTGATTATTTTTTTAATTATATGTGTTGCTTCTGTTCTTTTTTCTTCTTGTATATTGTCTTTTATTAGGTTAGTGGCAAATTCTGTTTCTACTATTAAATTTTCTAGATTTTAGTTTGCATTTTTGGTTATGTTAGTTTTTGACATATTGTTTAAATATTCTGTTTCTTTTTTGTTAAATTCTGTATTGCTGAGGTTAATGGTTCGAGAGTAAAATGTGTGTTTATTTTTGTTTTTTTGTTCTTGATTTTTGTTTTGTTGTTTTAATGTGTTAGGTTTTTTGTTGATTGTATAAGTCTTTTTGTTTTTCTCAAATCTTATTTTATTTTCTATGTTATTGTATTTATTGTTGCAAGTGATTGGATGTAATAAATTTGTTAGCTCTAAGTGTAGTTTGTATATGTCTAGTGTTATGCTATTATTCTTACTGTATAATTGATTAATTTCGTTTTGTATCCATAGCCTTTGTGCTTGTTTTATAGTTTTTTGTGCAGTCATATTTTTGTTGTTTGTGTTTATGTTGATGTATTTAGGTGTTAGTTTATGTTTTTGGCATTGTCTATTGAAGTATATGTTTATGTTTGTGTTCATTAGTTGTTTTTTTCGTGTTTGAAATTTGTTTAACAATTTGGTAATGTGGTTATATGGAATTGTGGTTATGTTGTTTGTGTACATGTTAATGTATATTTATGTGAGAGATGATTTGTTATCTGTTATTTGGTAGTTGATTTCACTTATTTGCTATTCACTTCACTATTTTTTTCTTCACTATACACTTTTGTTTTTGCTTTGTTTTATAACCTCACTTTTCGTTTTTTCACTGTAGGCTTATTTACCTTGTATGGTTATATTATTTCAATCACTTTCTGCTACAGTCCGTTTCTTGATGTATATAATACTATAATACTTATAACTATTTTACCGCAAGATGTATTTTTTCCTTTAGGGACATGTTTCGGGAGATCCTGTTCTCCCATCTTCAGCCTTCGCCATCTTGCTTCTGGTGCAGTATTTGTGTGCTGGCTTCTGGATGTTATTATGGTGGTTTGTTGGTCTTTGGTCCTTCAATGTTGCATTATTGTGTGTGGTTGTGGTATCTGTTTTTGTATTTTGTGTATTTTCGATGTTGAGTGCTTTGAATATTGTGTCATGGTTTGTATTGATTTGTATTTGTTCTGGTATTAATTTGTTTTGTGTTTTATGTTTGTAAATCTGTAAATTTTCCCAAATGTTCATTATGGTGCCTTTGTGTGGTATATGTTTTATTAGTGTTACATTGGTTATGTCTGGGAATTCATGTCCTGTGTTTATTGCATGTGTGGCTAAATTGGATTTATATATATTTGGTTTTTTGTATGCATTTAGGTGTTCAAAATAACGTTTTTTCAGCTGTTTTTTGGTTTGTCCTATATAACATTTATTGCAATCTTGGCATTCAATTTTGTATATACCGTTGGTTGTTGTATTATCTTTGTTGTGTGAGCTATTTAGATTTTGTAATTTATTTTTATTAGTTTTGTATGCTATTTTTATATCTGTGTTTTAAAATAGTTTTGTTAGTTTTGACATTTTATTATTTATATATGTGAATGTGGCCCATTTTTTGTTGTTGTTATTATTTATGTGTTGTTCAGTTTGATTAATTCTTAATTGTTCAGTTTTTATTTTGTATTTGATTTTATTTTCTATTTTGATCATAGTATTTTTATTGTATCCATTTGCATAACCAATTTGGTATATTATATTTCTTTCTTTGTCAGTTTCTTGTTTGTTTAGGGGTATTTTGTACATTCTGTTAAATAACGAATAAAATGCTGCCATTTTATGTTGTGGTGGGTGGTCAGAATGGTTAGGTATAATGATGTTAGTGGAAGTTGGTTTTCTATATATTGCATATTGTATGTGTTTGTTGTATCTTGTGATGGTTATGTCTAAATAGTTGATTTTGTTATGATTTCTTTTTCTTCTGTGAATTGTATTTTGGGATGTATGTTATTGATTTGTTTCAGTATGTTCTCTGCTTTTGTGTTTTTGTTATTTGATACATATAGTCCATCATCTACATATCTTATCCATATGCCATCTGGGTCATGTGTTTTTATGATATTTTGTATTTTGGTGTCTATATGTTGTAGGAATATTTCTGCTATTATGCTTGATAATGGTGATCCCATTGCTAAACCTTCTTTCTGTTGATAAATTTTGCTATTACAATCAAAGTAATTTTGTTTTAGTATTAGTTGGAGACTATTTTTTATTTCGGATATATATTGTTTGTTTTCATTTTGTTCTATAAGTTTGTTTATTATTATGTCAATTGTTTCTTCTACTGGGATATTAGTGTACATGTTTGTTATGTCATATGATGTGAAAAATGTATTTTCATTTATATTTATTATTTTTAGTTTGTCTATTAATTCATATGTATTTTTTATGTTATGATGGTTATTTGTTAGACGGTTATTTTTTAGTTTTTGTGCTATTATTCTTGCTATTTTGTATGTAGGAGCTTTTTTGAAATTGATTAATGGAAGTATTGGGTTGTTTAATTTGTGTATTTTTATTAGGCTGTTCATTTTAGGTGGTTCTGGATTATTGTTTATATATATGTCTATGTTTTTATTGTTGAAAATGTTTTTATTCGTTTTTATTAGTTTTATTGTTTGTTTAAGATAGTTTTCTGTTGGGTTTTTATCTAGTTGTACGCATTTATTATTGTTGATGAAGTCTTCGGTTTTTTTGATGTAGTCTGTTTTATCAATGATTACTGTTGCTTGACTTTTGTCTGCTTTAGTTATTATTAAATTATTGTTCTTGACTTTATTTTTAATTTCTTTTATTGTTTTATTGTTTTTCTTTTGTTTATCTTTGTTTTCATTTCGCTAGTGATTATTTTTTTAATTATATGTGTTGCTTCTGTTCTTTTTTCTTCTTGTATATAGTCTTTTATTAGGTTAGTGGCAAATTCTGTTTCTACTATTAAATTTTCTAGATTTTTGTTTGCATTTTGGGTTATGTTAGTTTTTGACATATTGTTTAAATATTCTGTTTCTTTTTTGTTAAATTCTGTATTGCTGAGGTTAATGGTTCGAGGGTAAAATGTGTTTATTTTTGTTTTTTTGTTCTTGATTTTTGTTTTGTTGTTTTAATGTGTTAGGTTTTTTGTTGATTGTATAAGTCTTTTTGTTTTTCTCAAATCTTATTTTACTTTCTATGTTATTGTATTTATTGTTCCAAGTGATTGGATGTAATAAATTTGTTAGCTCTAAGTGTAGTTTGTATATGTCTAGTGTTATGCTATTTTTCTTACTGTATAATTGATTAATTTCGTTTTGTATCCATAGCCTTTGTGCTTGTTTTATAGTTTTTTGTGCAGTCATATTTTTGTTGTTTGTGTTTATGTTGATGTATTTAGGTGTTAGTTTATGTTTTTGGCATTGTCTATTGAAGTATATGTTTATGTTTGTGTTCATTAGTTGTTTTTTTCGTGTTTGAAATTTGTTTAACAATTTGGTAATGTGGTTATATGGAATTGTGGTTATGTTGTTTGTGTATTTGATAATGTATATTTATGTGAGAGATGATTTGTTATCTGTTATTTGGTAGTTGATTTCACTTATTTGCTATTCACTTCACTATTTTTTTCTTCATTATACACTTTTGTTTTTGCTTTGTTTTATAACCTCACTTTTCGTTTTTTCACTGTAGGCTTATTTACCTTGTATGGTTATATTATTTCAATCACTTTCTGCTACAGTCCGTTTCTTGATGTATATAATACTATAATACTTATAACTATTTTACCGCAAGATGTATTTTTTCCTTTAGGGACATGTTTCGGGAGATCCTGTTCTCCCATCTTCAGCCTTCGCCATCTTGCTTCTGGTGCAGTATTTGTGTGCTGGCTTCTGGATGTTATTATGGTGGTTTGTTGGTCTTTGGTCCTTCAATGTTGCATTATTGTGTGTGGTTGTGGTATCTGTTTTTGTATTTTGTGTATTTTCGATGTTGAGTGCTTTGAATATTGTGTCATGTTTTGTATTGATTTGTATTTGTTCTGGTATTAATTTGTTTTGTGTTTTATGTTTGTAAATCTGTAAATTTTCCCAAATGTTCATTATGGTGTTTTTGTGTGGTATATGTGTTATTAGTGTTACATTGGTTATGTCTGGGAATTCATGTCCTGTGTTTATTGCATGTGTGGCTAAATTGGATTTATATATATTTGGTTTTTTGTATGCATTTAGGTGTTCAAAATAACGTTTTTTCAGCTGTTTTTTGTTTGTCCTATATAACATTTATTGCAATCTTGGCATTCAATTTTGTATATACCGTTGGTTGTTGTATTATCTTTGTTGTGTGAGCTATTTAGATTTTGTAATTTATTTTTATTAGTTTTGTATGCTATTTTTATATCTGTGTTTTTAAATAGTTTTGTTAGTTTTGACATTTTATTATTTATATATGTGAATGTGACCCATTTTTTTTTGTTGTTATTATTTATGTGTTGTTCAGTTTGATTAATTCTTAACTGTTCAGTTTTTATTTTGTATTTGATTTTATTTTCTATTTTGATCATAGTATTTTTATTGTATCCATTTGCATAACCAATTTGGTATATTATATTTCTTTCTTTGTCAGTTTCTTGTTTGTTTAGGGGTATTTTGTACATTCTGTTAAATAACGAATAAAATGCTGCCATTTTATGTTGTGGTGGGTGGTCAGAATGGTTAGGTATAATGATGTTAGTGGAAGTTGGTTTTCTATATATTGCATATTGTATGTGTTTGTTGTATCTTGTGATGGTTATGTCTAAATAGTTGATTTTGTTATGTTTTTCTTTTTCTTCTGTGATTTGTATTTTGGGATGTATGTTATTGATTTGTTTCAGTATGTTCTCTGCTTTTGTGTTTTTGTTATTTGATACATATAGTCCATCATCTACATATCTTATCCATATGCCCTCTGGGTCATGTGTTTTTATGATATTTTGTATTTTGATGTCTATATGTTGTTGGAATATTTCTGCTATTATGCTTGATAATGGTGATCCCATTGCTAAACCTTCTTTCTGTTGATAAATTTTGCTATTAAATTCAAAGTAATTTTGTTTTAGTATTAGTTGGAGACTATTTTTTATTTCGGTTATATATTGTTTGTTTTCATTTTGTTCTATAAGTTTGTTTATTATTATGTCAATTGTTTCTTCTACTGGGATATTAGTGTACACGTTTGTTATGTCATATGATGTGAAAAATGTATTTTCATTTATATTTATTATTTTTAGTTTGTCTGTTAATTCATATGTATTTTTTATGTTATGATGGTTATTTGTTAGATGGTTATTTTTTAGTTTTTGTGCTATTATTCTAGCTATTTTGTATGTAGGAGCTTTTTTGAAATTGATTAATGGACGTATTGGGTTGTTTAATTTGTGTATTTTTATTAGGCTGTTCATTTTAGGTGGTTCTGGATTATTGTTTATATATATGTCTATGTTTTTATTGTTGAAAATATTTTTATTAGTTTTTATTAGTTTTATTGTTTGTTTTAGATAGTTTTCTGTTGGGTTTTTATCTAGTTGTACGCATTTATTATTGTTGGTGAAGTCTTCGGTTTTTTTGATGTAGTCTGTTTTATCAATGATTACTGTTGCTTGACTTTTGTCTGCTTTAGTTATTATTAAATTATTGTTCTTTACTTTATTTTTAATTTCTTTTATTGTTTTATTGTTTTTCTTTTGTTTATCTTTGTTTTTCATTTCGCTAGTGATTATTGTTTTAATTATATGTGTTGCTTCTGTTCTTTTTTCTTCTTGTATATTGTCTTTTATTAGGTTAGTGGCAAATTCTGTTTCTACTATTAAATTTTCTAGATTTTTGTTTGCATTTTGGGTTATGTTAGTTTTTGACATATTGTTTAAATATTCTGTTTCTTTTTTGTTAAATTCTGTATTGCTGAGGTTAATGGTTCGAGGGTAAAATGTGTGTTTATTTTTGTTTTTTTGTTCTTCATTTTTGTTTTGTTGTTTTAATGTGTTAAGTTTTTTGTTGATTGTATAAGTCTTTTTGTTTTTCTCAAATCTTATTTTATTTTCTATGTTATTGTATTTATTGTTCCAAGTGATTGGATGTAATAAATTTGTTAGCTCTAAGTGTAGTTTGTATATGTCTAGTGTTATGCTATTTTTCTTACTGTATAATTGATTAATTTCGTTTTGTATCCATAGCCTTTGTGCTTGTTTTATAGTTTTTTGTGCAGTCATATTTTTGTTGTTTGTGTTTATGTTGATGTATTTAGGTGTTAGTTTATGTTTTTGGCATTGTCTATTGAAGTATATGTTTATGTTTGTGTTCATTAGTTGTTTTTTTCGTGTTTGAAATTTGTTTAACAATTTGGTAATGTGGTTATATGGAATTGTGGTTATGTTGTTTGTGTACATGTTAATGTATATTTATGTGAGAGATGATTTTTTATCTGTTATTTGGTAGTTGATTTCACTTATTTGCTATTCACTTCACTATTTTTTTCTTCACTATACACTTTTGTTTTTGGTTTGTTTAATAACCTCACTTTTCGTTTTTTCACTGTAGGCTTATTTACCTTGTTTGGTTATATTATTACAATCACTTTCTGCTACAGTCCGTTTCTTGATGTATATAATACTTATAACTATTTTACCTCAAGATGTATTTTTTCCTTTAGGGACATGTTTCGGGAGATCCTGTTCTCCCATCTTCAGCCTTCGCCATCTTGCTTCTGGTGCAGTATTTGTGTGTTGGCTTCTGGATGTTATTATGGTGGTTTGTTGGTCTTTGGTCCTTCAATGTTGCATTATTGTGTGTGGTTGTGGTATCTGTTTTTGTATTTTGTGTATTTTCGATGTTGAGTGCTTTGAATATTGTGTCATGTTTTGAATTGATTTGTATTTGTTCTGGTATTAATTTGTTTTGTGTTTTATGTTTGTAAATCTGTAAATTTTCCCAAATGTTCATTATGGTGCCTTTGTGTGGTATATGTGTTATTAGTGTTACATTGGTTATGTCTGGGAATTCATGTCCTGTGTTTATTGCATGTGTGGCTAAATTGGATTTATATACATTTGGTTTTTTGTATGCATTTAGGTGTTCAAAATAACGTTTTTTCAGCTGTTTTTTGTTTGTCCTATATAACATTTATTGCAATCTTGGCATTCAATTTTGTATATACCGTTGGTTGTTGTATTATCTTTGTTGTGTGAGCTATTTAGATTTTGTAATTTATTTTTATTAGTTTTGTATGCTATTTTTATATCTGTGTTTTTAAATAGTTTTGTTAGTTTTGACATTTTATTATTTATATATGTGAATGTGGCCCATTTTTTGTTGTTGTTATTATTTATGTGTTGTTCAGTTTGATTAATTCTTAACTGTTCAGTTTTTATTTTGTATTTGATTTTATTTTCTATTTTGATCATATTATTTTTATTGTATCCATTTGCATAACCAATTTGGTATATTATATTTCTTTCTTTGTCAGTTTCTTGTTTGTTTAGGGGTATTTTGTACATTCTGTTAAATAACGAATAAAATGCTGCCATTTTATGTTGTGGTGGGTGGTCAGAATGGTTAGGTATAATGATGTTAGTGGAAGTTGGTTTTCTATATATTGCATATTGTATGTGTTTGTTGTATCTTGTGATGGTTATGTCTAAATAGTTGATTTTGTTATGTTTTTCTTTTTCTTCTGTGAATTGTATTTTGGGATGTATGTTATTGATTTGTTTCAGTATGTTCTCTGCTTTTGTGTTTTTGTTATTTGATACATATAGTCCATCATCTACATATCTTATCCATATGCCCTCTGGGTCATGTGTTTTTATGATATTTTGTATTTTGGTGTCTATATGTTGTTGGAATATTTCTGCTATTATGCTTGATAATGGTGATCCCATTGCTAAACCTTCTTTCTGTTGATAAATTTTGCTATTAAATTCAAAGTAATTTTGTTTTAGTATTAGTTGGAGACTATTTTTTATTTCGGTTATATATTGTTTGTTTTCATTTTGTTCTATAAGTTTGTTTATTATTATGTCAATTGTTTCTTCTACTGGGATATTAGTGTACACGTTTTATTATGTCATATGAAGTGAAAAATGTATTTTTATTTATATTTATTATTTTTAGTTTGTCTATTAATTCATATGTATTTTTTATGTTATGATGGTTATTTGTTAGATGGTTATTTTTTAGTTTTTGTGCTATTATTCTAGCTATTTTGTATGTAGGAGCTTTTTTGAAATTGATTAATGGACGTATTGGGTTGTTTAATTTGTGTATTTTTATTAGGCTGTTCATTTTAGGTGGTTCTGGATTATTGTTTATATATATGTCTATGTTTTTATTGTTGAACATATTTTTATTAGTTTTTATTAGTTTTATTGTTTGTTTTAGATAGTTTTCTGTTGGGTTTTTATCTAGTTGTACGCATTTATTATTGTTGATGAAGTCTTCGGTTTTTTTGATGTAGTCTGTTTTATCAATGATTACTGTTGCTTGACTTTTGTCTGCTTTAGTTATTATTAAATTATTGTTCTTTACTTTATTTTTAATTTCTTTTATTGTTTTATTGTTTTTCTTTTGTTTATCTTTGTTTTTCATTTCGCTAGTGATTATTTTTTTAATTATATGTGTTGCTTCTGTTCTTTTTTCTTCTTGTATATAGTCTTTTATTAGGTTAGTGGCAAATTCTGTTTCTACTATTAAATTTTCTAGATTTTTGTTTGCATTTTGGGTTATGTTAGTTTTTGACATATTGTTTAAATATTCTGTTTCTTTTTTGTTAAATTCTGTATTGCTGAAGTTAATGGTTCGAGGGTAAAATGTGTTTATTTTTGTTTTTTTGTTCTTGATTTTTGTTTTGTTGTTTTAATGTTTTAGGTTTTTTGTTGATTGTATAAGTCTTTTTGTTTTTCTCAAATCTTATTTTACTTTCTATGTTATTTTATTTATTGTTCCAAGTGATTGGATGTAATAAATTTGTTAGCTCTAAGTGTAGTTTGTATATGTCTAGTGTTATGCTATTTTTCTTACTGTATAATTGATTAATTTCGTTTTGTATCCATAGCCTTTGTGCTTCTTTTATAGTTTTTTGTGCAGTCATATTTTTGTTGTTTGTGTTTATGTTGATGTATTTAGGTGTTAGTTTATGTTTTTGGCATTGTCTATTGAAGTATATGTTTATGTTTGTGTTCATTAGTTGTTTTTTCGTGTTTGAAATTTGTTTAACAATTTGGTAATGTGGTTATATGGAATTGTGGTTATGTTGTTTGTGTACATGTTAATGTATATTTATGTGAGAGATGATTTTTTATCTGTTATTTGGTAGTTGATTTCACTTATTTGCTATTCACTTCACTATTTTTTTCTTCACTATACACTTTTGTTTTTGGTTTGTTTTATATCCTCACTTTTCGTTTTTTCACTGTAGGCTTATTTACCTTGTATGGTTATATTATTTCAATCACTTTCTGCTACAGTCCGTTTCTTGATGTATATAATACTATAATACTTATAACTATTTTACCTCAAGATGTATTTTTTCCTTTAGGGACATGTTTCGGGAGATCCTGTTCTCCCATCTTCAGCCTTCGCCATCTTGCTTCTGGTGCAGTATTTGTGTGTTGGCTTCTGGATGTTATTATGGTGGTTTGTTGGTCTTTGGTCCTTCAATGTTGCATTATTGTGTGTGGTTGTGGTATCTGTTTTTGTATTTTGTGTATTTTCGATGTTGAGTGCTTTGAATATTGTGTCATGTTTTGTATTGATTTGTATTTGTTCTGGTATTAATTTGTTTTGTGTTTTATGTTTGTAAATCTGTAAATTTTCCCAAATGTTCATTATGGTGCCTTTGTGTGGTATATGTTTTATTAGTGTTAAATTGGTTATGTCTGGGAATTCATGTCCTGTGTTTATTGCATGTGTGGCTAAATTGGATTTATATATATTTGGTTTTTTGTATGCATTTAGGTGTTCAAAATAACGTTTTTTCAGCTGTTTTTTTGTTTGTCCTATATAACATTTATTGCAATCTTGGCATTCAATTTTGTATATACCGTTGGTTGTTGTATTATCTTTGTTGTGTGAGCTATTTAGATTTTGTAATTTATTTTT
This sequence comes from Magicicada septendecula, assembly GCA_034769895.1. Lineage (NCBI taxonomy): Eukaryota > Metazoa > Arthropoda > Insecta > Hemiptera > Cicadidae > Magicicada > Magicicada septendecula. The sequence continues at coordinate 211,002,640 of CM068369.1, read as the reverse complement.
ATTAGTTTTGTATGCTATTTTTATATCTGTGTTTTTAAATAGTTTTGTTAGTTTTGACATTTTATTATTTATATACGTGAATGTGACCCATTTTTTGTTGTTGTTATTATTTATGTGTTGTTCAGTTTGATTAATTCTTAATTGTTCAGTTTTTATTTTGTATTTGATTTTATTTTCTATTTTGATCATAGTATTTTTATTGTATCCATTTGCATAACCAATTTGCTATATTATATTTCTTTCTTTGTCAGTTTCTTGTTTGTTTAGGGGTATTTTGTACATTCTGTTAAATAACGAATAAAATGCTGCCATTTTATGTTGTGGTGGGTGGTCAGAATGGTTAGGTATAATGATGTTAGTGGAAGTTGGTTTTCTATATATTGCATATTGTATGTGTTTGTTGTATCTTGTGATGGTTATGTCTAAATAGTTGATTTTGTTATGTTTTTCTTTTTCTTCTGTGAATTGTATTTTGGGATGTATGTTATTGATTTGTTTCAGTATGTTCTATGCTTTTGTGTTTTTGTTATTTGATACATATAGTCCATCATCTACATATCTTATCCATATGCCCTCTGGGTCATGTGTTTTTATGATATTTTGTATTTTGGTGTCTATATGTTGTTGGAATATTTCTGCTATTATGCTTGATAATGGTGATCCCATTGCTAAACCTTCTTTCTGTTGATAAATTTTGCTATTAAATTCAAAGTAATTTTGTTTTAGTATTAGTTGGAGACTATTTTTTATTTCGGTTATATATTGTTTGTTTTCATTTTGTTCTATAATTTTGTTTATTATTATGTCAATTGTTTCTTCTACTGGGATATTAGTGTACACGTTTGTTATGTCATATGATGTGAAAAATGTATTTTTATTTATATTTATTATTTTTAGTTTGTCTATTAATTCATATGTATTTTTTATGTTATGATGGTTATTTGTTAGATGGTTATTTTTTAGTTTTTGTGCTATTATTGTAGCTATTTTGTATGTAGGAGCTTTTTTGAAATTGATTAATGGACGTATTGGGTTGTTTAATTTGGGTATTTTTATTAGGCTGTTCATTTTAGGTGGTTCTGGATTATTGTTTATATATATGTCTATGTTTTTATTGTTGAAAATATTTTTATTAGTTTTTATTAGTTTTATTGTTTGTTTTAGATAGTTTTCTGTTGGGTTTTTATCTAGTTGTACGCATTTATTATTGTTGATGAAGTCTTCGGTTTTTTTGATGTAGTCTGTTTTATCAATGATTACTGTTGCTTGACTTTTGTCTGCTTTAGTTATTATTAAATTATTGTTCTTTACTTTATTTTTAATTTCTTTTATTGTTTTATTGTTTTTCTCTTGTTTATCTTTGTTTTTTATTTCGCTAGTGATTATTTTTTAAATTATATGTGTTGCTTCTGTTCTTTTTTCTTCTTGTATATTGTCTTTTATTAGGTTAGTGGCAAATTCTGTTTCTACTATTAAATTTTCTAGATTTTTGTTTGCATTTTTGGTTATGTTAGTTTTTGACATATTGTTTAAATATTCTGTTTCTTTTTTGTTAAATTCTGTATTGCTGAGGTTAATGGTTCGAGGGTAAAATGTGTGTTTATTTTTGTTTTTTTGTTCTTCATTTTTGTTTTGTTGTTTTAATGTGTTAAGTTTTTTGTTGATTGTATAAGTCTTTTTGTTTTTCTCAAATCTTATTTTATTTTCTATGTTATTGTATTTATTGTTCCAAGTGATTGGATGTAATAAATTTGTTAGCTCTAAGTGTAGTTTGTATATGTCTAGTGTTATGCTATTTTTCTTACTGTATAATTGATTAATTTCGTTTTGTATCCATAGCCTTTGTGCTTGTTTTATAGTTTTTTGTGCAGTCATATTTTTGTTGTTTGTGTTTATGTTGATGTATTTAGGTGTTAGTTTATGTTTTTGGCATTGTCTATTGAAGTATATGTTTATGTTTGTGTTCATTAGTTGTTTTTTTCGTGTTTGAAATTTGTTTAACAATTTGGTAATGTGGTTATATGGAATTGTGGTTATGTTGTTTGTGTACATGTTAATGTATATTTATGTGAGAGATGATTTTTTATCTGTTATTTGGTAGTTGATTTCACTTATTTGCTATTCACTTCACTATTTTTTTCTTCACTATACACTTTTGTTTTTGGTTTGTTTTATATCCTCACTTTTCGTTTTTTCACTGTAGGCTTATTTACCTTGTATGGTTATATTATTTCAATCACTTTCTGCTACAGTCCGTTTCTTGATGTATATAATACTATAATACTTATAACTATTTTACCTCAAGATGTATTTTTTCTTTAGGGACATGTTTCGGGAGATCCTGTTCTCCCATCTTCAGCCTTCGCCATCTTGCTTCTGGTGCAGTATTTGTGTGTTGGCTTCTGGATGTTATTATGGTGGTTTGTTGGTCTTTGGTCCTTCAATGTTGCATTATTGTGTGTGGTTGTGGTATCTGTTTTTGTATTTTGTGTATTTTCGATGTTGAGTGCTTTGAATATTGTGTCATGTTTTGTATTGATTTGTTTTGTGTTTTATGTTTGTAAATCTGTAAATTTTCCCAAATGTTCATTATGGTGCCTTTGTGTGGTATATGTTTTATTAGTGTTAAATTGGTTATGTCTGGGAATTCATGTCCTGTGTTTATTGCATGTGTGGCTAAATTGGATTTATATATATTTGGTTTTTTGTATGCATTTAGGTGTTCAAAATAACGTTTTTTCAGCTGTTTTTTTGTTTGTCCTATATAACATTTATTGCAATCTTGGCATTCAATTTTGTATATACCGTTGGTTGTTGTATTATCTTTGTTGTGTGAGCTATTTAGATTTTGTAATTTATTTTTATTAGTTTTGTATGCTATTTTTATATCTGTGTTTTTAAATAGTTTTGTTAGTTTTGACATTTTATTATTTATATACGTGAATGTGACCCATTTTTTGTTGTTGTTATTATTTATGTGTTGTTCAGTTTGATTAATTCTTAATTGTTCAGTTTTTATTTTGTATTTGATTTTATTTTCTATTTTGATCATAGTATTTTTATTGTATCCATTTGCATAACCAATTTGGTATATTATATTTCTTTCTTTGTCAGTTTCTTGTTTGTTTAGGGGTATTTTGTACATTCTGTTAAATAACGAATAAAATGCTGCCATTTTATGTTGTGGTGGGTGGTCAGAATGGTTAGGTATAATGATGTTAGTGGAAGTTGGTTTTCTATATATTGCATATTGTATGTGTTTGTTGTATCTTGTGATGGTTATGTCTAAATAGTTGATTTTGTTATGTTTTTCTTTTTCTTCTTTGAATTGTATTTTGGGATGTATGTTATTGATTTGTTTCAGTATGTTCTATGCTTTTGTGTTTTTGTTATTTGATACATATAGTCCATCATCTACATATCTTATCCATATGCCCTCTGGGTCATGTGTTTTTATGATATTTTGTATTTTGGTGTCTATATGTTGTTGGAATATTTCTGCTATTATGCTTGATAATGGTGATCCCATTGCTAAACCTTCTTTCTGTTGATAAATTTTGCTATTAAATTCAAAGTAATTTTGTTTTAGTATTAGTTGGAGACTATTTTTTATTTCGGTTATATATTGTTTGTTTTCATTTTGTTCTATAATTTTGTTTATTATTATGTCAATTGTTTCTTCTACTGGGATATTAGTGTACACGTTTGTTATGTCATATGATGTGAAAAATGTATTTTTATTTATATTTATTATTTTTAGTTTGTCTATTAATTCATATGTATTTTTTATGTTATGATGGTTATTTGTTAGATGGTTATTTTTTAGTTTTTGTGCTATTATTGTAGCTATTTTGTATGTAGGAGCTTTTTTGAAATTGATTAATGGACGTATTGGGTTGTTTAATTTGTGTATTTTTATTAGGCTGTTCATTTTAGGTGGTTCTGGATTATTGTTTATATATATGTCTATGTTTTTATTGTTGAAAATATTTTTATTAGTTTTTATTAGTTTTATTGTTTGTTTTAGATAGTTTTCTGTTGGGTTTTTATCTAGTTGTACGCATTTATTATTGTTGATGAAGTCTTCGGTTTTTTTGATGTAGTCTGTTTTATCAATGATTACTGTTGCTTGACTTTTGTCTGCTTTAGTTATTATTAAATTATTGTTCTTTACTTTATTTTTAATTTCTTTTATTGTTTTATTGTTTTTCTCTTGTTTATCTTTGTTTTTCATTTCGCTAGTGATTATTTTTTTAATTATATGTGTTGCTTCTGTTCTTTTTTCTTCTTGTATATTGTCTTTTATTAGGTTAGTGGCAAATTCTGTTTCTACTATTAAATTTTCTAGATTTTTGTTTGCATTTTTGGTTATGTTAGTTTTTGACATATTGTTTAAATATTCTGTTTCTTTTTTGTTAAATTCTGTATTGCTGAGGTTAATGGTTCGAGGGTAAAATGTGTGTTTATTTTTGTTTTTTTGTTCTTCATTTTTGTTTTGTTGTTTTAATGTGTTAAGTTTTTTGTTGATTGTATAAGTCTTTTTGTTTTTCTCAAATCTTATTTTATTTTCTATGTTATTGTATTTATTGTTCCAAGTGATTGGATGTAATAAATTTGTTAGCTCTAAGTGTAGTTTGTATATGTCTAGTGTTATGCTATTTTTCTTACTGTATAATTGATTAATTTCGTTTTGTATCCATAGCCTTTGTGCTTGTTTTATAGTTTTTTGTGCAGTCATATTTTTGTTGTTTGTGTTTATGTTGATGTATTTAGGTGTTAGTTTATGTTTTTGGCATTGTCTATTGAAGTATATGTTTATGTTTGTGTTCATTAGTTGTTTTTTTCGTGTTTGAAATTTGTTTAACAATTTGGTAATGTGGTTATATGGAATTGTGGTTATGTTGTTTGTGTACATGTTAATGTATATTTATGTGAGAGATGATTTTTTATCTGTTATTTGGTAGTTGATTTCACTTATTTGCTATTCACTTCACTATTTTTTTCTTCACTATACACTTTTGTTTTTGGTTTGTTTTATATCCTCACTTTTCGTTTTTTCACTGTAGGCTTATTTACCTTGTATGGTTATATTATTTCAATCACTTTCTGCTACAGTCCGTTTCTTGATGTATATAATACTATAATACTTATAACTATTTTACCTCAAGATGTATTTTTTCTTTAGGGACATGTTTCGGGAGATCCTGTTCTCCCATCTTCAGCCTTCGCCATCTTGCTTCTGGTGCAGTATTTGTGTGTTGGCTTCTGGATGTTATTATGGTGGTTTGTTGGTCTTTGGTCCTTCAATGTTGCATTATTGTGTGTGGTTGTGGTATCTGTTTTTGTATTTTGTGTATTTTCGATGTTGAGTGCTTTGAATATTGTGTCATGTTTTGTATTGATTTGTATTTGTTCTGGTATTAATTTGTTTTGTGTTTTATGTTTGTAAATCTGTAAATTTTCCCAAATGTTCATTATGGTGCCTTTGTGTGGTATATGTTTTATTAGTGTTACATTGGTTATGTCTGGGAATTCATGTCCTGTGTTTATTGCATGTGTGGCTAAATTGGATTTATATACATTTGGTTTTTTGTATGCATTTAGGTGTTCAAAATAACGTTTTTTCAGCTGTTTTTTGTTTGTCCTATATAACATTTATTGCAATCTTGGCATTCAATTTTGTATATACCGTTGGTTGTTGTATTATCTTTGTTGTGTGAGCTATTTAGATTTTGTAATTTATTTTTATTAGTTTTGTATGATATTTTTATATCTGTGTTTTTAAATAGTTTTGTTAGTTTTGACATTTTATTATTTATATATGTGAATGTGGCCCATTTTTTGTTGTTGTTATTATTTATGTGTTGTTCAGTTTGATTATTTCTTAACTGTTCAGTTTTTATTTTGTATTTGATTTTATTTTCTATTTTGATCATAGTATTTTTATTTTATCCATTTGCATAACCAATTTGGTATATTATATTTCTTTCTTTGTCAGTTTCTTGTTTGTTTAGGGGTATTTTGTACATTCTGTTAAATAACGAATAAAATGCTGCCATTTTATGTTGTGGTGGGTGGTCAGAATGGTTAGGTATAATGATGTTAGTGGAAGTTGGTTTTCTATATATTGCATATTGTATGTGTTTGTTGTATCTTGTGATGGTTATGTCTAAATAGTTGATTTTGTTATGTTTTTTTTTTCTTCTGTGAATTGTATTTTGGGATGTATGTTATTGATTTGTTTCAGTATGTTCTCTGCTTTTGTGTTTTTGTTATTTGATACATATAGTCCATCATCTACATATCTTATCCATATGCCCTCTGGGTCATGTGTTTTTATGATATTTTGTATTTTGGTGTCTATATGTTGTTGGAATATTTCTGCTATTATGCTTTATAATGGTGATCCCATTGCTAAACCTTCTTTCTGTTGATAAATTTTGCTATTAAATTCAAAGTAATTTTGTTTTAGTATTAGTTGGAGACTATTTTTTATTTCGGTTATATATTGTTTGTTTTCATTTTGTTCTATAAGTTTGTTTATTATTAAGTCAATTGTTTCTTCTACTGGGATATTAGTGTACACGTTTGTTATGTCATATGATGTGAAAAATGTATTTTCATTTATATTTATTATTTTTAGTTTGTCTATTAATTCATATGTATTTTTTATGTTATGATGGTTATTTGTTAGATGGTTATTTTTTAGTTTTTGTGCTATTATTCTAGCTATTTTGTATGTAGGAGCTTTTTTGAAATTGATTAATGGACGTATTGGGTTGTTTAATTTGTGTATTTTTATTAGGCTGTTCATTTTAGGTGGTTCTGGATTATTGTTTATATATATGTCTATGTTTTTATTGTTGAAAATATTTTTATTAGTTTTTATTAGTTTTATTGTTTGTTTAAGATAGTTTTCTGTTGGGTTTTTATCTAGTTGTACGCATTTATTATTGTTGATGAAGTCTTCGGTTTTTTTGATGTAGTCTGTTTTATCAATGATTACTGTTGCTTGACTTTTGTCTGCTTTAGTTATTATTAAATTATTGTTCTTTACTTTATTTTTAATTTCTTTTATTGTTTTATTGTTTTTCTTTGGTTTATCTTTGTTTTCATTTCGCTAGTGATTATTTTTTTAATTATATGTGTTGCTTCTGTTCTTTTTCTTCTTGTATATAGTCTTTTATTAGGTTAGTGGCAAATTCTGTTTCTACTATTAAATTTTCTAGATTTTTGTTTGCATTTTGGGTTATGTTAGTTTCTGACATATTGTTTAAATATTCTGTTTCTTTTTTGTTAAATTCTGTATTGCTGAGGTTAATGGTTCGAGGGTAAAATGTGTTTATTTTTGTTTTTTTGTTCTTGATTTTTGTTTTGTTGTTTTAATGTTTTAGGTTTTTTGTTGATTGTATAAGTCTTTTTGTTTTTCTCAAATCTTATTTTACTTTCTATGTTATTGTATTTATTGTTCCAAGTGATTGGATGTAATAAATTTGTTAGCTCTAAGTGGAGTTTGTATATGTCTAATTTTATGCTATTTTTCTTACTGTATAATTGATTAATTTCGTTTTGTATCCATAGCCTTTGTGCTTGTTTTATAGTTTTTTGTGCAGTCATATTTTTGTTGTTTGTGTTTATGTTGATGTATTTAGGTGTTAGTTTATGTTTTTGGCATTGTCTATTGAAGTATATGTTTATGTTTGTGTTCATTAGTTGTTTTTTTCGTATTTGAAATTTGTTTAACAATTTGGTAATGTGGTTATATGGAATTGTGGTTATGTTGTTTGTGTACATGTTAATGTATATTTATGTGAGAGATGATTTGTTATCTGTTATTTGGTAGTTGATTTCACTTATTTGCTATTCACTTCACTATTTTTTTCTTCACTATACACTTTTGTTTTTGGTTTGTTTTATAACCTCACTTTTCGTTTTTTCACTGTAGGCTTATTTACCTTGTATGGTTATATTATTTCAATCACTTTCTGCTACAGTCCGTTTCTCGATGTATATAATACTATAATACTTATAACTATTTTACCTCAAGATGTATTTTTTCCTTTAGGGACATGTTTCGGGAGATCCTGTTCTCCCATCTTCAGCCTTCGCCATCTTGCTTCTGGTGCAGTATTTGTGTGTTGGCTTCTGGATGTTATTATGGTGGTTTGTTGGTCTTTGGTCCTTCAATGTTGCATTATTGTGTGTGGTTGTGGTATCTGTTTTTGTATTTTGTGTATTTTCGATGTTGAGTGCTTTGAATATTGTGTAATTTTTTGTATTGATTTGTATTTGTTCTGGCATTAATTTGTTTTGTGTTTTATGTTTGTAAATCTGTAAATTTTCCCAAATGTTCATTATGGTGCCTTTGTGTGGTATATGTTTTATTAGTGTTACATTGGTTATGTCTGGGAATTCATGTCCTGTGTTTATTGCATGTGTGGCTAAATTGGATTTATATATATTTGGTTTTTTGTATGCATTTAGGTGTTCAAAACAACGTTTTTTCAGCTGTTTTTTTGTTTGTCCTATATAACATTTATTGCAATCTTGGCATTCAATTTTGTATATACCGTTGGTTGTTGTATTATCTTTGTTGTGTGAGCTATTTAGATTTTGTAATTTATTTTTATTAGTTTTGTATGCTATTTCTATATCTGTGTTTTTAAATAGTTTTGTTAGTTTTGACATTTTATTATTTATATATGTGAATGTGACCCATTTTTTGTTGTTGTTATTATTTATGTGTTGTTCAGTTTGATTAATTCTTAATTGTTCAGTTTTTATTTTGTATTTGATTTTATTTTCTATTTTGATCATAGTATTTTTATTGTATCCATTTGCATAACCAATTTGCTATATTATATTTCTTTCTTTGTCAGTTTCTTGTTTGTTTAGGGGTATTTTGTACATTCTGTTAAATAACGAATAAAATGCTGCCATTTTATGTTGTGGTGGGTGGTCAGAATGGTTAGGTATAATGATGTTAGTGGAAGTTGGTTTTCTATATATTGCATATTGTATGTGTTTGTTGTATCTTGTGATGGTTATGTCTAAATAGTTGATTTTGTTATGTTTTTCTTTTTCTTCTGTGAATTGTATTTTGGGATGTATGTTATTGATTTGTTTCAGTATGTTCTCTGCTTTTGTGTTTTTGTTATTTGATACATATAGTCCATCATCTACATATCTTATCCATATGCCATCTGGGTCATGTGTTTTTATGATATTTTGTATTTTGGTGTCTATATGTTGTAGGAATATTTCTGCTATTATGCTTGATAATGGTGATCCCATTGCTAAACCTTCTTTCTGTTGATAAATTTTGCTATTACAATGAAAGTAATTTTGTTTTAGTATTAGTTGGAGACTATTTTTTATTTCGGTTATATATTGTTTGTTTTCATTTTGTTCTATAAGTTTGTTTATTATTATGTCAATTGTTTCTTCTACTGGGATATTAGTGTACATGTTTGTTATGTCATATGATGTGAAAAATGTATTTTCATTTATATTTATTATTTTTAGTTTGTCTATTAATTCATATGTATTTTTTATGTTATGATGGTTATTTGTTAGATGGTTATTTTTTAGTTTTTGTGCTATTATTCTTGCTATTTTGTATGTAGGAGCTTTTTTGAAATTGATTAATGGACGTATTGGGTTGTTTAATTTGTGTATTTTTATTAGGCTGTTCATTTTAGGTGGTTCTGGATTATTGTTTATATATATGTCTATGTTTTTATTGTTGAAAATATTTTTATTTGTTTTTATTAGTTTTATTGTTTCTTTTAGATAGTTTTCTGTTGGGTTTTTATCTAGTTGTACGCATTTATTATTGTTGATGAAGTCTTCGGTTTTTTTATGTAGTCTGTTTTATCAATGATTACTGTTGCTTGACTTTTGTCTGCTTTAGTTATTATTAAATTATTGTTCTTTACTTTATTTTTAATTTCTTTTATTGTTTTATTGTTTTTCTTTTGTTTATCTTTGTTTTTCATTTCGCTAGTGATTATTTTTTTAATTTATGTGTTGCTTCTGTTCTTTTTTCTTCTTGTATATTGTCTTTTATTAGGTTAGTGGCAAATTCTGTTTCTACTATTAAATTTTCTAGATTTTTGTTTGCATTTTGGGTTATGTTGGTTTTTGACATTTTGTTTAAATATTCTGTTTCTTTTTTGTTAAATTCTGTATTGCTGAGGTTAATGGTTCGAGGGTAAAATGTGTGTTTATTTTTGTTTTTATGTTCTTGATTTTTGTTTTGTTGTTTTAATGTGTTAAGTTTTTTGTTGATTGTATAAGTCTTTTTTTTTCTCAAATCTTATTTTATTTTCTATGTTATTGTATTTATTGTTCCAAGTGATTGGATGTAATAAATTTGTTAGCTCTAAGTGTAGTTTGTATATGTCTAGTGTTATGCTATTTTTCTTACTGTATAATTGATTAATTTCGTTTTGTATCCATAGCCTTTGTGCTTGTTTTATAGTTCTTTGTGCAGTCATATTTTTGTTGTTTGTGTTTATGTTGATGTATTTAGGTGTTAGTTTATGTTTTTGGCATTGTCTATTGAAGTATATGTTTATGTTTGTGTTCATTAGTTGTTTTTTCGTGTTTGAAATTTGTTTAACAATTTGGTAATGTGGTTATATGGAATTGTGGTTATGTTGTTTGTGTACATGTTAATGTATATTTATGTGAGAGATGATTTGTTATCTGTTATTTGGTAGTTGATTTCACTTATTTGCTATTCACTTCACTATTTTTTTCTTCACTATACACTTTTGTTTTTGCTTTGTTTTATAACCTCACTTTTCGTTTTTTCACTGTAGGCTTATTTACCTTGTATGGTTATATTATTTCAATCACTTTCTGCTACAGTCCGTTTCTCGATGTATATAATACTATAATACTTATAACTATTTTACCTCAAGATGTATTTTTTCCTTTAGGGACATGTTTCGGGAGATCCTGTTCTCCCATCTTCAGCCTTCGCCATCTTGCTTCTGGTGCAGTATTTGTGTGTTGGCTTCTGGATGTTATTATGGTGGTTTGTTGGTCTTTGGTCCTTCAATGTTGCATTATTGTGTGTGGTTGTGGTATCTGTTTTTGTATTTTGTGTATTTTCGATGTTGAGTGCTTTGAATATTGTGTCATGTTTTGTATTGATTTGTATTTGTTCTGGTATTAATTTGTTTTGTGTTTTATGTTTGTAAATCTGTAAATTTTCCCAAATGTTCATTATGGTGCCTTTGTGTGGTATATGTTTTATTAGTGTTACATTGGTTATGTCTGGGAATTCATGTCCTGTGTTTATTGCATGTGTGGCTAAATTGGATTTATATATATTTGGTTTTTTGTATGCATCTAGGTGTTCAAAATAACGTTTTTTCAGCTGTTTTTTTGTTTGTCCTATATAACATTTATTGCAATCTTGGCATTCAATTTTGTATATACCGTTGGTTGTTGTATTATCTTTGTTGTGTGAGCTATTTAGATTTTGTAATTTATTTTTATTAGTTTTGTATGCTATTTTTATATCTGTGTTTTTAAATAGTTTTGTTAGTTTTGACATTTTATTATTTATATACGTGAATGTGACCCATTTTTTGTTGTTGTTATTATTTATGTGTTGTTCAGTTTGATTAATTCTTAATTGTTCAGTTTTTATTTTGTATTTGATTTTATTTTCTATTTTGATCATAGTATTTTTATTGTATCCATTTGCATAACCAATTTGGTATATTATATTTCTTTCTTTGTCAGTTTCTTGTTTGTTTAGGGGTATTTTGTACATTCTGTTAAATAACGAATAAAATGCTGCCATTTTATGTTGTGGTGGGTGGTCAGAATGGTTAGGTATAATGATGTTAGTGGAAGTTGGTTTTCTATATATTGCATATTGTATGTGTTTGTTGTATCTTGTGATGGTTATGTCTAAATAGTTGATTTTGTTATGTTTTTCTTTTTCTTCTGTGAATTGTATTTTGGGATGTATGTTATTGATTTGTTTCAGTATGTTCTCTGCTTTTGTGTTTTTGTTATTTGATACATATAGTCCATCATCTACATATCTTATCCATATGCCATCTGGGTCATGTGTTTTTATGATATTTTGTATTTTGGTGTCTATATGTTGTAGGAATATTTCTGCTATTATGATTGATAATGGTGATCCCATTGCTAAACCTTCTTTCTGTTGATAAATTTTGCTATTACAATCAAAGTAATTTTGTTTTAGTATTAGTTGGAGACTATTTTTTATTTCGGTTATATATTGTTTGTTTTCATTTTGTTCTATAAGTTTGTTTATTATTATGTCAATTGTTTCTTCTACTGGGATATTAGTGTACATGTTTGTTATGTCATATGATGTGAAAAATGTATTTTCATTTATATTTATTATTTTTAGTTTGTCTATTAATTCATATGTATTTTTTATGTTATGATGGTTATTTGTTAGATGGTTATTTTTTAGTTTTTGTGCTATTATTCTTGCTATTTTGTATGTAGGAGCTTTTTTGAAATTGATTAATGGACGTATTGGGTTGTTTAATTTGTGTATTTTTATTAGGCTGTTCATTTTAGGTGGTTCTGGATTATTGTTTATATATATGTCTATGTTTTTATTGTTGAAAATATTTTTATTTGTTTTTATTAGTTTTATTGTTTGTTTTAGATAGTTTTCTGTTGGGTTTTTATCTAGTTGTACGCATTTATTATTGTTGATGAAGTCTTCGGTTTTTTTGATGTAGTCTGTTTTATCAATGATTACTGTTGCTTGACTTTTGTCTGCTTTAGTTATTATTAAATTATTGTTCTTTACTTTATTTTTAATTTCTTTTATTGTTTTATTGTTTTTCTTTTGTTTATCTTTGTTTTTCATTTCGCTAGTGATTATTTTTTTAATTATATGTGTTGCTTCTGTTCTTTTTTCTTCTTGTATATTGTCTTTTATTAGGTTAGTGGCAAATTCTGTTTCTACTATTAAATTTTCTAGATTTTTGTTTGCATTTTGGGTTATGTTAGTTTTTGACATATTGTTTAAATATTCTGTTTCTGTTTTGTTAAATTCTGTATTGCTGAGGTTAATGGTTCGAGGGTAAAATGTGTGTTTATTTTTGTTTTTTTGTTCTTGATTTTTGTTTTGTTGTTTTAATGTGTTAAGTTTTTTGTTGATTGTATAAGTCTTTTTTTTTTCTCAAATCTTATTTTATTTTCTATGTTATTGTATTTATTGTTCCAAGTGATTGGATGTAATAAATTTGTTAGCTCTAAGTGTAGTTTGTATATGTCTAGTGTTATGCTATTTTTCTTACTGTATAATTGATTAATTTCGTTTTGTATCCATAGCCTTTGTGCTTGTTTTATAGTTTTTTGTGCAGTCATATTTTTGTTGTTTGTGTTTATGTTGATGTATTTAGGTGTTAGTTTATGTTTTTGGCATTGTCTATTGAAGTATATGTTTATGTTTGTGTTCATTAGTTGTTTTTTTCGTGTTTGAAATTTGTTTAACAATTTGGTAATGTGGTTATATGGAATTGTGGTTATGTTGTTTGTGTACATGTTAATGTATATTTATGTGAGAGATGATTTTTTATCTGTTATTTGGTAGTTGATTTCACTTATTTGCTATTCACTTCACTATACACTTTTGTTTTTGCTTTGTTTTATAACCTCACTTTTCGTTTTTTCACTGTAGGCTTATTTACCTTGTATGGTTATATTATTTCAATCACTTTCTGCTACAGTCCGTTTCTCGATGTATATAATACTATAATACTTATAACTATTTTACCTCAAGATGTATTTTTTCCTTTAGGGACATGTTTCGGGAGATCCTGTTCTCCCATCTTCAGCCTTCGCCATCTTGCTTCTGGTGCAGTATTTGTGTGTTGGCTTCTGGATGTTATTATGGTGGTTTGTTGGTCTTTGGTCCTTCAATGTTGCATTATTGTGTGTGGTTGTGGTATCTGTTTTTGTATTTTGTGTATTTTCGATGTTGAGTGCTTTGAATATTGTGTCATGTTTTGTATTGATTTGTATTTGTTCTGGTATTAATTTGTTTTGTGTTTTATGTTTGTAAATCTGTAAATTTTACCAAATGTTCATTATGGTGCCTTTGTGTGGTATATGTTTTATTAGTGTTACATTGGTTATGTCTGGGAATTCATGTCCTGTGTTTATTGCATGTGTGGCTAAATTGGATTTATATATATTTGGTTTTTTGTATGCATTTAGGTGTTCAAAATAACGTTTTTTCAGCTGTTTTTTTGTTTGTCCTATATAACATTTATTGCAATCTTGGCATTCAATTTTGTATATACCGTTGGTTGTTGTATTATCTTTGTTGTGTGAGCTATTTAGATTTTGTAATTTATTTTTATTAGTTTTGTATGCTATTTTTATATCTGTGTTTTTAAATAGTTTTGTTAGTTTTGACATTTTATTATTTATATACGTGAATGTGACCCATTTTTTGTTGTTGTTATTATTTATGTGTTGTTCAGTTTGATTAATTCTTAATTGTTCAGTTTTTATTTTTTATTTGATTTTATTTTCTATTTTGATCATAGTATTTTTATTGTATCCATTTGCATAACCAATTTGGTATATTATATTTCTTTCTTTGTCAGTTTCTTGTTTGTTTAGGGGTATTTTGTACATTCTGTTAAATAACGAATAAAATGCTGCCATTTTATGTTGTGGTGGGTGGTCAGAATGGTTAGGTATAATGATGTTAGTGGAAGTTGGTTTTCTATATATTGCATATTGTATGTGTTTGTTGTATCTTGTGATGGTTATGTCTAAATAGTTGATTTTGTTATGTTTTTCTTTTTCTTCTGTGAATTGTATTTTGGGATGTATGTTATTGATTTGTTTCAGTATGTTCTCTGCTTTTGTGTTTTTGTTATTTGATACATATAGTACATCATCTACATATCTTATCCATATGCCATCTGGGTCATGTGTTTTTATGATTTTTGTATTTTGGTGTCTATATGTTGTAGGAATATTTCTGCTATTATGCTTGATAATGGTGATCCCATTGCTAAACCTTCTTTCTATTGATAAATTTTGCTATTACAATGAAAGTAATTTTGTTTTAGTATTAGTTGGAGACTATTTTTTATTTCGGTTATATATTGTTTGTTTTCATTTTGTTCTATAAGTTTGTTTATTATTATGTCAATTGTTTCTTCTACTGGGATATTAGTGTACATGTTTGTTATGTCATATGATGTGAAAAATGTATTTTCATTTATATTTATTATTTTTAGTTTGTCTATTAATTCATATGTATTTTTTATGTTATGATGGTTATTTGTTAGATGGTTATTTTTTAGTTTTTGTGCTATTATTCTTGCTATTTTGTATGTAGGAGCTTTTTTGAAATTGATTAATGGACGTATTGGGTTGTTTAATTTGTGTATTTTTATTAGGCTGTTCATTTTAGGTGGTTCTGGATTATTGTTTATATATATGTCTATGTTTTTATTGTTGAAAATATTTTTATTTGTTTTTATTAGTTTTATTGTTTGTTTTAGATAGTTTTCTGTTGGGTTTTTATCTAGTTGTACGCATTTATTATTGTTGATGAAGTCTTCGGTTTTTTTGATGTAGTCTGTTTTATCAATGATTACTGTTGCTTGACTTTTGTCTGCTTTAGTTATTATTAAATTATTGTTCTTTACTTTATTTTTAATTTCTTTTATTGTTTTATTGTTTTTCTTTTGTTTATCTTTGTTTTTCATTTCGCTAGTGATTATTTTTTTAATTATATGTGTTGCTTCTGTTCTTTTTTCTTCTTGTATATTGTCTTTTATTAGGTTAGTGGCAAATTCTGTTTCTACTATTAAATTTTCTAGATTTTTGTTTGCATTTTGGGTTATGTTAGTTTTTGACATATTGTTTAAATATTCTGTTTCTGTTTTGTTAAATTCTGTATTGCTGAGGTTAATGGTTCGAGGGTAAAATGTGTGTTTATTTTTGTTTTTTTGTTCTTGATTTTTGTTTTGTTGTTTTAATGTGTTAAGTTTTTTGTTGATTGTATAAGTCTTTTTTTTTTCTCAAACCTTATTTTATTTTCTATGTTATTGTATTTATTGTTCCAAGTGATTGGATGTAATAAATTTGTTAGCTCTAAGTGTAGTTTGTATATGTCTAGTGTTATGCTATTTTTCTTACTGTATAATTGATTAATTTCGTTTTGTATCCATAGCCTTTGTGCTTGTTTTATAGTTTTTTGTGCAGTCATATTTTTGTTGTTTGTGTTTATGTTGATGTATTTAGGTGTTAGTTTATGTTTTTGGCATTGTCTATTGAAGTATATGTTTATGTTTGTGTTCATTAGTTGTTTTTTTCGTGTTTGAAATTTGTTTAACAATTTGGTAATGTGGTTATATGGAATTGTGGTTATGTTGTTTGTGTACATGTTAATGTATATTTATGTGAGAGATGATTTTTTATCTGTTATTTGGTAGTTGATTTCACTTATTTGCTATTCACTTCACTATTTTTTTCTTCACTATACACTTTTGTTTTTGCTTTGTTTTATAACCTCACTTTTCGTTTTTTCACTGTAGGCTTATTTACCTTGTATGGTTATATTATTTCAATCACTTTCTGCTACAGTCCGTTTCTCGATGTATATAATACTATAATACATATAACTATTTTACCTCAAGATGTATTTTTTCCTTTAGGGACATGTTTCGGGAGATCCTGTTCTCCCATCTTCAGCCTTCGCCATCTTGCTTCTGGTGCAGTATTTGTGTGTTGGCTTCTGGATGTTATTATGGTGGTTTGTTGGTCTTTGGTCCTTCAATGTTGCATTATTGTGTGTGGTTGTGGTATCTGTTTTTGTATTTTGTGTATTTTCGATGTTGAGTGCTTTGAATATTGTGTCATGTTTTGTATTGATTTGTATTTGTTCTGGTATTAATTTGTTTTGTGTTTTATGTTTGTAAATCTGTAAATTTTACCAAATGTTCATTATGGTGCCTTTGTGTGGTATATGTTTTATTAGTGTTACATTGGTTATGTCTGGGAATTCATGTCCTGTGTTTATTGCATGTGTGGCTAAATTGGATTTATATATATTTGGTTTTTTGTATGCATTTAGGTGTTCAAAATAACGTTTTTTCAGCTGTTTTTTTGTTTGTCCTATATAACATTTATTGCAATCTTGGCATTCAATTTTGTATATACCGTTGGTTGTTGTATTATCTTTGTTGTGTGAGCTATTTAGATTTTGTAATTTATTTTTATTAGTTTTGTATGCTATTTTTATATCTGTGTTTTTAAATAGTTTTGTTAGTTTTGACATTTTATTATTTATATACGTGAATGTGACCCATTTTTTGTTGTTGTTATTATTTATGTGTTGTTCAGTTTGATTAATTCTTAATTGTTCAGTTTTTATTTTGTATTTGATTTTATTTTCTATTTTGATCATAGTATTTTTATTGTATCCATTTGCATAACCAATTTGGTATATTATATTTCTTTCTTTGTCAGTTTCTTGTTTGTTTAGGGGTATTTTGTACATTCTGTTAAATAACGAATAAAATGCTGCCATTTTATGTTGTGGTGGGTGGTCAGAATGGTTAGGTATAATGATGTTAGTGGAAGTTGGTTTTCTATATATTGCATATTGTATGTGTTTGTTGTATCTTGTGATGGTTATGTCTAAATAGTTGATTTTGTTATGTTTTTCTTTTTCTTCTGTGAATTGTATTTTGGGATGTATGTTATTGATTTGTTTCAGTATGTTCTCTGCTTTTGTGTTTTTGTTATTTGATACATATAGTACATCATCTACATATCTTATCCATATGCCATCTGGGTCATGTGTTTTTATGATTTTTGTATTTTGGTGTCTATATGTTGTAGGAATATTTCTGCTATTATGCTTGATAATGGTGATCCCATTGCTAAACCTTCTTTCTATTGATAAATTTTGCTATTACAATGAAAGTAATTTTGTTTTAGTATTAGTTGGAGACTATTTTTTATTTCGGTTATATATTGTTTGTTTTCATTTTGTTCTATAAGTTTGTTTATTATTATGTCAATTGTTTCTTCTACTGGGATATTAGTGTACATGTTTGTTATGTCATATGATGTGAAAAATGTATTTTCATTTATATTTATTATTTTTAGTTTGTCTATTAATTCATATGTATTTTTTATGTTATGATGGTTATTTGTTAGATGGTTATTTTTTAGTTTTTGTGCTATTATTCTTGCTATTTTGTATGTAGGAGCTTTTTTGAAATTGATTAATGGACGTATTGGGTTGTTTAATTTGTGTATTTTTATTAGGCTGTTCATTTTAGGTGGTTCTGGATTATTGTTTATATATATGTCTATGTTTTTATTGTTGAAAATATTTTTATTTGTTTTTATTAGTTTTATTGTTTGTTTTAGATAGTTTTCTGTTGGGTTTTTATCTAGTTGTACGCATTTATTATTGTTGATGAAGTCTTCGGTTTTTTTGATGTAGTCTGTTTTATCAATGATTACTGTTGCTTGACTTTTGTCTGCTTTAGTTATTATTAAATTATTGTTCTTTACTTTATTTTTAATTTCTTTTATTGTTTTATTGTTTTTCTTTTGTTTATCTTTGTTTTTCATTTCGCTAGTGATTATTTTTTTAATTATATGTGTTGCTTCTGTTCTTTTTTCTTCTTGTATATTGTCTTTTATTAGGTTAGTGGCAAATTCTGTTTCTACTATTAAATTTTCTAGATTTTTGTTTGCATTTTGGGTTATGTTAGTTTTTGACATATTGTTTAAATATTCTGTTTCTGTTTTGTTAAATTCTGTATTGCTGAGGTTAATGGTTCGAGGGTAAAATGTGTGTTTATTTTTGTTTTTTTGTTCTTGATTTTTGTTTTGTTGTTTTAATGTGTTAAGTTTTTTGTTGATTGTATAAGTCTTTTTTTTTTCTCAAACCTTATTTTATTTTCTATGTTATTGTATTTATTGTTCCAAGTGATTGGATGTAATAAATTTGTTAGCTCTAAGTGTAGTTTGTATATGTCTAGTGTTATGCTATTTTTCTTACTGTATAATTGATTAATTTCGTTTTGTATCCATAGCCTTTGTGCTTGTTTTATAGTTTTTTGTGCAGTCATATTTTTGTTGTTTGTGTTTATGTTGATGTATTTAGGTGTTAGTTTATGTTTTTGGCATTGTCTATTGAAGTATATGTTTATGTTTGTGTTCATTAGTTGTTTTTTTCGTGTTTGAAATTTGTTTAACAATTTGGTAATGTGGTTATATGGAATTGTGGTTATGTTGTTTGTGTACATGTTAATGTATATTTATGTGAGAGATGATTTTTTATCTGTTATTTGGTAGTTGATTTCACTTATTTGCTATTCACTTCACTATTTTTTTCTTCACTATACACTTTTGTTTTTGCTTTGTTTTATAACCTCACTTTTCGTTTTTTCACTGTAGGCTTATTTACCTTGTATGGTTATATTATTTCAATCACTTTCTGCTACAGTCCGTTTCTCGATGTATATAATACTATAATACATATAACTATTTTACCTCAAGATGTATTTTTTCCTTTAGGGACATGTTTCGGGAGATCCTGTTCTCCCATCTTCAGCCTTCGCCATCTTGCTTCTGGTGCAGTATTTGTGTGTTGGCTTCTGGATGTTATTATGGTGGTTTGTTGGTCTTTGGTCCTTCAATGTTGCATTATTGTGTGTGGTTGTGGTATCTGTTTTTGTATTTTGTGTATTTTCGATGTTGAGTGCTTTGAATATTGTGTCATGTTTTGTATTGATTTGTATTTGTTCTGGTATTAATTTGTTTTGTGTTTTATGTTTGTAAATCTGTAAATTTTACCAAATGTTCATTATGGTGCCTTTGTGTGGTATATGTTTTATTAGTGTTACATTGGTTATGTCTGGGAATTCATGTCCTGTGTTTATTGCATGTGTGGCTAAATTGGATTTATATATATTTGGTTTTTTGTATGCATTTAGGTGTTCAAAATAACGTTTTTTCAGCTGTTTTTTTGTTTGTCCTATATAACATTTATTGCAATCTTGGCATTCAATTTTGTATATACCGTTGGTTGTTGTATTATCTTTGTTGTGTGAGCTATTTAGATTTTGTAATTTATTTTTATTAGTTTTGTATGCTATTTTTATATCTGTGTTTTTAAATAGTTTTGTTAGTTTTGACATTTTATTATTTATATACGTGAATGTGACCCATTTTTTGTTGTTGTTATTATTTATGTGTTGTTCAGTTTGATTAATTCTTAATTGTTCAGTTTTTATTTTGTATTTGATTTTATTTTCTATTTTGATCATAGTATTTTTATTGTATCCATTTGCATAACCAATTTGGTATATTATATTTCTTTCTTTGTCAGTTTCTTGTTTGTTTAGGGGTATTTTGTACATTCTGTTAAATAACGAATAAAATGCTGCCATTTTATGTTGTGGTGGGTGGTCAGAATGGTTAGGTATAATGATGTTAGTGGAAGTTGGTTTTCTATATATTGCATATTGTATGTGTTTGTTGTATCTTGTGATGGTTATGTCTAAATAGTTGATTTTGTTATGTTTTTCTTTTTCTTCTGTGAATTGTATTTTGGGATGTATGTTATTGATTTGTTTCAGTATGTTCTCTGCTTTTGTGTTTTTGTTATTTGATACATATAGTACATCATCTACATATCTTATCCATATGCCATCTGGGTCATGTGTTTTTATGATTTTTGTATTTTGGTGTCTATATGTTGTAGGAATATTTCTGCTATTATGCTTGATAATGGTGATCCCATTGCTAAACCTTCTTTCTATTGATAAATTTTGCTATTACAATGAAAGTAATTTTGTTTTAGTATTAGTTGGAGACTATTTTTTATTTCGGTTATATATTGTTTGTTTTCATTTTGTTCTATAAGTTTGTTTATTATTATGTCAATTGTTTCTTCTACTGGGATATTAGTGTACATGTTTGTTATGTCATATGATGTGAAAAATGTATTTTCATTTATATTATTATTTTTAGTTTGTCTATTAATTCATATGTATTTTTTATGTTATGATGGTTATTTGTTAGATGGTTATTTTTTAGTTTTTGTGCTATTATTCTTGCTATTTTGTATGTAGGAGCTTTTTTGAAATTGATTAATGGACGTATTGGGTTGTTTAATTTGTGTATTTTATTAGGCTGTTCATTTTAGGTGGTTCTGGATTATTGTTTATATATATGTCTATGTTTTTATTGTTGAAAATATTTTTATTTGTTTTTATTAGTTTTATTGTTTGTTTTAGATAGTTTTCTGTTGGGTTTTTATCTAGTTGTACGCATTTATTATTGTTGATGAAGTCTTCGGTTTTTTTGATGTAGTCTGTTTTATCAATGATTACTGTTGCTTGACTTTTGTCTGCTTTAGTTATTATTAAATTATTGTTCTTTACTTTATTTTTAATTTCTTTTATTGTTTTATTGTTTTTCTTTTGTTTATCTTTGTTTTTCATTTCGCTAGTGATTATTTTTTTAATTATATGTGTTGCTTCTGTTCTTTTTTCTTCTTGTATATTGTCTTTTATTAGGTTAGTGGCAAATTCTGTTTCTACTATTAAATTTTCTAGATTTTTGTTTGCATTTTGGGTTATGTTAGTTTTTGACATATTGTTTAAATATTCTGTTTCTGTTTTGTTAAATTCTGTATTGCTGAGGTTAATGGTTCGAGGGTAAAATGTGTGTTTATTTTTGTTTTTTTGTTCTTGATTTTTGTTTTGTTGTTTTAATGTGTTAAGTTTTTTGTTGATTGTATAAGTCTTTTTTTTTTCTCAAATCTTATTTTATTTTCTATGTTATTGTATTTATTGTTCCAAGTGATTGGATGTAATAAATTTGTTAGCTCTAAGTGTAGTTTGTATATGTCTAGTGTTATGCTATTTTTCTTACTGTATAATTGATTAATTTCGTTTTGTATCCATAGCCTTTGTGCTTGTTTTATAGTTTTTTGTGCAGTCATATTTTTGTTGTTTGTGTTTATGTTGATGTATTTAGGTGTTAGTTTATGTTTTTGGCATTGTCTATTGAAGTATATGTTTATGTTTGTGTTCATTAGTTGTTTTTTTCGTGTTTGAAATTTGTTTAACAATTTGGTAATGTGGTTATATGGAATTGTGGTTATGTTGTTTGTGTACATGTTAATGTATATTTATGTGAGAGATGATTTT
Organism: Magicicada septendecula; assembly: GCA_034769895.1. Taxonomy (NCBI): domain Eukaryota; kingdom Metazoa; phylum Arthropoda; class Insecta; order Hemiptera; family Cicadidae; genus Magicicada; species Magicicada septendecula. Next base: position 210,980,414 of record CM068369.1, on the reverse strand, counting down.
TTATCTGTTATTTGGTAGTTGATTTCACTTATTTGCTATTCACTTCACTATTTTTTTCTTCACTATACACTTTTGTTTTTGCTTTGTTTTATAACCTCACTTTTCGTTTTTTCACTGTAGGCTTATTTACCTTGTATGGTTATATTATTTCAATCACTTTCTGCTACAGTCCGTTTCTCGATGTATATAATACTATAATACTTATAACTATTTTACCTCAAGATGTATTTTTTCCTTTAGGGACATGTTTCGGGAGATCCTGTTCTCCCATCTTCAGCCTTCGCCATCTTGCTTCTGGTGCAGTATTTGTGTGTTGGCTTCTGGATGTTATTATGGTGGTTTGTTGGTCTTTGGTCCTTCAATGTTGCATTATTGTGTGTGGTTGTGGTATCTGTTTTTGTATTTTGTGTATTTTCGATGTTGAGTGCTTTGAATATTGTGTCATGTTTTGTATTGATTTGTATTTGTTCTGGTATTAATTTGTTTTGTGTTTTATGTTTGTAAATCTGTAAATTTTACCAAATGTTCATTATGGTGCCTTTGTGTGGTATATGTTTTATTAGTGTTACATTGGTTATGTCTGGGAATTCATGTCCTGTGTTTATTGCATGTGTGGCTAAATTGGATTTATATATATTTGGTTTTTTGTATGCATTTAGGTGTTCAAAATAACGTTTTTTCAGCTGTTTTTTTGTTTGTCCTATATAACATTTATTGCAATCTTGGCATTCAATTTTGTATATACCGTTGGTTGTTGTATTATCTTTGTTGTGTGAGCTATTTAGATTTTGTAATTTATTTTTATTAGTTTTGTATGCTATTTTTATATCTGTGTTTTTAAATAGTTTTGTTAGTTTTGACATTTTATTATTTATATACGTGAATGTGACCCATTTTTTGTTGTTGTTATTATTTATGTGTTGTTCAGTTTGATTAATTCTTAATTGTTCAGTTTTTATTTTGTATTTGATTTTATTTTCTATTTTGATCATAGTATTTTTATTGTATCCATTTGCATAACCAATTTGGTATATTATATTTCTTTCTTTGTCAGTTTCTTGTTTGTTTAGGGGTATTTTGTACATTCTGTTAAATAACGAATAAAATGCTGCCATTTTATGTTGTGGTGGGTGGTCAGAATGGTTAGGTATAATGATGTTAGTGGAAGTTGGTTTTCTATATATTGCATATTGTATGTGTTTGTTGTATCTTGTGATGGTTATGTCTAAATAGTTGATTTTGTTATGTTTTTCTTTTTCTTCTGTGAATTGTATTTTGGGATGTATGTTATTGATTTGTTTCAGTATGTTCTCTGCTTTTGTGTTTTTGTTATTTGATACATATAGTACATCATCTACATATCTTATCCATATGCCATCTGGGTCATGTGTTTTTATGATTTTTGTATTTTGGTGTCTATATGTTGTAGGAATATTTCTGCTATTATGCTTGATAATGGTGATCCCATTGCTAAACCTTCTTTCTATTGATAAATTTTGCTATTACAATGAAAGTAATTTTGTTTTAGTATTAGTTGGAGACTATTTTTTATTTCGGTTATATATTGTTTGTTTTCATTTTGTTCTATAAGTTTGTTTATTATTATGTCAATTGTTTCTTCTACTGGGATATTAGTGTACATGTTTGTTATGTCATATGATGTGAAAAATGTATTTTCATTTATATTTATTATTTTTAGTTTGTCTATTAATTCATATGTATTTTTTATGTTATGATGGTTATTTGTTAGATGGTTATTTTTTAGTTTTTGTGCTATTATTCTTGCTATTTTGTATGTAGGAGCTTTTTTGAAATTGATTAATGGACGTATTGGGTTGTTTAATTTGTGTATTTTTATTAGGCTGTTCATTTTAGGTGGTTCTGGATTATTGTTTATATATATGTCTATGTTTTTATTGTTGAAAATATTTTTATTTGTTTTTATTAGTTTTATTGTTTGTTTTAGATAGTTTTCTGTTGGGGTTTTATCTAGTTGTACGCATTTATTATTGTTGATGAAGTCTTCGGTTTTTTTGATGTAGTCTGTTTTATCAATGATTACTGTTGCTTGACTTTTGTCTGCTTTAGTTATTATTAAATTATTGTTCTTTACTTTATTTTTAATTTCTTTTATTGTTTTATTGTTTTTCTTTTGTTTATCTTTGTTTTTCATTTCGCTAGTGATTATTTTTTTAATTATATGTGTTGCTTCTGTTCTTTTTTCTTCTTGTATATTGTCTTTTATTAGGTTAGTGGCAAATTCTGTTTCTACTATTAAATTTTCTAGATTTTTGTTTGCATTTTGGGTTATGTTAGTTTTTGACATATTGTTTAAATATTCTGTTTCTGTTTTGTTAAATTCTGTATTGCTGAGGTTAATGGTTCGAGGGTAAAATGTGTGTTTATTTTTGTTTTTTTGTTCTTGATTTTTGTTTTGTTGTTTTAATGTGTTAAGTTTTTTGTTGATTGTATAAGTCTTTTTTTTTTCTCAAATCTTATTTTATTTTCTATGTTATTGTATTTATTGTTCCAAGTGATTGGATGTAATAAATTTGTTAGCTCTAAGTGTAGTTTGTATATGTCTAGTGTTATGCTATTTTTCTTACTGTATAATTGATTAATTTCGTTTTGTATCCATAGCCTTTGTGCTTGTTTTATAGTTTTTTGTGCAGTCATATTTTTGTTGTTTGTGTTTATGTTGATGTATTTAGGTGTTAGTTTATGTTTTTGGCATTGTCTATTGAAGTATATGTTTATGTTTGTGTTCATTAGTTGTTTTTTTCGTGTTTGAAATTTGTTTAACAATTTGGTAATGTGGTTATATGGAATTGTGGTTATGTTGTTTGTGTACATGTTAATGTATATTTATGTGAGAGATGATTTTTTATCTGTTATTTGGTAGTTGATTTCACTTATTTGCTATTCACTTCACTATTTTTTTCTTCACTATACACTTTTGTTTTTGCTTTGTTTTATAACCTCACTTTTCGTTTTTTCACTGTAGGCTTATTTACCTTGTATGGTTATATTATTTCAATCACTTTCTGCTACAGTCCGTTTCTCGATGTATATAATACTATAATACTTATAACTATTTTACCTCAAGATGTATTTTTTCCTTTAGGGACATGTTTCGGGAGATCCTGTTCTCCCATCTTCAGCCTTCGCCATCTTGCTTCTGGTGCAGTATTTGTGTGTTGGCTTCTGGATGTTATTATGGTGGTTTGTTGGTCTTTGGTCCTTCAATGTTGCATTATTGTGTGTGGTTGTGGTATCTGTTTTTGTATTTTGTGTATTTTCGATGTTGAGTGCTTTGAATATTGTGTCATGTTTTGTATTGATTTGTATTTGTTCTGGTATTAATTTGTTTTGTGTTTTATGTTTGTAAATCTGTAAATTTTACCAAATGTTCATTATGGTGCCTTTGTGTGGTATATGTTTTATTAGTGTTACATTGGTTATGTCTGGAATTCATGTCCTGTGTTTATTGCATGTGTGGCTAAATTGGATTTATATATATTTGGTTTTTTGTATGCATTTAGGTGTTCAAAATAACGTTTTTTCAGCTGTTTTTTTGTTTGTCCTATATAACATTTATTGCAATCTTGGCATTCAATTTTGTATATACCGTTGGTTGTTGTATTATCTTTGTTGTGTGAGCTATTTAGATTTTGTAATTTATTTTTATTAGTTTTGTATGCTATTTTTATATCTGTGTTTTTAAATAGTTTTGTTAGTTTTGACATTTTATTATTTATATACGTGAATG